>OY283145.1:65199414-65799414 GCA_958299785.1 Medicago lupulina | reverse complement strand
CTAATGATAAGAGGAAAATAAAATATTTAAATAAAAAAAATATAATCTTTTCTTGAATGGACCTTTTCGTGGATAAAACTTTTCACCAAAAACTTACATAAATTTTTAGAATGGGTTGAATTTCTAAAAACTTATCAGAGTTAAAGAAAGTCTAAAGATTTAATGAATATATACAAAGATAACTTTGTATATTTTATCAAAGCCATATGCTTTATTATGCACACTATCCTTCAAACATTTTTCTTCATTGATTTTTAAATGCAAAATAAGCATACCATTCCTTGACATATGCACCTTATTCTTCAAACATTTTTCTTCAATGATTTTTAAATGCAAAATAAGCATACCATTCCTTGACATATGCACCTTATCAACTTATGGCTTCCTTTCCTTTTCAAAAAAAAAACTTCTGGCTTCCATCTTTAGAATACATTAAATTTGTATGTTTACCTTCAATTTGTCTTTTGTAGGCAAGAACAAAAAAATGAAGAGAAGGAGACAATATTTTTCGTGTGTAACAAAATTCAATAAATTCACGTTCCCCTGAATTTAAGGGCAAGTCCCCAAGGAAATGGACAGTAAGCCAGTTATGTATAATGTAAGAACATTATATATATACGAATGAGTCTTTGTTTTCATTCATTATTTCCCTTTGCAATGTTGCTATGTTGAGATCAGGAAATTCATTTATATAACTCATACATTCGTCATTGCATTTATTCATATTTCATGTACAAATACAAATATATATTAGTCATATGTTCTAACATACCATACACATATCAAAACTCAAATAAACCTTGTTTCTTCTTTCATATTTTTTTTCTTCTCATCATTCATATTCATATGTTGCATCATATCATATATAATTAATAGTAATATAATGTTACAGTATGAAGAGAATCCATTAAAACGGGATGAGGCTGTGGAGGCGTTGAAGGTCTTGCACTTGTTGATGGAACTGGTGTTGGTGCTTGTTGAGAAATGACTCAAAATTGTGATGATGGGAAAGCTGAAAATCATAATGTGATTTTCAGAGGCGTGGCGCGATTTTCCCGGCAGAATGGATGGTTTCTGCTGAAGGAAAATCGTGTGCGATTTTGTGCAGGCGTGACACGATTTCTAGATAAGGTTGTCGTAACTTGGGTTGTACTCAATAATCGTGGCACGATTTTCTCAGGCGTGACGCGATTTTGACAGATCTGAAACACTATTTAAGCACTCCATGACCCATTTGTTGGGTAAGTTTGGTGAATCTCATGGAAACCAAAGGAGGGAACTTTTAGGGTTTTAGATACTAAAATCTAAAAGATAGGTATGCACCAGGACTTCACAAATAGTTGATTAGGTCCACAAACTGAAGTTATTATGTATTCAATAAAATCAATTGAGAGAGAGAGATTAATTATGTGAATGATAATCCTTTCATTGATGTGAAAAGGAACAAAGCTTTACATGGTGGAAACTTTCAAAGTAAAATATTTGGTGTTTCTATGGATAACACAATATTAGTTTCGGCTGCAATTGGAAAATTAATCTTAAATGTGGGAGTTAATGGTGAGATTCATCATTATATGTCTTGTGAGAAAGATTTGCTTAAAGTGGTTGATTGTGAGTATGTTCTTACATATATTGATGACCCTTGTAATGACACGTGTCCACTCATGCAAAAGCTAAGGCAAGTGCTTGTGGAACATCCATTGAGGAGTAGTAATAGTAATGGTTTGAAAAGTATAAATGCTTCTAAGTTCCTTAAGATAGGTGCATTTGAGGAGGAACTAAAAAGGGTCTTAGCCTAAAGATGTTGAATCAACAAGTAGTGTTTTTGAAAATTAAGGAATGCAGGTCTTATCCATTGTATAAGTTTGTTAGAGAGGAATTTGGGACTCTTTTTAACCGGTGAGAATTAAATCACCATAAGATGATACTATATATCATGTATAAATAACAGTATAGATCACTGCAGAGCCTGTCACAAGCCAGTTCCGACAAAAATCAGAAAAAAAAATTTGATTACTTTGTTTTGACAAACAGTTAACCCAGTAAACCAAAAAAAAAACTCAAGACACTGCAATCAATCCAACAATATAACCCTCCAAACTAAAAAAATAACTATATCATGGTCAAGGATAAATGCATGAAAAACACTTGTCTTATTACTCATCATCTGATAAACATGCTAAATTAGGAGATGCAGCTTTATGCGAAGAGTTAGCCACCATGCTACTGGTATCGGGGCCCAAATCTGGATAAGTTGTTGGGAGCCACATCTGAAATACGTGAAATAACATTCGGGGGTGTTAAAGTAGATTGACTGCTAACATTCCCTAGTAAACCAGTGACAGGTAAGTTGGGACTGACTGAACTGCCTGCACTGGCAGGCCGGCATCCCATTTGTGGATGAGACTGATAGTTTGGTCCTCTTTGCCAGCGCGAGACAAGAGCATGCGAGGGAGAAGTTGCTCGAAGGTTACCAGGTGCTGTCTGACTTGGAATCCTGCATTGAAAAGGATTGAAACTGGAGGGTGAAACAGATATTGAGTGTCTAGAAGAACATAGATGGGGTGCTGGGGCGCGTAACTCAACACCTTGTATCTTGGGAAATTGAAGATCTATCAGTGTTTATGAGAGGTTGTCTTGCAGAAATACCGGAGAAAGTTCTTGACATATTGTAACCAGGTGGTAGCAAATGCCGCGAGTTAGAAGCAATGGAGGGACTTGGCAGACTGGTCACAGGAGACTTACCGGAGGAAGAACCAGGAACCAAAAATGGTTGAGTAGCAACTTGTTGTCTCGAAAAATCTGAAATCAAGATAGTCGTTAGAAAATACTAGAAACATATAGCTCAAAACCCTAGAAGTATCTTCCAACTCAAGCTTAGGTTCAAACTTGACCATTCTACAAGAAAATAAAGCACAATGGCAAGGAAAAATAAATAAACCAGCATGAAACATAGTTGGAAAGGAACTGAAATGAAAGTTGGCTTCTGTAATCAATCCAAGCCAAAGCTATAAAAGCAATATTAAAACTTAGATGTCTATGAAAAACAAACATACCATGCTGCACTCCGGATGCACCAAATACTTTAATATCCAAACAGAGTTAAGATTTGTATCCAGGGTCTTCTTTGTCTGCTGAAATTCAACTTCAATCTCCTGAAATTTAACTTCATACTTTCTTCGGAGCTCAGCTAATTCCTTTTGAAAATCAGATTTCAACCGGAATTTCTGCTCCAACAAGAATAATATTTTAGTGATAAAAAAAAGATAGAAACCTAGAATAAGTATCATCAGAGTAAGATAATATGAGCAAACCAGAAACTAACCGTATGTTCATGGTTTTTCGAAGATTACTCTATTGCTTTTTGTATTCTTTCAAATTCAATGTTCAGCAGATCATAGAACAAATGCGAGTAATTGTACATACATAAACTGAATAAACCTTGTTCCATGAGTAACTCTGGAAAGTCCTATATATATAACTTCGCTGTGTAACTCACATGGATTCCCATGTATGCTTTATCTTTTTCTCTCTTTCTCAACTTTGCAATCAAATATAGTATTAGTAAGGACTTTGGGAGAAGCAGCAGTAGGGAAACTATAGAGTTTATAGAGTTGCAGATGACTTGTGCCAAAGGAGAAATTATTTTCATATCTGCTCCCAAGAATATACAATATCAAACAAACATGTTTACGGACAAGACAATCATAACAAGGTCAATAAGATATATCAAGCAGCATGTCTGATATGAATGATTCAGTAGAAGAACTTTGTAACATGACCATGAATTGGAAAATTAAACAGAGAAGATCACAGAATTGTGTAAATGAACTTTATTGTAACAAAAAGAAAAAAAAAGATGAGATGGTTTGATATAGGGGAAGGGAACATTAAAGCCGAACCTCATAAAAAAAAAAAGCAATAGAACACACCAAAAAAATGAATAATGAATGGATTAGAACTCTTATGTCACTGGAATTGATACCATTTACTGTCATTTAACAACAAGTACCTTATTCGTTTGGAACATGACTCGTTGCCACCTAGCTTTGAAGTGAGAGCATCAGGGATCAAGTTGCTGCTGTCTCCTTTAGATAATGTGGAAGAAACATTTGAATCCATGTTCACTGTTATTTGCTTTCTCTTAGAAGGTGCCAATCTTTCACCCCTACCAAGGCTAGCATTGTTGCTGACAAAGTCCTCAACATCTACTACAGAACTTCCTGACACTAATGTTGGTAATGAACCGGGAGTCGCACAATTTTCTGCCAGATTTGTCATAGACCCGCTCAACCTAGAGCAACTCTGGTCTCTTTTGCTTTGGCATCTTCAGTTGCTAGTGAATTAGTTTGCTAGTCGAGATTTGTTTTAGAATTTTCCTATTAATAAGTATTTCTCTTTTTTTAATGAGAGAAACTCTACCTCTTTTCTCCTTCACTCTTTGAGAAGTGCTTTTAGGTCGTTTTTGATCTAAAATCATCACTCTACATTTATTTACATACTTGCATGGCATATCAATAAAATTATTTCAAAATATGGATTAGAGTTTAAATCCATATTTAGGCATACGATAAGCAATGGCTAAAGCAAATTATAGCAATAGAACAATGCTTGCGTGGACTGAAAAGTGTGTCCCGTAGGAAGTAACATATATAAAGATAATAAGATATCACACTCAGACAAAATATTTAGGCATGGAGATTATGGGAATGTTTTTGGGCACCCATCTGCATGTAAAGCCATAGCTGATGAACGTGTAGTGAGCTGTGATTTTTCAGAGTTTGATTTAAGGATGATTTCAGTAGGAAGGTGATGATCTGATGTCCAAGAAAGTAGTGCTGTTTTTTTTATTGGATAGCAGTGTCTGTTGTCTATTAAATGCAGGAGGAACTTCTCGATTTTCATTCGTTATAGATTTTAAGTTTTTTTAACGTTACTTGCGAGTCTAATTATCATTCACTGTATGTAAAGGTTATCTGTTACAATAATGAATCGGCTTGCAAGGTGAAAATTGTCTAGGGTTTATAAGCTCTATTTAGGTCATATCACTAGGCGATGTGAGATTTGTACTTTTCTCAAGTATAACCTCACACTCAAAGCTCTTGTGTCCTCTTCTTGATCAATTTGGGTGGTGCAACAATGAATCGTGAGTGTATAAGATTGGTTAAAACTGCTATGTAATGTTGGAAATTATTAAAAAAAATTGAAAGGATTAAATTTTAATATTTTTACTTGATACTACTAGAGAATTATGATCAATTTATCAACAACCATCTAATCTAATAATAATGATAAATGAAAATTAATCAATATTTTGTACAAACCAAATATTGCGGAATAAAACAGCTAATATTTGATCTTCCGCAATCTAAGCAAATAATTCAAAAAGCGCAAACTAACCTTCCGAATTGAAAGAAGGACATCACGAATGGCCCCAGCACTATCAATCTTTGGCGACGAGCAAAGAAATGAAGCATTTGAAAGTAAAGTAGCACAATACTGCTCAAGCTGCACATGAGATATCTGTGCAGGAACCCAATACTCAACCAACCTAGAGGAGTCAGACTTGCATATGTTTGCAATATGACTTGACAATTTCTCCTTTGGTTGAACAACACGTTGACCATCAAGAAGAGCAAGAATATTTCCGTCTTCCATAGTGCTATCCTGAAGTGCCATGCCAGTAGAATTAAATAGGCAACAAAAACAAATTGAGTTTAGGGACAAGGTCAAGCCTATACATCAAAACAAACAAACCTTAAGGTGACCAGTTCCACTCGTGTGGTCGGTCTTATCCTTCTGCTGCATGGCTGCCTGAACGTCATCTCTGTCCTGAAGCCAACGAAAAACATACAAAGAAATAAGAGACTTACAAAAAAGTTAAGATGGTTTGATACAGGGGAAGGGAACATTAAAGCCGAACCTCATAAAAAAAAAAAGCAATAGAACACACCAAAAAAATGAATAATGAATGGATTAGAACTCTTATGTCACTAGAATTGATACCATTTACTGTCATTTAACAACAAGTACCTTATTCGTTTGGAACATGACTCGTTGCCACCTAGCTTTAAAGGGAGAGCATCAGGGATCAAGTTGCTTCTGTTTCCTTTAGATAATTTGGAAGAAACATTTGAATCCATGTTCACTGTGATTGCCTTTCTCTTGGAAGGTGCCAATCTTTCACCCCTACCAAGGCTAGCATTGTTACTGACCAAGTACTCATCATCTAATACAGAATTTCCTGACACTAATGTTGCTAATGAACCGGGAGTCAACTCTGATCTCTTTTGCTTTGGCATCTTGAGATGGAAGTGTACCATTCTTTGAGACTTTTTCAATGTCTGAACAACTTCCTTTAGACAATTCATCAACCTTGGCTCCACTGATATTGTCACCTTTGCTTTGGCACCTTTTCTCAACAATCCTAGAGCTAACTGTGGTCTCTTTTGCAGTGGCATCTATTGCCGTGGTCTCTTTATTATCTGAAAAATTTCCTTTAGACGATTCATCAATCTTTGCTTCACTACTGTTGTCACCTTGGCTTTGGCACCTTATCTCATCAATCCTAGAGTCAACTGTGGTCTCTTTTGCTGTGGCATCTTTGGGTATGGTCTCTTTTGCTGTGGTCTCTTTATTATCTGAAAAACTTCCGTTAGTAAACTCATCGATCTTGGCTCCACTACTGTTGTCACCTTCCTGATTTGACTTGCTATTATTATCCGAATTCCTAAGACAAACTGAAAATCGAGCAATCAAAAAATGGATAATTAAAATAATACCTAACAATAATTAGCATGCCTTTCTCTCCAAAAAAATAAATAAATAAATAACATGCCTTACATGGAAAAAAAAAGACGTTTACTTATAAAAAGTTTGATATGTAAATGAAAACACAACCCAACCAGCGATTAAGAGAAACCCATGCTACTGTTACCTTCATTTAACTACTTTCTTCTAACATGATAATGCACTTAACTTAACATTAACCATCAAATTACATTGCTTTGTATTACATTTGTATAAGTAATAACACTCATGCCTGAGTAAACAAGAAGAAAATTGGCAAAAAAGAATGACATCATACAAAACACCAAAGTACCTTTATTTCGTATATTAAAGAGAGACCGATACATCTGAGCAGGCATTTTCTCTCTTTTCACCTGGGAAGTAATTTCCCCATTGTGTTCCACATTTTCATCTGGACTTGGCGTCTTCATCTTCCTTTCAGGCTTCCTTCTAGCTTTGGGAGCAGGTAGTGTTCCCTTCTTTACTTCCTTGGACGACTTCGGATTTCTTGAAGAGCTTGCAAATGAATTCTTTGATGGTTTTTCTCTAAGAGACTTCCTAATACCAACTGTATCCGATGCGTGGGGATGTGCTTTGGTTTTTGTTTTCTGACTGTTTTTAGTCACCCTCCCATTACCATTATTACTTTCTTCTTCCTTAGCCTTTTGACTCCGGGTTTTGACCATTTGCTTAATTAAAAATATCTTGACTATTGAAATCTGCAAAAAATATATTTGATCAGTATAGAGATGCAACAAAAAGCAAAACATACAAAACAGAGATACCATTTTGCTATGTAGAAAATATTTCATCAAGATTAAGTAAAAAGGAATGTGTACCATATACAATAAATGTAACAAAAACAGTAACACTATTCAGTGTGAGTGACATTGTTACAAACAATTTACTGTAACAATGATAACACTATTTATCAGCAATTAAAGAAAATTTTAATTTGGTTTTCCTCAATATTCTCAAAGGGAACATTAGTCTCAAAAAACAAACACAACCAACATAAATGAATAAGTGTCCATCTCAAAATCAACGATTTTAACGAAGCCTCGTTTCAATCTCCATAACAAAAAGAACTCCAAGCTATATAATCACATGAATCCTTCGAGTACAGATTGAAAGAAAATAATAAAGTGTATGAAAGAATGGTAAAAATGAGCAAATAATCCATTCTCAAAATTATAGAATGGTACAATTTAAGAATGGTACACTTCCATCTGAAGATTCGTATGAAAGAATTGATAATTGTCTTATGGCTTCCAAGAAGCAAGCTGTCGCGAAGACATTTAATGACAAGAATAATGAGCGGTTTTTCTTTTTGATGGAAACAAGTGTCAGCCATCCTAGCATAAAATTGTCATCAGTTGACACTACTATAATATTTGACAGTGATTGGAACCCAATGAATGATATAAGATCCCTTCAGAAGTTGACACTTGATTCACAGTTTGAATTGATCAAAACGTTCCGTTTATATTCACCTTTCACTGTTGAAGAGAAAGCTTTAATTCTCTCTAGGCAAGGTAAGACCCAGGATATGGATATCAACTGTCCATCTTCAAGCCGGGGTCTCAGTCATACTCTCTTGATGTGGGGTGCATCTCGTCTTTTTGACGAGTTGAGAGTTTTTCTTGACGGTGAAACTTCCACGTCAAGTCTTAAACCACTGCTGGAAGAAACAGTTTCGCAGGTGAAAAGTTACCCACTGGAATCATGGCAGGTAAAGTGTCTGTTATGATCTTTTATTGTTAGATTGGTGTTTTAGCTTATTTTGTGAAAAATATCACCTATTTTAAAGGAAGAATATGTTCGAAGTTATTAATAATATTCACATCAGAATAAAAAATAATAAGTTTTGTAGTTTAATATTTGTTTTGTGATATTTTGAAGATGTCTAGAAGGTGTATATCTTGAGCTAGGAAAATGTTAGACATTGGCATAAAAAGAAAAAAAATAGTAGAAAAAATAGTAATTAAATAATCATTATAATTTTAAAATGATTATATCATGTGTATTTTTTGTGTGTATGACTAAATAAAGTGTCAAATCCTTGTGTCCAAAAAATATTCAAAGAAACAGCCATTCAATCAATAAAAGTAAAATAAAACATAAAAAGAATACATAGATGACCCAAAACATTTTTTTTTAATTAGTTCAACTTTTTGTTGACATTCATCTTTTTTTACTTGATATCATTAAATTTTTTTGTTGAGAAATTGTTATATTAAATTTATTAAACTGTTTTTAACATATCAAATAAATTTACCACCCCACGCATATTTTTACATGGACTATATTTATTTTGATTTTCATATTGCACAAGATAAGTAAGAACAATATCTTCTTTTTAGAGTAAATAATTTTGATTTATCATTTTGTTTATTATTCTTTTATGGTTCAATATCAATAATTTTCGTTCCAATTTTCCCCTTAAACACATTAAAACTTGTGGTAACTCATTTTCACAGACGATCCTACCACAATAGCTAAATGAAGAACACTGCTGAACTTCCTGTAAGCAAATATTTTCACTTTTTATTTTGTCCATACAAAGATTCATGTTTATTATTAACTATTTTCATACCTTGCATACAATCAGATTTGTACTTTGAAAGTTGATTTTGAGTGCACAAATGGTTGTCATTCGGATGTGAAGAAAATGTTACAAGAACTAAAGGGTGTGTTTGATGTTGTCTTATATATATTTTTCTTAGTTCTTTCAAAATTAATATGTACTAGCTAATTTCTTTTTGGTCTAGCCTTTTCTAATCTTTTATCTAATGGTTGATCCATGTTTCAAATTGTTTTTCGAGTGGTGTTTTGGATGGGGTTGTTGTTGGGATGGTGGAATATAATAGAGAGGTGGAGTAAATAGAGCATAAATTGAACAAGCGTTTTGCAATGATGATATTGATGCCCATAGCCATATTTGATTGAATGATTGATATTGATGGGAATGAAGGGTGAGAGCAAAGTATCCAAAACCCTTTCTCACACAGATACAGTAGTTTTTTCCTTAAACTTTAAAGTAATTGTAGAAGACGCCTTCATAACATGTAAAATTCTCAGAAAGTTCACCCTCAACTTCTAAGCACTTCCTGCAAGAACAGAAAATATATATATTGGGTCGATCAGAAAGTTCACAAACGCCTCTTTCTTCATTGATACTCCAACCCATTAGAATATATAGAGAAAATATGGCAGTGGTATTTTCAACAGGGCTTAGATGTCCTTGACAACTATGTAAGTATTTCAATTTGAACAAATGAAATTATTTCTTAAACATGGAAGCCACATAAACTATTATAATATAACTTAACAGCAACAAATAAACATTTTAAAGAGAAACAAATTTCCATTAGTAAATAAGTATATGATCACCACCGTACAGTTGTATACACATTGTGTAAATCTCTATTTATTCAAAATACACAAGATTGCAGAGTCAATTATTACACAATGAAATTCCTCCCTTATGCCAGCAAGACAAGTTGAAAATATTGCAAACCATGGATGTTAAAGGTTAAACATAAAATTCCGCATTGAGACAGAAAAAGAAGGAAAAAAAAAAAAGCAAATGCTAACGGCTACAAAACTTTCAGCTAAGCTTTATTCCAGTTGAATTCATGGAACAAAGAAATGGACTAAGGAGCAGGGAAAAATAAACTCAAATGACTATTGGGTTGCCTTAGACAGTTATATGATATCATAAGATGCTCACCCAGCAAACTATCCTCAAGCAACTTCAGCAAGTTTTTGTTTAACCAGGGGATGAATAATGCGGCCTCGCAGAGCAGTGGTAATGTTATGTATAACATACTTGTGTTAGGAGCCCCATTAAGCCACAAAAGGAGGTTGTACCTTGCTGCTACTACCCTCTCCTTCCACACTAATCTATATGGAAATTACTTCAAAACTTTAGAAAATTCTCTAAGCGGCAAGATGTTTCTGATCATATATGTTTAACATAATTCATCATAAGTCTCCAAATCAGGCTCTACAAGCACATAGCAATAGATCATTCAAATTCAACTCGGACAAAAAATGAACTCGTAATCATACTGTCAAAACAAGGGTGTGATAATCAGTACATAATCTTCTAGTCCCTACAAACAAACTCCAAATCATTGAACAAAGACTTGTACATCCTCTCATTCATACCAACATCCCTCTTCTTACATTCATCCAGCAATTCAAAAGCCTCATCAATTCTCCCTTCGCGACACAATCCTTCCAATACTGCCTTATAAGTAAGACAATCGGGCGACCTAGAATTCCCCAACATATCAAACATAACCTCAATAGCATCCTCAAACCTCTGTTCCAACGCAAGACTACAAACAACAATCACATAAGTACTCGTACTTGGAACCAAACATTTCACCCTCATTTCCTTATAAAACCCAAACTCCTGTTCCACCCTCCCTTTCTCACACAACCCCTTTGCAATATAACTATAACTATAAGCATTCGCCTCACAATTATACAACCCCATTTCACGAAAAACCCTAATCGCCTCGTCAACTTCCAAACACTTAGCATAAGCTTTAATAATCATATTCAAAACAAAAGTATCCGGTATAACCTCAATAGCCTTCATCTACTTCGTTAAAGACCTTACCGAACGTAAATAAACATAAGAAACATTTAACTTATTAAACCTACGTAAAACTGAGTTGAACAATAAAGTATATGTTTCAAAATTAGGTTTAGCATCTTGTGAGTTTAGCATTATGTTGTAAACATCGAAGGCGCGGTTGAAGAGGAATTTACGTGAGCAGCAAAAACGTAGCATGGTATTGAAAAGAGGGAGCGTGGGTTCACACGCGCCAGCGAGGATTTCTTCGATGAGGGTTTCAGCTTGTTGGTAATGGCGAGAGGTGGCGAGGTGGGTGATGATGGTGTGGTAAGTTAAGGAAGTGTGTTTGTAGGAACGTTGTTGGGATGTCCAACGGAAAATGTCAAGAGCGAGGTTTGGGTCAGATTGGGAGGTGAGGGCATGGTTAACATCGATTGGAGTGAAACCGGGTTTGAGGTGGTTGATCCATGTTTCAAATTGTTTTTCGAGTGGTGTTTTAGATGGGGTTGTTGTTGGGATGGTGGAATAGAATAGAGAGGTGGAGTAAATAGAGCATAAATTGAACAAGTGTTTTGCAATGATGATATTGATGCCCATAGCCATATTTGATTGAATGATTGATATTGATGGGAATGAAGGGTGAGAGCAAAGTGTCTAAAACCCTTTCACACACAGATACAGTAGTGTTTTCCTTAAACTTTAAAGTAATTGTAGAAGACGCATTCATAACATGTAAAATTCTCATAAAGTTCACCCTCAATTTCTAAGCCCTTCCTGCAAGAACAAAAAAAAAATATATGAATCCTTCCTATAGACAAGTGGACGAAAACGCATAGATGACAGACAGTGTTTCATGAAATGAAATATATACAACAATAGGCAAGCCTTCATTCAATTAAATAGTGGAAAGGAACTTTCACACCCTCCTCAATATCACTTATGATATATATACACATATTTATAAGATAATGAATTTAGAGTGAAGTGAAACATGGTTTAGTGATTTCAAAAGGGTATGTGGAAATTGAAGGTGAAACCAAATTCATTAACAACAGCACAATAGGAACTGAAAAATCAAAATCAAAGGGAAATCGAATTAGGAGTTTGAAAAAGAGAAATCGAACCTGTTAACATTTTCCCCAATGGAGAGTAGAGACTGGAGAAGACATAGAGAATACGATGAGTGTCGTGAAAGGGGTGACAGAGAAATGGAGGGCGTCGTGCCGGCGGCGTGATGCAGTGAAGGTGATGGGGTCGCCAGAGAGAAAGAGTGAATGGAAAGGAAAGAGTTCTTTTTACGTTTAGTTTTATTTTACTCTTTTTTCCCAATGAATTGCACATTTGCTAATTAATTTTGAGTTTATCAAAGCAATTATTTGCAGGAAAATGTTACATAGACACCCTTTTTTCCATACACTTTTGTACACCCCATGCATTAGGAAGAGAAAAGAGGAGAGGAAAGAGAAAGTGTGCTTGTTCGGGGTCCACATATCTACGTGTCAGATTTTTGTGTGGGTGTCAAAAGGTGTATTGTCACCTAAGAATGTCTATGTATCATTACTCTTATTTGCACTTGAATAAGAAGTAACCAGAAAACAAAGCTGCATCCTCATGCCTTTTTGTATAACAAAACTAATTTTTGTAAACACAACTCATGGACCTAAAAGACATGACATTGTTATGCATGAACTTTTTGAATTCTATGTGAGAGGTCAACATACTCGTGCTAAGAAATCGAAATTATCAAAAACAAATTGTATAAATGCATGTTAATTCTCATAACATGTTTTCTAATGTTTGACCACTTTACTTGACATAACTTTTAAGGTTGTCTGTCATATCGTAAAAGGCCCGACATCTAATACCAAAAGTGGTGAAACCTCAATCAAGTCTACACATGCATGTTTTTCTCTTACTCATCCATACACCATAACATTTGCAAGCCTGAGTGTTGATCTTTTATCTAATGGGTCAACCAGAAAGTTCACAAACACCTCTTTCTTCATTGATACTCCAACCCGTTTGAATATATAGAGAAAAGGTATTGTTAACTTTTTGCTAACAAGATATAATAATGATAATAATATTTCCTCAATAATAATAATAATAATAATAATAATAATAATAATAATAATAATAATAATAATAATAATAATAATAATAATAATAATAATAATAATAATAATAATTGGAAGTTTTTATAGAAAAAAAATACACAATCCATTTATGATATTTTTTGGACAAAACAGGATATGACGGTTAATTATTCCCATCAATTGATATCAATTATCAAAACATTAAATGTAATAATATATATGGAAAATTCAGATACAGAGAGATATATATGGAAAATCGTCATTATTTTTTTTCAAAATATATATTAAAAAATAGTTTTTTATATGGCAAAAATTGATCTAAATCTAAGTAAGAAATATTTTCTAGCAGATTTATCTCACTAAGAAAAGTTTTCAAAGGAAGAAAAATATTTTCTTTTATATAGCCAAGGAAGAAAAATATATTTTTTGATTTAACGTAGTTTGTAATAATGCGAATTATCATCATTTCCTAAACTTAAACCTAATGCACCTCTATAAATAAAGGGTTTGGAAAAGTGGTTGAGGGGAGAAAAAACAAGAGAAAAGGAGTCGAGAAAGCTTATGAAAGAGGTACGACTTCTTCTCCAAATATTTCAATGAATTAGACTTTTTGTCTTTGATGTATTTGTGTGCTTTTTTTTTTTTCTTGCATAAAATTTGTCTGCTCCTTTTAGGTTTGTTGATTTTAGTATATATAAATCTGTGTATATTGTTGTTGATTTTAGTATATATAAATCTGTGTATATTGTTTTATGTTTAAGATTTAGGTATGAATTGTTTGCCGTAACTCTTTTACTCTTATTGTTTTCTTACAAATCATACCTCTTCAAAAATTTACCAATCTTGACGGATAAAACATCATTTTTCTCGCACATCAGATGGATAAATTAAAAAAAGAAACTTTTTTGTAAGCTTTCTTAGAAATCCTACCTCTTCAAATTTACCATTCTGATTACAAAGGTTGTGTTAACCGGTGCCCCCGAGGCACTGGTTAAGGTATCTAAAAAAGGAAAAATTAAATCAAAAATAATACTTTTTGACTTTTAAAGCATTGATTACACAATTTTCAATGCAAAATTTACTATATTTGCTTCCTTAACCAGTGCCTCGGGGGCACCGGTTAACATTTTCCTTAAAAAAATATGACTTTTTTTGGTTTGGATGGGTAAATATGGCTTACTGATTTTTTTAAATTAGTGGGGGTGCAAAAAAGAGGTTCACTTAGGACGAAGATGAATAATTGGGCTCAACTCTTTTAAGGCCCAATATCTCTAAAAGAAACGAGATAGCTATTTTAACCTCCCATTTTTTTAAGAAATGACACCTCCTCTAGATTTGTTAGTGTTATTTTTTATTGGCTATCATCTGAACCACGAAGTATGTGTGAGTAACACTCAAAAAACAAATAAATATTAAGTTAAAAGAAACGTATCATTTTTGAGTTAAAACAATCAGATTTGAAAGCTAACTTAAAGTAGCATAATAAGTTTTGTAGTTTAATATTTGTTGTGATATTTTGAAGATGTCTAGAAGGTGTATATCTTGAGCTAGGAAAATGTTAGACATTTTATTTAGTCAGGCATATAAAGAAAAAAGTAGAAAAATAGTAATTAAATAATCATTATAATTTTAAAATGATTATATCGCGTGTATTTTTTGTGTGTATGACTAAATAAAGTGTTAAATCTTTGTGTCCAAAAATTATTAAAAGAAACAACCATCCAATCAATAAAAGTAAAATAAAACATTTTTTTTAGGGACGTAAAATAAAACATAAAAAGAATACATAGATGACCCAAAACATTTTTTTTAATTAGTTCAACTTTTTGTTGACATTAATATTTTTTTACTTGATATCATTAAAAAAAAAATTGTTGAGAAATTGTTATATTAAATTTATTAAATTGTTTTTAACATATCAAATAAATTTACCACCCCACACATATTTTAACATGAACTATATTTATTTTGATTTTCATATTGCACAAGATAAGTACGAACAATATCTTCTTTCCACAGTAAATAATTTTGATTTATCTTTTTTTTATTATTCTTTTAAGGTTCAATATCAAAAAAAATTAGTTTCAATTTTCCCCTTAAACACATTAAAATTTGTGGTAACTCATTTTCACAGACGATCCTACCACAACAACTCAATGAAGAATGCTGTTGAACTTCCTGTAAGTAAATATTTTCACTTTTTATTTTGTTCATACAAAGATTCATGTTTATTATTAACTATTTTCATACCTTGCATGCAATCAGATTTGTACTTTAAAAGTTGATTTTGGGTGCACAAATGGTTGTCATTTGGATGTGAAGAAAACGTTACAAGAACTAAAGGGTGTGTTTGATGTTGTCTTATATATATTTTTCTTAGTTCTTTCAAAATTATTATGTACTAGCTAATTTCTTTTTGGTCTAGCCTTTTTCTAATATTTTATAATTTATAATCAGGAGTGAAAACTATTTCTGTTGATCCAGAGCAAGGGAAGGTAATAGTTGTTGGTAATGTAAATCCCTATATGCTAATCAAACTTCTTCAAAAGATGGGTAGAAAAGCACAACTTATGTCTTTTAACCAAGACCCAAATGAAAAAGGAGCTGGTTCTCATGCAAAAAAGAAGCATCATTCTCGTCGGTGTCACGAGAGTAGTGACACCGAAGAGGAGTATGAAGCCAAACATGTTTATGGTCATAATCATAAGACACATCACAATCAAAGGAGCAACAAAATGCATGACCAAAATAACATGCACGATTTTGGTAATCAACATGCACAACCACCACCGGCTGCTGGACCTGGTCACCAACACGCGCAGCCACCACCAACTGCAGGACACCATCGCGCACCCCCACCACCATTTGCTGGATATCAATCTAGACCCCCACCACCGTTTGCTGGATATCCACCACCACCAATGTCAGGGCACCAACCATTCACACCACCAATGTCAGGGCACCAACTATTCGCACCACCAATGTCAGGGTACCAACCATTCTCAGGATATCGTCAACCAATGCCTTGGTACCAACCTCAACATGCTGCATATGCAATACCACCACCATTGTATCCAAGATCAGGGCCTCTACATGGTTACAATGGATATGGTCATCCCATGGGACCGCATGGTTACAATGGATATGGTCCTCCCATGGGACCGGATTATGGACATTATGGTTCAAGGTTGCCAATGTCAAGACCCAATCCTATGATTCATTACAACAGTTACGCTGACAATTATCGCTATTAGATGAAGTGTGTCAAAGTTGTTGGCTACAAGAACTTACTATGGTTTACTTTTCAGACTATTTTTTACCTTCTTGGTATCTACTTTTAAGACATATTTTAGATACTACCATCTTTTTATTTCGATATTATCCAATTATGTTACCCCATTTCCATTTGATTATGCTACTACTAGTTTACCTCTAATATAAAGACTGTATTTTTACACATTTCTAATGTTATAGTTAATCATTTATGTTTAATCATATTTATACAATGGAGTTGAGTAATTCAAAGATGCATTGAAATTGAAATAATAATTAACAAACTTTTTGCGAAGTTTATTTAAGAGTATTATAAATGTTTTTTTTTATGATAGCATATGTTTGAGTCCCTTAACTCTTTGTTCAAAGTTTTGATCCCTAAATAAATCAATTGTCTCAAAGGATTAGTCCACAAAATAAATGATTTTTTATGATGACACTTTACATGCAAGAATATTTCAACTAGTATCAATTGAGAGAATATTACTACACCGTATACACACTTTCACATTGATTTACATAGTCTACAATCTATCTAAAACTGTGCACACTATCAATCATGAAAAAGTTTAGTTACATTATATACAGTTCCTTTCCTTTTTGGACAGAAGACAACCAGTTCCTATCTAAAAATTGAGTTATCTTGACAAAAACATTCTAGCTTGAAAACATGGGAAAGGTATTTTCATCAGGGCTTAGATTTCCTTATCAACTATATATAAGTATTTCAATTTGAACAAATGGAATTATTTCTTAAACATGGAACCCACATAAACTATTGTAATATAACTTAAAATTCAGAAATCTCTATTTATTCAGAATACACAAGATTGCAGAGTCAATTATGCCAGCAAGACAAGTTTGCAAACCATGGAGGTTTAAGGTTAAACATAAAATTCTGCATTGAAACAGAAAAAGAAGGAAAAAAAAAAAAAAAGACAAATGCTAACAACTACAAAACTTTCAGCTAAGCTTTATTCCAGTTGAATTCATGGAACAAAGAAATGGACTAAGGAGCAAGGAAAAATAAACTCAAATGACTATTGGGTTGCTTTAGACAGTTATATGATATCATAAGATGCTCACCCAGCTATCCTCAAGCAACTTCAGCAAGTTTTTGCTTCACCAGGGGAATGAATAATGCGGCCTCGCAGATCAGTGGTAATGTTATATATAACATACTTGTGTTAGTAGCCCCATTAAGCCACAAAAGGAGCTTTTGTGCCCTGCTGCTACTACCCTCTCCTTCCACACCAATCTATATGGAAATTACTTCAAAACTTAAAAAAAAATCTCTAAGCAGCAAGATGTTTCGGATCATATATGTGTTTAACATAATTAATCATATGTCTCCAAATCAGGCTCTACCAGCACAAAGCAATGGATCATTCAAATTCAACTCGGACAAAAAAATGAACTCGCAATCACACTGTCAAAACAAGGGTGTGATAATCAGTACATAATCTTCTAGTCCCTGCAAACAAACTGCAAATCATTGAACAGAGTCTTGTACAACCTCTCATTCATACCAACATCCCTCTTCTTACATTCATCCAGCAATTTAAAAGCCTCATCAACCCTCCCTTCACGACACAATCCTTCCAATACTGTCTTGTAAGTAAGACAATCCGGCGACCTAGAATTCCCCAACATATCAAACATAACCTCAATAGCATCCTCAAACCTCCGTTCCAACGCAAGACTACAAACAACAATCACATAAGTACTCGTACTCGGAACCAAACATTTCACCCTCATTTCCTTATAAAACCCAAACCCCTGTTCCACCCTCCCTTTCTCACACAATCCCTTGGCAATATAACTATAACTATAAGCATTCACCTCACAATTATACAACCCCATTTCACGAAAAACCCTAATCGCCTCGTCAACTTCCAAACACTTAGCATAAGCTTTAATAATCATATTCAAAACAAAAGTATCCGGTATAACCCCAATAGCCTTCATCTGCTTCGTTAAAGACCTTACGGAACGTAAATAAACATAAGAAACATTTAACTTATTAAACCTACGTAAAAGTGAGTTGAACAATAAAGTATATGTTTCAAGATTAGGTTTAGCATCCTGTGAGTTTAGCATTATGTTGTAAACATCGAAGGCACGGTTGAAGAGGAATTTACGTGAGCAGCAGAAACGGAGCATGGTGTTGAAAAGAGGGAGCGTGGGTTCACACGCGCCGGCGAGGACTTCTTCGATGAGGGTTTCAGCTTGTTGGTAATGGCGAGAGGTAGCGAGGTGGGTGATGATGGTGTGGTAGGTTAAGGAATTGTGTTTGTAGGAACGTTGTTGGGATGTCCAACGGAAAATGTCAAGAGCGAGGTCTGGGTCAGATTGGGAGGTGAGGGCGTGGTTAACATCGGTTGGAGTGAAACCGGGTTTGAGGTGGTTGATCCAGGTTTCAAATTGTTTTTCGAGTGGTGTTTTAGACGGGGTTGTTGTTGGGATGGTGGAATAGAATAGAGAGGTGGAATAAAGAGAGCGTAAATTGAACAAGCGTTTTGCAATGATGATATTGATGCCCATAGCCATATTTGATTGAATGATTGATATTGATGGGAATGAAGGGTGAGAGCAAAGTGTCCAAAACCCTTTCTCACACAGTAGTGTTTTCCTTAAACTTTAAAGTAATTGTAGAAGACGCCTTCATAACATGTAAATTCCTCAACTTCTAAGCCCTCCCCTGCAAACATAAGGAACTTGATATATTTAAAGAACTTTTTGAAATTATAAGAAAATTTGAATGTCAAAACAAGTATTAATAACAAAAATAATTCGGAAATCTAAATGCATTAAGAGAAGTCATTAATGAAAAATGGTACTAGTTTTACAGTTCCACAATCTCTTGTACCTAAAACTGAAAAATCTAACAGAATCATAAAAAATAAACAGTAAACACAATATATGAGGATTCCCATTATACGCAAAGACTGAAAGAAGAAAGCAGTAATGAAAAGGGAAAAAGATAGTACCTTGGAGGAAAGAGTAAAACCCAAAGACTGAAAAGTTTGGGATGGCCGCGATCAAAATATAACTTATTCATCTCTTTCAATATCATTGGCCTTATTCATCTTAACTTTTCTGTTGCAAAGAAACAAATTTTATCAAAATGATACTCATAATTATAGCATGTTGTATCTTGTAACAACAAATTCAAATAAAATCAGAGAACCAACATTGTTACAAAAACTGAGTTACAAATTGATGATTGAATACAAAGACACGGTAGAAGATACTGTATAGTGACAGGTCCATATCTGAATGAAGAAGTAATTTAGAAAATAATTTCAAATAGAGACGACGATGATGATGATGAATTTGTAGTAGGTAAAGCAATTTCAATATCAGTAAGAAGTATTAAGATACTTGTCAGGGGTGGGCAAAGTTTGGTTTTGAACCAAAACTGTAGGGGAACTGATCTGAACTGTTTTTCAGTTCGTTAGAACTGAACTGAACTATATTGGAGCAACTCGAACTGAACTGAAACTGTTATTTAAAACAGTTAACTGTTTCACTTAAAAAAAACTGAACCGAACTGTTGTCAACTTAAGTGGTTTTTTTCGAATTATATTGAACTGTTATGATATTCATTGAACTTTACACCAGCAACATCATCACAAAATTAAAATGTTATCATGGAATCAATTTGTTCCCAGCATTACACAACATCAACATGTAATTCACCTACATAAGTTTGAAGGCCTTGAAGTATGCCTCTAAAAAGAAAGAAATGAGAATTTCTGCCACCTATACTACTGTCAAAGCAGGTTCTGAGTTTGTAGCACAATATAATTCTGCAAATTTCTCAATCTCAATCCAACAATTAGAGAGATTTGAGAGATCCATGATAGATAGGAACACCCTTAGCATAACACAGAGTAAAAGTGAACACTGATGCAGGATGCTTCTCAATCCAACTCCTAGAAAATATCATATCATCAAAGCAATTTACACTAAAATATATTATCATTTTCTGACAAACTCAAACGTATCAACTTAGTATACCTACAATGTACTCAATCCTTGGTAGGCAGAAAACCATTTACATACTCGTATCACGTATCAAATAGAATCACTAATCATGTAGCTATATTTTTAGTATTTGCAACTCTCATTGTTTATAATACATTAATGCTTATTTTTCATATGAAATTGAAGAGGATGTACTTGCCCTCCCCTACCTATATCAGTTTGTATATATGAAAGCTCAATAAATCCCTTTAAAGTGTACCAAAATCACTAACAAAATACCCACACACAAAAAAAAAAGAACACAGATTTTTCAATGATTGAAAGAATGCATTCATCTTTCTCGAATTTCAAGGGAAAATTTGCTATTGTATTGAGTTCAACTCTCTCCACTTTAACAACTTATGAAAATTTGCTACTGTGAATCGCTGAACAGGAAAATATGAAAACAGCACTTAACTCAAAAGCAATAAACAAAGCTTCAAATTAAGCTATTTATATAAAGAAACAACTTATAAATAAGTGCTTATAAATAAGCTGAAAATTAAGCTATTCATCAAACAAGGCCTAAATCTAACTCAAAAGCAATAACCAAACATGAAATTCGAAAGCAATAACCATAATCAGCTCATAATCAAAAGCAATAACCATAATCAGCTATTCATCAAACATGAAATTCGAAATTCGCAGAGAGATCGAAATTTACCTGAGGTTGTTGAAACTGGGGGATTCCACGGCGGAGAGATCGGAATTCCACGGCGGAGCAAGGTTGTGGTGGCCGGAAACTGGTGGATTTGCGATTGCGATCTGAGATTTTGTGGATGTGGAATTTTGCGATTGTGAAGGATTAGGGATGGCGATTTGATTTGGGAGTGAAAGGAGTCAACACTTTTTTGGGTTCAGATTTTGGTTAACTTCAGTTTTGCTTTTTCTTTTTAAAAAACGGTTCAGTTAATAACTGAACCACTAAGTATGGATTGGTTCAGTTCAGTAGTTTGGTTCAGTTTTTAGTTTTTTTGCCCACCCCTTGTCATTATGCTAATGATGTCCAAAGACTCCTGATAGTGCTAAGCAATTTCAAAAAATGAAATTCAGTTAACAGAAAATATATATATATGAATCCTTCCTTCCTATACACAAGTGGACGAAAACGAAAGCATAGATGATAGACAGTGTTTCATGAAATGAAATATATACAACAATAGGCAAGCCTTCATTCCATTAAATAGTGGAGAGGAACTTTCACACCCTCCTCAATATCACTTATGATATATACATCTTAACAGAGTGAAGTGAAACATGGTTTAGTGATTTCAAAATTGAAGGTGAAACCAAATTCATTAACAACAACACAGTAGGAACTGAAAAATCAAAATCAAATTAGGAGTTTGAAAAAGGGAAATCTAACCTATGCCGCGGCGGTGGTTTGGAAGCAACTGGAATTGCAGCCGGATGGGAAGAGGTTTTCAGAAGTGGTGAATGGAAAGAGTTCTTTAAGTTTTTTTTTTCTTCTTCTTTCGATGAAATAGACTTCCTTTTTATTTTGTTGGTTTTAGAATACAGGGATAATTATCATTTTTTTTTTCTCTATAAATATACAAAATCTTTGTTTTTTTTTTTTTTTATCTGGTAGCCTAATGGCTAGAGCTCACACAATGTCTAGTGACTAGAGTTCACACAATTAAATGTGGAGAAGTGTCATGTCTGGGGTTCGAACCCCGACCCCTGCATAAAATATGTAATGTCCCTACCAACTGAGCTAAGCTCACGAGAACACAAAATCAACGTCGAACTTTCTCTAAAAAAATAGATTATAGCTTTTCATTGGAAATCAACGTCGAAATACAAGAAGGTACAACATTAAAAGTATGAAAATTGGCTAAAAAAATGGTCTCTGTCGTGCAAGGGTGTGAACAACCTCATTTATTTGTCTTCGACTAAACTCAATCTTAGAGTTTGAAAAATGAGCTTGACAACGTCTTCTGCAATTCTCTATAATTGCACCAAATTCGGAAATGTCATTGTGGCCTCCATTGTAGTAATCTACAACCTTTTTTTGCATCCAATTTAAAGTCCACATTCGTAAGTTGTAAGTCTCGCATCCAATGTATGACATGTGAAAGTCCCGAAGCTTCGTCAATGTCTGGTGCACACACCGGATTCGACCACAATGTTTTAATTTGTATAAAATTTTCAATCACTATTTTTTATTTCTATTTTTCAATTAACTTTTGTATTTTTTTAATTAAATTGTTTAAAATATTGTAAAAATCTCTTAATTAACAAAACATATACCAAATATGAATTATTAATTACCAAAAATATAAAAATTCGTATTTTTGTTAAAATTTTTAATTTTTTTGAGAATATTTTTTTAATATTATAAATTTTTCACAATATTGAGTTTTAAAAAAATTGAACGCCTCCAGGCATAATTGTGTTAAATTTAAATAATATTGAATTACATAATCGAAGAACAATTTGAAATTCATAAAACCATCTCTAATGGGAGTGTCTTAACCATTTAAAACCCGGTACCTATTAGGTACCCCCATTGAGGAAAATCTTTTTCAGGGTCTTATAAGACCCGGGGTCTTACTTATGACCCCACTTTTAAGCGGGTCCCTCAACTCTAAGGTTGAGTTTAATTGGCGATAAGCAAATGAGGTAGCTCACGCCCTTGTCGGGGTTGCCACTTTATTAGCTAGTCCCACTACTTATACTATTGTACCTCGTTGTATTGAACAATTGATTATTAATGAAATGCTATAAGCACGTTTTATTCAAACAAAAAAAATTGATAGTTGATTAGTGGTTCCCATTTAAGAAATTTGTGTGAGATGTTGGGTTGAAGGGATTGAGTTCTTATTAGGTACTACTATTAAAAAATTATAAATATGTGATGTGTACACGTGGGGGCCATTTAATAATCAGAAAATGAGTGTCTATCGTAGATGCTCTAATATCTTCTAATTTATTGAAGTAACTAAGAAATCAAGGATAATTTTGTAAATTTTGATCAAAATAAGTGTAAATTAACAAAGTGAATGCAAATTAGCAAGATAAATTATTATTTTCCTAAACTAGTAATAGACCCGTGCTTTCGCACGGGTCACGTGACATTACGATAATTATATAAAAATTAATTCAATTGTTAATATGGTAGAATGTTTATAGATATTAAATAAAAATTATGAGTATTAATGTAATGTTTCGATTACATATATTTTTCTCTTGCGTATACAAAAATTTGTTAAATAGTTAAGTCATACCAGTTATGAATTTTATTTGTTTATATATGCGAAAACAAATTTTTACGTAGATATATGAGAAAGTTGATATAAAATTTTGAAAATTCATGACTATTTTCAAAATCAAAATTAATATAGTGTTTCTATCAAATAACTTTTTATATATGCAAAAGAATGTTCAATGTTTGCACCGCACCCGTTGTAGGTTTTATGTACCTATATATCTACACAAACAAATTTTTATGCACATATATATGAGAAAGTCGATATGATAAAATTTTAAAAATTCAAGACTGTTTTCAAAATTAAAATTAATATAGTGCTTCTATTAAATAACTTTTTATTTTATATGTAAAACAATGTTCAATGTTTGCACCGCACCCGTTGCAGATTTTATGTACTATATGCAATTATGCATACAAATTTTTTTATATACATGTATGAAAAGTCAATATGCTAAAATTTTGAAAACTCATTTCTCAAAAAATAAAATTGAAAACTCATGAATATTTTCAAAATATAAACATCGATGTATAGTATTTCTATTAAATAAATTTTTATTTTATAAGCAAAACATCATTCAATGTCTGCACCACACCCGTTATAGATTTTATGTATTTATATATGCAGAAAATTGAACATAAAACTCACCAAATTTGTGATATTAGAAGTCTAACCATGGACATTTTAGGCAAATTAAAAAAAAAAGGAAATCGGGTAAAATTCATGACTGTTTTCAAAATTAAAATTGATATAGTGTTTCTATTAAATAAATTTTTATTTTATATGTAAAACATTGTTCAATGTTTGTACCGCACTCGTTGCAGATTTTATGTACTTATACATGCATAAACAAATTTTGATATACATGTATGAAAAGTCGATATGCTAAAATTTTGAAAAATCATTTCTTAAAAAATAAAATTGAAAAATCATGAATACTTTTAAAATATAAACATCAATGTAGTATTTTTATTAAATAAATTTTTATTTTATAAGCAAAACATTATTCAATGTCTGCACCACACCCGTTATAGATTTTATGTGCTTATATATGCAGAAAATTGACCATAAAACTCACTAAATTTGTGATATTAGAAGTCTAACCGTGGACATTTTAGGCACTTTAAAAAATAAAGGAAATCGGGTAATAAAATGGAGAAGAAAAAGGAAACAATTTATTCATTATTATTTGCAATATATAGGGAATTAGTTTTCTTGAAAGTGGTAAACTAAAAACAAATTAAACAATCTATTTACATTTGTTGTGTGGAAGTGGAAATAAACAACAAACTCGTCTTAGATTTTCAAAAAATAAAAAAAATGGTGGTGACCGGGGTTTGAACCTCAGACCTTACATATATTATAAAAAAAAAAAATTAGTTTTATGTTTTAAAAAGGATAATTGAGAAATTTTGTCTTTGTCGAAGTACGATTTTATTATATCAGCAAATTTGTTGAAAATTAGTTTTAATATAGTTGTAAATATAGGATATTAGTTTTAGGCTTGAAAATGATAAATCAAACAAATTAATTAGAGCTTATCGGGGAAATTTTTTTGAATTAGAGCTTATCCCAAAATAATTGGCTTTTTAGAATGTAACAAATTTTATTTTCTTCACAAATTTCCTACCTGATCATGTTAATTATCTTTTTGATGTTACGTGCTCATGTTTATAAAGTAAATATTTGCATATATACTCTTTTAAAAAAAAATAATATATGCATGTTAATAATTCAAATTTCTTTCTTACTCATAGGAAATTAGTTAGGCTTCAAAAATAATAAAGCAAAAAAGTAGTGTCTAGAATTAGTTAGCTTTTGAAGTGATAAACTTGCAATATTTAGGGATTTAGTTATGATGGAAAGATAAACCTAAAAATGTAATTTTTAAAAATTGAATAAATTAGTTTTAGTTTCAAAATGACGAATGTGGTCATAAAATTAAGAAGATTGTGCATTTAATTGAGGACGATTATGAAATTTTGCTGGACTTCGATTTTTATATATTGTTAGTAGATGTTAGTTGATGAAAAAATGGCATTTCTTAATTTACACCTCAAAAAAGGAACGAAAAATTTATTTAAATATTTTGTTTTATAATAAGGAGCCGATGGAGCTTTCAAAGTTGTAAAACAAGCAAGCAAAGCTTTCATCACTCACTCGCCAAAACCTAGAAATGTCTCCAACACCATCAAAACCAGAAGTTCTCTTAACCAACAAATTCCTAAGCTTTTTGATATGGCAATCAATACCCTCAACTTTCATCTTCCTTCTCTCTTTCACCCTTCTCCCCAAAACCCCTTTTTGGTCTTTTCCCCTTTTCCTTCTTTTCCACTTCCTCTCTCTTTCATCTCTTCACCTTCTTCCCACCCCATTTTCCAACCTCGTAACTTCAAGCTCTCGCTCACTTTCCTTCTCTTTGCGGTGGTTTCGCTTTTTGGGTTTAACGATTTGGGAAGAGTTGGGTTGAGGGGTTTTCTTGCTGGTGCCATTTATGGGTTTCACTATGTTTTTAAACGTCGTTGGGTTTTGGAGTTTCCCATTATTCAGGTTTAGCTTTTTAGTCAAATGGGTTTCTTAAAGTTTCAATCTTTGTTTGAATTGATTTTGACATGTTTTGATTTCAGTAGAATTGATTGGTTTATTGTTTATTGTTGGTAACTGATTTTGGTTACTTTGTTTGTGTGCAGCGTCCTCCTTTCTACAATTTTAAGATGGGGATTCCTTTGGCTGCTAAACGAGCTTTTAAGCTTTCCATTGTTGCATTCATTTTTTCTGCTATTTTATTGGAGATTATTCCACACCCTTTTAAGTGCAGCATTGCAACAAAGAAATTTGTTGCTGAGCAGATTGTCTTTTTTGTTGCTAGTTTCGCTGTCTTCTTCTGTTGGGAATTGACTCACAATTTACATAGGGTTGGTGTTCCTTATCTACACATTTGCTTAACTCTTGATTCATGTTTTCACTCGGCTTGAAATGTTGCTAAATTTTGCAATGTTGTATAGTACTTTTTATAGCATAATGAGCTAATATTTTATTTTTTTATATTTATCAATTAATAAATAAATTTTAGATTTACTTATTTTTTTAGAGGTGAACTATTATCTATCTAGTAAGTTAAGAAATAATAGGTTATAATGTTCCTTAAAAAAAAAAGGTTATAATGTTAATTAATTCTTTTATTGTACTTTTACTAATAAATACATGGATAATAGTTCTTCCAATAAGAAAACCCTCCTCACTCTCAAATCTAATCTGCTCTTCCAATTGCAGTCGAAGATTAATAAATAAATTTTAGATTTACTTATCTTTTATAGGGGTGAATTACTTATCTATTAAGTTAAGAAATAATAGGTTATAAATCTTTTTTAGGGGTGAATTACTTATCTATTAAGTTAAGAAATAATAGGTTTTTTTTTTTGAGAAGAACTGATTTTTTTTTTTTCAAAAAAGAAAAAGAAGGTTATAATGATAATTAAATTATTTTATTTACTATAAATACATGGATAATAGTTCTTGTTATAAAATTCAATTCAGAAAACCCTCCTCACTCTCAAATCTGTCATTCCAATCGCAGTCGAAGATGGAGAAATCTGTGTCGATGGCTGAAACGAATGGAATGAAGATAAAGGTAAGAAACAATTTACATGTTCATGACGATCTTGCCCTTTTCATTTTATCAAAATTACCTCTCAAATCATTGAAGCGTTTTGGATGCGTACGTAAATCATGGTCTCTCTTGTTTGAAAACCCTCATTTCATGAACATGCTCCGCACTCATTTCTCATCTAGGAGCAGTTCCGATCACGGCGGTGGTGATACGTTTCTTTTCCTACCCGAGCCTGAACCGACTGAGACAAATGAATACCATTATCATGACAGGTTCTATTTGCTCCCTGATGAGAGGTTTGAAACAAGGATCAAATTTGATTTGCCACCTCCATTTCATGAGGATGAAATCCCTGTTTCTCTTTTAGGTACGATTAGTATTAATGGTTTTTTCTGTATCGGGCAAGTTAAGCTTAGAGGAATGGTAAAAACCTTTCGAGCTGTATTATGGAATCCGGTTACCATGGAATCTGTGGCCATTCCTCCTAGCCCTGACGAGTCTGTACCACCTTATCGTGACCCATTTTTTATTTTTCATGGATTTGGTTATGACCATGTTAGAGATGACTATAAAGTGATTCGATATATAACATTTTTCCCTACAACTGACGAAGATGAAGATGTGCCATGGGAAGATAGATCGTATGACCCCCTATTGGAGATATATAGTCTTAGAAGTAACTCGTGGAGGATACTCGAGATCGAGAAGTATTATATGCTCGATTGTTATTATGATGGGCCGCGGGCCGATTCCGGAGTGTACATGAACGGAGCGTGTCATTGGTGGGGTAGCAATGATTTATATAATAAAACGGGTTGTTTGGTGTCATTTGATATGAGCAATGAGGTGTTGTCTACAACACCTATGCCCTCAGACAACAATGAAAGTTTTGATTTTATAGTCATACAAAGACACTTGATGTTGTTAAATGAGTCAATTGCATTGATCTCAAATTGTAACAATACTACTACTTTTCACATTTCAATTTTGGTTGAACTCGGTGTGAAGGAATCGTGGATCAAACTCTGTGTTATTGGACCGATGCCTCCCATTGAGTGTCCCATTGGAGTTGGGAAGAAGGGCTGTATTTGCTTCAAAAGAAAAGATGGTGAACTAGTTTGGATTGATTTAAGCTCACAGATAATTGGTGAGATTGGTGTTAAACTAGAGATGTATAGTTGTGAGATGGGAATTTACCAAGAAAGTGTTCTTCCAATTGGAGGAATTAATAGTTAGTTGTTTTTCTAGTTTTCTTCATGTCATATGACTATGGTTGTTGGGATTTTTACCTGTAATCAAAGTGGCTTGTTAGCTGCACATATCATAATTATTATCAAGTGTATGACTAATTAAGAAGTCATTTTGTGATTTGAATCTTGCTTTATCAATTTCATTTTAAAGGTTTCCTCTCTATGATACTTTTTCTTTTCTGAGTGTCCTTCAATTTTATGTAGAAATTGCTTTTATCTCTTTTCGAGCAACATATCTCTTTTCGAACTTCATTACACTTAGCTTCAAATATCTATGCTTCTGTATAATATTGTGCTTTAGCTTTTCTTAAACAATCCAATTCAGTAAACTAGGCGCGTTTAAGCTTGATGGCTTACGAGATTTCATAGTGGTCTTGCAAACGAAAGCTAAAATTCAAAAGCCTACTTGAAAGAAAGTAGGCAATATATTATGTACAAATATTTGAAATCAGTTGGTCAAAGGATACATGATAGTTGGATCCTTCATTGTGGCGTGAGTTTAAACATAAAAGACAACTAGTTTCATAATAATGATTTAATGTCATATGTCATTGTGTTTTTTTTTATTTTATGAAATGCTTGGGGAACGGTTTTTGGGATCGCTCAGCAGGTTGTGAGATAGCACGCAATATCAGAATATGCATATGATTGCAGAACTTGAAATATTTGTCTATAATGTTAAAAGAAATATTTGTTTGGGCCCCGATACCAGTAGCGTGGTGACTAACTCTTCACATATAGCTTTTTTTTAGTTTGGAGGGTTATATTGTTGGATTGATTGCAGTGTCTTGAGTTTACTGGGTTAACTGTTTGGCAAAACAAAGTAATCCTTAAGACATTCAATCCTTAAAAAAATTATCAGAATCTTATGATGATTTAATTCTCACCAGTTAAAAACTGAGTCCCAAATTCCTCTCTAACAAACTTATACAATGGATAAGACCTGCTGCATTCCTTGATTTTCAAAAACGTTCTTGTAGATTCTTCAACATCTTTAGGCTAAGACCCTTTTTAGTTCCTCCTCAAATGCACCTATCTTAAGGAACTTAGAAGCATTTATAATTTTCAAACTCACAATCAACCACTTTAAGCAAATCTTTATCACAAGACATTAAATGATGAATCTCACCATTAACTCCCACATTTAAGATTTTTCTAGCCACTTGGCTCACTGTTGTTTTCTTAACTGTGATCTTTAGATTCTGCTCTAAATACGTCAAATCTACTGCTTGAACACATAAGCTTTAACATCCCAACAACTTCTGCTGTTTTCCTAGAAGATATTAATCCAAGTGAATTAACATCTTGATTATGCTGTTCAGCACTTTGAACATGATTAGTAAAAGGATTAGCTAAAAACTGAAGCTCAGAACAATATGCAGCCATTGCAATCTCACCGCCTTTTAGTCCATAATCCAAACTTAAACCTTTACCACCGGAGAGGTTTGAAGGCAAACCATTGTGCGAAGTCCTAAGTGCATATCTATCTTGTTTAGGCTTTCTATAAAAATCCTAAGTGCAAAAATCGCTGACATAATTTCAGATAAAATATGTTCCGTCAATGATGCAGCTTCAATTTGACCAGGATGATGCTTCAATTTATGTGTCAGATGATCTATAAACTCTGGTTTCCCTTGCATAACTTCAGAGAAAATCGCTGACATAATTTCAGATAAAACTGTTAAGATATTAGCATCAAATAGAACTATAGAAGCTAAACCAGCACCAGCACCAGTCTCATTAACAAGTACAAGACCTTCTTTAGGTTGCAACTTGAATAATTCTTCACCAATATGAGCTAAATTAAAAGCTTGTGAAGCATTTAGGGTTTCACCATTGGATCCATTAATAGCTTTTTAATTTGGTCTACCTGCTAGGAGTGCAGCTATGTAGGAAAATGGAATTAAGTCACCTGAAGCGAATATCGATCCGCGCAAAGATAAGCATGGTGCTATGTTGTGGTTGAGAAGTTTTCCAATGGCTTCTACTATTCCTGAGTAGCCTTGAAGAAGTGTCTTTATTCAACTACCATTGCAGCTCTTATTGCATTGTGTGGCAATGTATGGCATGATTATGTTCCAGCATTCAAAAACCTATCACAAACATGAATTCCACAAAGAATCACAATTTGTTGTTGTAGACCATATTTGCTCTAGACACTGTCATGATGATTTTATGTTAGTATTACATAAACGGATTTGGATCCTCTAAGTAAGAATCACAATTTGCATGAGGCTCTATTTTGAGTATGGGACATGAAGTATGAAATACAATAAATAGAATTCAAATTGTTGTAGAATATTATATTATTTAAATAAGAACAGATACCTAATTTAGTCTGGATAAAAAAAAAAGTTATCCAATTTAACATCTCGTAACAATTATCAAAATAAGAGCAATGCTATATAGTCTTTTAAAATTACTAGTTCAGACACATTAATTGCTAATTATAAAAAAGGTCATGCCAACCCGTGTTTGTGGCACGTTAAAGTAGCTAAAAAGGAAATTTTAGACAAAAAATAAAATTTATTAAGTTTTTAATGCATTAAATACACAATTTTAAATGTAACATATTACAGGGGCACTCGTTAGCATTTCTCTTATAAAAAATTGAAAAGTTTTTTTGACCTTATATAAAAAATAGTCTTTTTGCTTGACAAAAAAAAATAGTCGTTTTGAGTAATGTTTTCTCTTTTAATTTTATCTTTCACTTAATATTTTTAACATTTTTTTCAACCATAGTAATACCTGTTTTATAGCTAATTTTTTTTTTTACAAGAGCTAATATTATTTTATTTTATTTTTGGTTACAAAAGTGCAAAGAGAAAAGAAAAAGAAACAGAGCAGAAAAAACAGAAAGCTAGGCTCTCAGGTACAAGGTCCCGGACGCATCGTTCTTCAAGAAGGGGCAGAGATCATTTGGAGGCATAGAGTGAATCAAAAGAGCGTCGTCTGAAGCCGCTCCTAGTTTAGCAAAACAATCGGCACACTGATTTCCTTCGCGGAAAGTGTGACTGAGCGAATAATTCACCGTTGAAAGCAAATCTTTGATATCTTGAATGAGAGCAGCATGTACGTGGTACTTCGAGTAGCTGCCTGAAATGAGCTTGATAGATAGAAGTGAATCCGAATTGACAACCATTTCCGTGATGCCCATGTCCTTAGCAATGGAAAATATCAGAGGAGAGCGGGATGAATCCTGAGAAACCTGTCTGATACAGTCCTCCTCCGTTTCGAATTAAGCCACCAAAACCTGCTTGAGTCGGAGAACCAATACAACTCCCGTCAATATTGAGGATGGCGCAGCTGAGATTGCTATTGTTCCATCTAACATGTCTGTCTGAAACTTGTACATGCCTTGGCTGGTGGTAACAGATTTTGATGTCTTCTGCTAAAGCATTAATTTGGGAAGCGAGCCTTTGGAGCGTGATAGTTTCATTGTTCAAGCACGAAGCATTTCGGTTCCGCCAAATCCACCATAAACTTGTTGCGAATAGATTTGTGAGATTTTCTTTTAACCCTTCCTTAATCCACTCCTCAACACTGCTAGAGAAATAGAAGGAGTTGTCTGTAAAACCAATGTGCTGCCATATAGTCCTGGAGAACCTACAGTCACAGATACAATGGAACATGGTTTCTTCAAAGTCTCCACAACGAGGACAAGTTGCTGAAGGTGTAATATTCCTGTGATGAAGGAGAGACAAAGTGGGAATTGAGTTGTGACACATTAGCCATATGAAGAATTTGATTTTTTCCAGAATTTTTTGCCTCCAAATCCAAGACCAAGAATGAGTGTCAATATTTGTTTCATTGAGTGGGCTTGAAAGGGGACAATTTATTTCCATTCCAATCCAAAGTATCGAAAATGTTGAAGAAGTGACACAATGCATGATGAGCTAATATTTTTTTTATATTTATCAATTAATAAATAAATTATAGATTTACTTATTTTTTTAGAGGTGAACTATTGTATATCTAGTAAGTTAAGAAATAATAGGTTATAACCTAGAAATCCTAGCTCAACTGTCAAAATGGCTTTGTCATTTCGTCTATATAAATAAATAAATAAAAAAAGGTTATAATGTTCCTTAAAAAAAAAAAAGGTTATAATGTTAATTAATTATTTTATTGTACTTTTACTATAAATACATGGATAATAATAGTTCTTGTTCAATAAAATTCAATCAGAAAACCCTCCTCACTCTCAAATCTAATCTGCACTTCCAATTGCATTCGAAGATGGCTGAAACGAATGGAATGAAGATAAAGGTAAGAAACAATTTACATGTTCACGACGATCTTGCCCTTTTCATTTTATCAAAATTACCTCTCAAATCTTTGAAACGTTTTGGATGCGTACGTAAATCATGGTCTCTCTTGTTTGAAAACCCTCATTTCATGAACATGCTCCGCACTCATTTCTCATCTAGGAGCAGTTCCGATCACGGCGGTGGTGATACGTTTCTTTTCCTACCCGAGCCTGAACTGACTGAGACAAATGAATACCATTATCGTGACAGGTTCTATTTGCTCCCTGATGAGAGGTTTGAAACAAGGATCAAATTTGATTTGCCACCTCCATTTCATGAGGATGAAATCCCTGTTTATCTTTTAGGTACGATTAGTATTAATGGTTTTTTCTGTATCGGGCAAGATAAGCTTAGAGGAATGGTAAGTACCTTTCGAGCTGTATTATGGAATCCGGCTACCATGGAATCCGTGGCCATTCCTCCTAGCCCTGACGAGTCTGTACCACCTTATCGTGACCCATTTCTTATTTTTCAGGGATTTGGTTATGATCGTGTTAGAGAAGACTACAAGGTGATCCGATATATATCATTTTTTCATCTTTCTGAGGAAGAAGAAGATGTACCATTCGAAGATAGATCGTATGACCCCTTGTTGGAGATATATAGTCTTAGAAGTAACTCTTGGAGGATACTCGATGTCAATATGCCTGATTGTTATTTTGAGAAACCTCTCGGAGTGTACATGGATGGCGTGTGTCATTGGTGGGGTAAAACTGATTCACTTAATGTTGAAGGCTGTTTGGTGTCATTTGACTTGAGTAATGAGGTGTTGTTTACAACACCTATGCCGTTAGACATGGTGGAAAGTTGTGATGTATATGTAGAGAGACATTTGGTGGTGTTAAATAACTCAATTGCTTTGATCTCAAATTATTTCAAAGCTACTACTTTTCACATTTCAATCTTGGGTGAACTCGGTGTGAGGGAATCGTGGATCAATCTCTTTAATGTTGAGCTCATACCTTCCATCGAGTGTCCCATTGGAGTTGGTAAGAAGGGTGACATTTGCTTCCGAAAAACAGATGATGAACTTGTCTGGATTGATTTAAGCACCCAAATAATTAATGAGATTGGTGCTAAAGGAGAGATATATAGTTGTCAGATGGGAATTTACAAAGAAAGCGTTCTTCCAATTGGAGGAATTAATAGTTAGTTGTTTTTCTAGTTTTCTTCATGTCATATGACTATGGTTGTTAGGATTTCTACCTGTATTCAAACTGGCTTGTCAGCTGCTCATATCATAATTATAATCAAGTGTATGACAATTTAAGAAGCCATTTTGTGATTTGAATCTGCTTTATCAATTTCATTTTAAAGGTTTCCTCTCTTTCTACGATGCTTTTCCTTTTCTGAGTGTCGTCCAATTTTATGTAGAAATTGCTTATTTCTCTTTTCGAGCAACATATCTCTTTTCAATCTTCATTACACTCAGCTTCAGATATCTAAACTACTGTATAATATTGCGCTTTAGCTTTTCTTAAACGATCCAATTCAGTAAACTAGGTGCATTTAAGCTTGATGGCTTACGAGATTTCATAGTGGTCTCGCAAACGAAAGCTAAAATTCCAAAGCCTACTTGAAAGAAAGTAGTTAATATATTGGACAGAAGACAGCAAACATAGTAAAGTCATAGCTGAAAAGTAGAACCTTTAAGAACAGAAAATGAATTTTAAAAGTACCAATCATTATGTGCAAATATTTGAAATCAGATGATCAAAGGATACTTGATAGTTGGATCCTTTATTGTAGCGTGAGTTTAAACATAAAAGAGAACTAGTTTCATAATAATGATTTAATGTCATATGTCATTGTTTTTTTATTTTTTATGAAATGCTTGGGGGAATGGTTTTTGGTATCGCTCGTCAGGTTGTGAGATAGCACGCGATATTAGAATATGCATATGATTGCAGAACTTGAAATATATGTCTACAATGTAAAAGAAATATTTGTTTGCTATGTTTCATATCTTAGTTTTATATATTAGAGTTGCTAAAGTTAAAACATCTAGTTGTGTTCATATAGGTATAAGAAGCTCATTTAGGGACTTAAATGGAGATTTAATATCAACGTTAGTTGATAGTTCGTTCTGTATTTCGATTGGCAGTGCTTATTTTTAGGCTTAATTGCACTTTTGGACCCCTATCTTTCCAAAAGTTGCGGTTATGGACCCCTAACTAATTTAAATACAAAACAGCCCCCTATGTTTTGATTCTTTTGCAGTTTTGGACCCCCAAGACAAAAAAATAAAATAAAAATTGACACGTGGCACCTCACTTAAGGTGCCACGTCAGCGTTGACCGAGTCAACAATGGACTGGGGGTCCAAAACTGCCAAAGAATCAAAACATAGGGGGTTGTTTTGTATTTAAATTAGTTAGGGGTCCATAACCGCAACTTTTGAAAAGATAGGGGTCCAAAAGTGCAATTAAGCCTTATTTTTATTGGGCTGAGGGGATGTTTTTGAACAAATTTTGAGAGAATTCATTGACACCAATATAGTCATTAAATATGTTTATTTCAGTCATTTTGCAGCATCAAATTGGACATAGGAATGGCCCTGTGATTTCATGGATATTTCTAACTGGTTTTCTGCCATTTATGCGAGATATATGTGTCGACCAATATGTGAGTTTGCCACCCAATATTCAAGGTTTGTCCTTCATTTTTACAATTTAATGAAGCTTTTAGGCGATATCATTTTGCTTTTCATCTTTCACACACAATGATTTGGGCCTACGAAGGTGTGTGTGATATTTACATTTTTCTTTTTGCAATTGGTGTGTTAGATTCTGCAAGTGGTTCTGCCTATTAACATTCGGATCATTTAAAAGGTGATTGGATCGATTTAAAAAGTGTTAAGCGACACTTAACTATCATTAATTGATAGGTGAACAACACTTAAGTGTTGCTCGACCAACAACAATTGCATAAAAGACCAATTTCCTACATTGTTACAATGTTTAGGTTATTTGATAGATGTTCTTTTCCACATACGGGTCTTTTAGAGAATCACAATATTTGGATGGAGGATATCCCGTCTAGCATTGTAACAATGAGTGAAGAAATATTCAATTTCTACTTCTAGCTCCTTACAATATCATAACCAAAATGGTTGTAGCCGCGCATATGAATTACAACACACCATTGAAAAAGAAAATATGAACATAAAAAACATAGCCAAAATTATAGAAATGTTTTGAGTAGCTAGGAACAAAGCTCAAAACGTAGATAAGTATATTTAACAACAAAAAATAATTAAAATAAAATTTTATTTATTATTAGTCGTACTTTTATACAATGCATCGTATTCAATTTATTTATTATTAGTTATACTTTTTATACGATGCATCCATTCATATAGAAGATTGTTAAGGCTTCCATAATATAAAACTATTACAGTTCCCAACTGAAGGGCAAGACATGTAGTCGTTGCCCAATTCATCCAAACATAACCTTATTTCAAGTAATTCGTTTGTACAGTAAAGTTCAGGGGTGAAACCAGAGTTGTGGTTTTGTATGGCGTCAATAATGTCTTGTTGAGCATGAAAGACATTGAGGCTTGGAGAAATCCCCTCTTGTCTGAGAATGTCAAAAAGATCTTTTCTGCTCCAAATGTTTTCAGCCAGCTGAAAGTATCGTGGTTGGTTAAAGTTGTTGTATGAGCACCTCCCGTGCTTTCTCCACTCGTACTTCCAAAAATCTTCATTTGATGGTCCCTTTAAATTCGGCCATGAGTGATCAAGCTTGTTCTCCAATCTACTACTGATCTGATGAGATGAAATAAAATAACAACATGCAACAATGTTATAATCAAGCATATATATTGAAATTGATTATATATCGATCCTAGAGTACGTCTAGCTACCATGTGACGGTTGAAATTTGCACCTTGATAATTTGTAACGCAATCTTTAGGCTGATATTTTGACAATTTATTTTCTTCTCATATATGTTCTCATATATTTTGACAATTTATTTTCTTCTCATTTATTTTCTTCTCATATATGTTCTTATGTAACAGAAAAATATATTAAATATTTGAATCGCATATGTTGTGGATTTTATTTTCTTATGTACGCGAAAACAAATTTTTATATACTTATATAAGAAAGTTAATAATTTTTTTTAAGAAACTCATGATTATTTTCAAAATATAAAAATTAATATAATGTTTCTATTAAATAAACTTTTATTTTATATGTAAAATACCGTTCAATGTTTACATTGCACTCGTTGCAGATTTTATACGTTTTATTTGCATAAATTTTTTTTATGTAAATATCTAAGAAGTTTGATATGATAAAATCGTGTAAACTCATTAATATTGTCAAAATATAAACATTAATATAGTGATTATACTGAATAACTTTCTATTTTATATGCAAAATAATGTTCAATATTTGCACCGCACCCGTTGCAGATTTTATGTGCTTATATATGCATAAATAATTTTTTATGTACATATATGAGAAAATCGATATAATAAAAATTTAGAAACTCATGACTATTTTCAAAATATCAACATCAATGTAATGTTTTTATTAAAAAGTTTTTATTTTATATGCAAAACACCGTTCAATGTTTGCATCGCACTCGTTGCAGATTTTATGCGTACAAATTATCCATGGATATAACAAAAATATATTTTGACAATCTTATTGCGGATTTTATGTGACGGTTGAAATTTGCACCTTGAAACCATATATGTTATTTAGACTAATATATGGATGTAACCCCTATGACAATATATTTTTTGTTATATCCATGGATAATTCCATATTTTTTGTTTTTAAGTTATTTTTTAAAAAACAAATAAATTGATTATATAGTTATCTGTCAAAATTAGTTACACTTGTGATGATCATTATCCATAATTTTTTTAATAAATTAATTAATTTCATAGTTACCTGTGGAAATTTGTTACAGTTGTGATAACCATTATCCATAATTAATTTTAAAAAAACAATTAAATTAAATTTTGCAAAATTACCATTATGTACATAAAATTAAAGAGATTATGAGTTTTAAAGAGGACGATTATGAAATTTTATTGTACTTCAACTTTCATATATTGTTAGTAGATATTAATAAGTAGGGTTCTCACAGTTCATAGTTCGTTCCCGCATTGTTTAGTTTTTCTCAACCTCTCAGCCCTCTGCATCAGAATTCAGAATTAACCTGTAAGTTTTTTTCTTTTTTTTTCTTTCATGTTACAACTAATAAAAGTCGATTAATTTTATGGATTATTTGACTTCGTTGGTTTATAAGTGATTATGATTCAAATTATTTACTATTAATTTTAAGAATTATTTGACTTTGCTGGTTTATAATTGCTTATACAAACTATGATAGTGTTATATATATATATATATATATATATATATATATATATATATATATATATATATATATCCGAGAATATTAATGATATTTAAAATAAATCGTGTGTATTGCTAAAGTATTTGGCACGGTAATCGAATAATATGAATCATAGTTTATTTCAATGCGTGCCTTAATTTCAATTGTTTTTGTTGTGCGATTGTCATTATATACATTGGTGCATTTTTTTTTTCTTTCTTTCATTCTATTGATCTCTTAAATCTGAAACATTTGAATCAAATTATTTCGATATGATTCCATGAGGGGTTATATGTTGTATGAATCCATTATTGTAAATTTGTGCAATTCTATAAATACAAAATAAGATTTAAGGTAAAAAAAATCGTCTGTTTCAAAAATAAAGCCCCATTTAATTTGATATGTCATTTCTCATGAGTCGTTTATTGATTTTCAAAATTTACAAATCATTTTGGTTAAACAAATCAATATGATCAAAAGTCAAAACCCAGGTAAAATTGTCGCATATAGATCGAACCGGATTGAATACGAGTTGTACCGACCCGTTTCTCTGCAACCTTGGTGCATTGATAAAAACATATTAAAAATTCATGTCTTCTTTTGTTAAAAAAATTAAATATATGCATGGTACTTTTACTAACTCTTTCATTATTACCCCTTTAAAACAAAAAACAAAAATCTCTTTCATTATTAATTATTAATCTTTTACTTTTGACAGTTCTTATTAGAAAAATGTGAAATAACAAAACTCAATTATCGAGGGAGGATCACCAGGAAGTAAGGAAGACAGAATATGAAAGGAAAAGAAAAAAGAGAATGGAGAATGAGCAAACACAACAACGACTACTTCAAAGACGAGAAAATTATAAACGACGGAAAGAAAAAGGAAATGAAGTTGAAATATCATGCACTAATGATATCGTTGAGCCAAACGTGCCCAATCAAATTTTCACAACTATGAATTTTTCAAATACACACTTTCAAGGAACTCATGCAGAATACCGTACATATTAATGATCCAACACTTGGTAATGTCTCATTGAAAACATGCAATGTGGTAGTTTAGAGTTTTGAAATTGTTTGATTTTAAGTTGATTGAAAGATGGACTTTAGGTGTTTGATAAAATGTCTCATTGAAAATTTATTTGTTTTTCGGATTGTTAATGATGAAATTAGTTAGAAATTGGTTTGTTACCTTAGTTGGAGGAGGCGTCGGCTCCGCGGAGGAGAAGTAGGAGTCCATGTGTGCAGTAGGGTCTTTTTTTTTATGTCTTGTTACTTTTGTAGTTTTTTTTATAACATTTTTTCGGATATGAATGTAATATATTTATATTTGTGCGTTTGCGTTTTATTTATGATATTTTGGTTAATTTTTCGTTTATTTTGCGTATCTAAATTATTAATGAATGAATGAATGATTTAATGAGTGGTTGAATGAATGATGAAAACATGTATTTTTTTAGAAGAATGGATGTATGTATGTATGAATGAACAAAGGAATTCAAAGAATTAATACTTCTGCATGTTCTTGGTTTGAGCACAGACATAGCGTTAGTTAACTCACATAGACTCTGTATCCAGCGTGAGTTAAGTCACACAGAGATTAACACAAGCGTGACTTAACTCATATAACGTGAGTTAAGTCACGCAGAATTAACACTAACATGAGTTACTCACGTAGAGATATTTTGGGAAGTGAACAATTTTTGTTGGGAGAAGGGCATAATTCATAAAGTTTTATTGAAATGGAAAAAGATTAAGATAAATATTTATAGAGGTAGGGGTATTTTAGAAAATATAGTTTGGAGGGGGTGTTAAAATGAAAAGGGAGGGTGCACTTAACATTTTCGGAAAAAGAGATAATCGGAGTCCAGAAAGAAAGTGAGTGACCGACCCAGATCTTCATCTTCTAATATTCTCCTTCGTTTCCATTTCAATTTCAATTCAACAAAAAACATTCAGAATCGAATCGAATCGAGTCAATTTAGAAAATCAAAATCAAAATCAATGGTCAGTTACTCAACCTTTCTTCTTCTGCTACTTTCGTTGTTTTAACTGAATTTTTATTTCTTCATGATTTCGTGATATTACTTTCGTAAACTCGATCTGAATATGCATGCTTGTTAATTTCTAGATCTATTATAGTTAGTTACTTTGTTCAATGCGATCAAACACATAATTTGTAAATCGGGGTAGTTTTGGTGATGCGATCAAGTCTTATGTTCTGTTTGGCAATGACGGATTTTGAACTTATATCTTATAAGCTCATATCATTCGGTAACAATCTTTTACTAACAAGCTTTTAACTTGTTTTTACTGCTTTAAATTATGTTGATAAGCTAGTTCAGTTAGCTCATAGCTTAAAATTTATAACTTATCATTTTTCCTCTCGATTTAATCCCTCTAATCTTAGTTGAAAAAAATTAAATATAACTTTTTTATGACATTTCATATTTATAAGCTAGTTTAATCACTAATTTTAATACATTACAAATTCAATCAACTAGCCTATCTGCTATAAGCTAGCTTATAAGCTATTCCCTATAAGTTCATCAACTATCGTCTATTTTTTGCCAAACAGAGCCTTAGTTAGTTTAGTGTACTGTGGATAAATAAATTGAATACATATAAATAAGCTAACCCAATTATCTAACACTGCTAATCCAATAAATGATTCAATGTCTTGTCATGATTCATAGCTTCCTTGTATTTAAATTTTTGAAAAATGTTATTTTGACACAAAAAGTTTGACATGGACATTGGATACTATAGGATTTTCATTCTTTTATTAATTTCTTCTCTCAATTTCAATCACTTGAACACTTAAATTGAATGCATTTTTATACGGTGTCAACTTTTTGTGGCTAAATATCATTGCTCTAAATTTTTCGATGATGAAACTCCTCTAACATAACAGCATTATTTCGTGTTCTGGGTTTCTGTTACTATCAATCACGAAGTTACCTGAAAGTGATTTTCACCTTGTATTTTTGTACTTGGAATTCATACATGTTCCAATGCTTATTTATTATATGATTGAATTCTGAAAGTCTAGGACCTTTATAATGAATGGTAGGATTGTGCCTCTCTCCCCATTGTAAATAGGATACTCCACTACTTGGTTTTGGTTTGCCTTTAATATTATGTATTTTCAATGATGTACGGTGGACACATTATTTTTTATGCATTTCGAGTTTCTACTTGCATGCTTTAAGTTTATTCTTTTTCCTAAATGTAGATACACTTTGTGCTTCTCATTAGTCGCCAAGGGAAGGTTAGGCTCACAAAATGGTATTCACCTTACACTCAGAAGGAAAGAAGTAAGGTAACTAACAACCTATCGCTTATTCTCTTTATTATGGAAATATGCTATCAGCTGTATGTATTATTTTGGTGATAGTGATGGTCATTGCACGCTGAGCACACCACATTGCGTGATAAACATTCATGATATGTGTATTTACATCTCATATTTTTCTTGACAAGGTAATCCGTGAGCTCAGTGGAGTTATTCTTAGCCGCGCTCCCAAGCTCTGTAATTTTGTAGAGTGGAGAGGACATAAAGTTGTTTATAAAAGGTATTTTGACTAGAGTACACAGCTTTATACTCTTTTGCAAGGCAATCTTCTGTTTGGCTTGATGTTTAATTGACCATGTTATAATGAATATCTGCTGCAGATATGCTAGTCTATATTTCTGTATGTGTATTGATGATGCTGACAACGAATTGGAAGTACTTGAAATGATTCATCATTTTGTGGAGATTCTTGATCGGTATTTTGGCAGTGTAAGTTCTATTAAAAGTTTTCACTTTTGAAGAGTCCCTTTTCTTAAGGATATAATATAAGAAGCATTTCTCGTGTCACTCTAACTTGATAATGGTCACTTGTCAATTTGCAGGTCTGTGAACTGGACTTGATATTCAACTTCCATAAGGTATGTCCAAGTTTAATGTAATATATTTCCATAATTCAAAACAAGGCCTACTTAATTCCCTGTAACTCCTATTAATAATCCTTCCATGGTGGATCCACACTGAATGAGCCTCGATTATTGACCACATCACCTGTCATTATTATTGGTCTAGTAATCTCCCTTCTTACCTGTTCTTTGTTTTTAATCATGGAAGGCCTATTATATACTTGATGAAATTCTAATTGCTGGCGAGCTTCAGGAGTCGAGCAAAAAAACCGTTGCCCGGTTGATAGCTGCACAGGTAGCAATGGTCTTTCTCTTTTGGGCATGTTTTGATTCTTCAATCAGTTTTTCTAATCCAAATTTGTATGATGTCGTCTTTCAGGATTCATTGGTGGAGACTGCTAAGGAGGAAGCCAGTTCCTTGAGTAATATTATCGCACAAGCCACTAAGTAAAGAGATCCAATGTTGCAATTGCTGTTATACAACTGCAGCTGCGCCGCTAAGTAAGGATATCCAATGTTGTAATTGTTGGCATTTATAGGATTGGAGAAATGTTTGGTACGATTGAAGGGTAAACTTATAGTTTATATGTTCAATCTTTATTGTTGTCGAGTTGAATTTGTATAATAGCAAAAGAAAGATAAAAACTAAGTTCTGACACGAGCATTTCATCTTCTTGATCTGTGTTGCATTTGTCGTGGATGGCAATTTCAAGTTTATATTCATTTGTGACCTGATTATTATTGGTGTTGATCTATTTGCATGAGGATCAGGAATACTTTCATTTTGTACAATGCTTTGAGATTGAATTTCATTGGTGTTGATTAATTTTAATTTATATGATATATATCATTCTAAAATGATGATTTGTTTTAATACAATTCAAAATAAATATCATTTTTTGTAGAAGTGGCAATTTTTAGTCTTTAGAACGATATTATTCTGTGTAATAATAGAAAACTATACAAAGGTAATAACATCTTAATTTGATACTGGAAACTATAAGTGTAATTAAAAATAAGGTTTGTAGGGAAGAAAAAAATGTAAACTTTTCTAAAACTTAATCACAATTTGTCTATGTGACTTATCGTCTCGACCATGTTTTTCATTCTCTCTAATCAAACTCTGAAATGGACCCTTATTGAGATGATTTGCAGTTGAAAAGTGATCTTATGTGATCCTTGAAAACATAAATAGACGACTTGACCAAAAAAATAGACAGACTGTGTTTCTACCACCATCAATTACGTGTTGCTCAGTCCTGTCCCTCACTGACCACGTTCTAGTATATCAACCAACTAGACAAGATAATGATTCGGGTTCCAAACCATTGCTCACCACACAAAGGTGACGTTTAGTATACACAAGTCCATGTTTTTGTGTATCATACAAAAAAATTGTTTTTACTCACAATAGCAAGTTATCCGGTAATATGTTTAATACACACTTTACCCCAAAATGTTAAATATTATACAATGGCCCAATAATAATTTTCCAGCTTCTCTCTCGCTTCCTATCCGCTCACTGCAGTCTGCAATCAAAGAAGAATTGCAGCTGAAAATGATACTCACAGCCACCACGTCCCTTCAAGACTTATAGTTTTCATAATCTAATACATTGACTCAGTAATTCTAGATCTCGAATTCACCATTCTTTTGCATTCTTATAGTTTTCATTTCTTTTTTTAGGAAAAAATACCACTAATTGTTGGTTGTGATTACAATACATATTAACAGTGCTTCTGAGAATTATGAATGAAGTATGGGTTTTTCCTATCTATTATTCTTCTTCATCCTTTTTTTTTTTCCTTCTCTGTAAATTTTACCTATAGATCTATGTATTGCATGTTGCTAGTTGAAGATGATAACCGAGCAAGTTTTACAAGAAGGTTTTAGCCGAGTGAACGAGGAGTGGTTTGTATATGTTGTTGATCTAGTTGTCTTCAGAAGCAACGCCGATCTGGTTATGGTGTTTGGTGATATTTGTTTTTTTCTTCTTCTTGTAGTTGAGGTGGAAAATGAAGATATCTCTGCTCGTGATTTTCGGGTGTCAATCCATTGCTTGGTTTTGAACCGTCAATCTTTGAACTCTCAATTTTTATCTGCGGGAAGGGAAAAAACGAGTAAAAAACCCTTTTTTAGAGATTAAGGTCCGGGGGTTGGTTTCGACTAGGGAAGGTGTTAAGCACCCTAATCGACTTCGGTACTCCGAAGGAGCCTCTCACCTAAACTAAACTTGTGCTAATTATTCGCTTAATTATTTATGAAAAAAATGTTGCCTAAAATCTAAGTGTAAGAATGGAGGGAGAAGATGTAAGTTTTTGTTATTTTTATTGATTTGGAAGGATAAATCCTTTGCCTACATACCCTTAAAGAAAAAGGGATCAAAATCATGTAGTTCACCTCAAAAATTTCTTTCGGTGAGTTGGGTTATTTTTAATGATTTTGAAAAAAAGGTTTTAAGAAGGAGATTAGAGGCCTCAAGGCATAAGAAAGAAAAAATAATGTGAGGTTGGTTCAATTTTAATTATGAAAAGAAAATCTGAAATGAGAATTAAATTCATTAAGCATTTGATTAAGAAAATAAAAGGAAAAAGATCACTTGGTTTGTTTCCAAGGTTTGTTAAGAAAATATTTTTGGAGTTTTGATTATTTGATTTTTTTGGAAATTTGATTTTTCTAAGTTAAGCGTAAACTAAAAAAAACTATACGTAACGGCGTGAGGTTATAAAAAGCGAGAAATTTACAAAGGATGTTGGATCCTAAGCAAATCCTCAAGTTTAAAATGAACCTAAAATTACTAATAGTTTGATTTTAAGAAAATAATTAGAGTCCAATTATTAACCTAATTTTGTCCCTAATTCATTTTTGGTCCTTGATCGCGGTAACGGCATAAAGCGGTAAAAATAAATAAATAAAGTGTGTGATAGTGTCGGTGTGTGTGTCGGTGCATATTTTATTGCATAATTTACATGGTCCCTAAATACATGCTAAAGTCTTGCGAAAAATAAACATGCGGAAAGAAATTAAATTACCTCTAATCCTAAGTACTTCACTAAAATGCAAGCGATAAATAAACCATGAATGATAGAAAATAAATAAATACGTATGCAAACATAGCAAAAATAAATATGCAAGATAAATACAATAATAAAAAAAATGAGCTAAAAATGTTATGGTTAACAAAACATAAACACATATCAAAATAAAAGACATAAACAAATAATGATAATTTTTGTGGATTTTAGAGAAAATATAGAAATAAAGACAAAATTATAGAAAAAAGTATTTGAAAGAGCTAAAAATGAAATAAACAAAAAAAATGGCTCAAATGTCCAGATTAAATCTGAGCCGTGAGATTAATCATGAGGCTCTAATTTAATCATGGGAGATGTGATCACAGCCCTTCAATAAATCTAAAGGTGCAAAAAATAAGACATACCAAGGGACAAAGTAGTTTAGGAACACATGAATCCACCCAAAATCATCCTGGGACGTTGGATCTAGGATCCAACGGCCTAGTTTTGAGGTCACATGACTACTTATTACATAATAAAACATGGGATTAAAACAGAATGCACAGCAGCCATCAGATTAAACAGGAAAGGAAGATCTAAAGGTTGAAAGAGGGAGAGGGAAACCAGGAAAAAGAAGAAGACCGGTCCGGTTTAGTGAACCAGACCGGTTCGCTTAAGCTATAAAAGGAAGGGATCCGGTTTTTTTACCTTCATTTCCTCTCCTCTTCCTCTCTCTAACACTAAACAAAACAAAAAAAGAAGAGAGAGAAGCTCTCCCCTCTCTCTTCTGATGTGCGACCGGAGAAGACAAATGGGAGGCGGCCGGAGGTGCTCCGGCGCGGTGGTTGGCGCTAGCGCCGCCGCGTCGGAGCTGTTTTTTTTTTTAAAAAAAAAATTTGAAAAAAATTATACCTCTAGCTTCGTCTCTTCTTCCTCTGTTCAAATCTACCACTACCTTTTTGAAAACACGCACCAAAATCCCTAGATCTACAAAAAGGCATTCGACTTTTTTTGAAAAAAAACTACCTCTTTCTTCTTCTTCTTGATGAATACGGTTCAAATGGGTTCTGTTTAGTGTTTGCTTGTTGTTACCGGTTCCGTTTCGTGCTTGAAGGAGGGTGGGTTCGGTTATATGTGTTGTGTTGGGTTCGGATTTGGTTTTGTGGTTGCTGTTCGGATTTGGTTCGTGTGTTGTGATGTTTGTGTGTGTTGTGCGTTTGGCTTTGTTTTGGTTTCGTGTGTATTGCTGTTGTGAGTGTTGGCCTTGTAAACTCTACTGTGTTGGGGTTATGTTTGGTTATATGTGTATTGACTTATGTGGCTGTGATGCTGGCCGAGCCCATTTCATTCATGGTGTTCATATGGTTCTTCATTTTTTGATTTTTTTTTTGGGTTTTGATTCTGTGGAAAGGAAAAAAAATGTGGGTTAGGGTTTGTGATGTGACTGCTGCGGCTACAGTGATTCTTGGGCTCTGTGAATTTTTATTCAATGATTAGACATGATTAGACAGCTCTTTAAATAGTGACCACTAGGTTGTGGCTGAGAAAAAAAATGGACGAAAATGCCCTTGGCTGGACTGGTGTATGGGCCTGGACTGAAAATGGACTAAAAAAAATATAACACACTAATAAAAATAAATAATAACAATAATAAATAAAAGGAAAACGAAAATATAAAATAAAAATAAAAAGGGTAAAATAAAAGGTAATAAAGAAACAAGATAAAAATAAAATAGTAACTAAAAGATAAAATAAAAATGTCCCTTCGGAACCAAATGAGGTACTTCAAAGTAACCTCTCTGCCGAAATTTCGTCTGAAATGACGAGACTCCTCAGACTATAAAAGCGAGTAACAATGAGAAAATAGCAGTGACACGCTGTAAAACGAATAGACAAAAAGATGAGATTTAAACGGATAAAAGTTTGAGAAAAGACGAGTAAAATGTTTGCAAAGCGTACAGATAAAATGCTGAGATATATACATGTAGAATGCTAAAAAAACTGATGAAATATCGCGAAATAAAAACGTAGAAATTTGAGAAAATAACCCGGTACAACGACTTTAGATGCCGAGTAAAAAGAAAACAAAACGGTCAAAAAATGGGGTATGACAGATGCCCCTATTTAAGTTTCTTCGCCACAGAGGTTTGAAAACGAAAGTTTCAAATTGATAGGTCGAGGAGACTTAAATATCAGAGTACACCATTTTTGATCCGTATCAACTGTAAAATGCTATGAACGCTATGTTGATGCGCGCGATGTTGTGAATGTAATGTTAAGTGCAGTGTTATGAATGCAATATGGTGACGATGACCTGACTGGGGACCAAAGTTCACTGGAAAGCAAAAGCTTGAAAATGGTAAAGGTAAATGCAATGTTGGTGTTTGCTGTCATTGTTGGAGAGCAAGACACGGGAAAAGCGGTAAATGTAATGTTGTGTTTGCTGTCATTGTTGGAGAGCAAGACACGGGAAAAGCGGTAAATGTAGGGTTGTGTTTGCTGTCATTGTTGGAGAGCAAGACACGGGAAAAGCGGTAAATGTGGTGTTGTGTTTGCTGTCATCGTTGGAGAGCAAGACACGGGTAAAAAGCGGTAAATGTAGGGTTGTGTTTGCTGTCATTGTTGGAGAGCAAGACACGGGAAAAGCGGTAAATGTAGGGTTGTGTTTGCTGTCATTGTTGGAGAGCAAGACACGGGTAAAAAGCAGTAAATGTAGGGTTGTGTTTGCTGTCATCGTTGGAGAGCAAGACACGGATAAAAGCAATAAATGTAGGGTTGTGTTTGCTGTCATTGTTGGAGAGCAAGACACGGGTAAAAAGCGGTAAATGTAGGGTTGTGTTTGCTGTCATTGTTGGAGAGCAAGACACGGGAAAAGCGGTAAATGTAGGGTTGTGTTTGCTGTCATTGTTGGAGAGCAAGACACGGGTAAAAAGCAGTAAATGTAGGGTTGTGTTTGCTGTCATTGTTGGAGAGCAAGACACGGGAAAAGCGGTAAATGTAGGGTTGTGTTTGCTGTCATTGTTGGAGAGCAAGACACGGGAAAAGCGGTAAATGTAGGGTTGTGTTTGCTGTCATTGTTGGAGAGCAAGACACAGGTAAAAAGCAGTAAATGTAGGGTTGTGTTTGCTGTCATTGTTGGAGAGCAAGACACGGATAAAAAGCAGTAAATGTAGGGTTGTGTTTGCTGTCATTTTTTGAGAGCAAGACACGGGTAAAAAGCGGTAAATGTAGGGTTGTGTTTGCTGTCATTGTTGGAGAGCAAGACACGGGAAAAGCGGTAAATGTAGGGTTGTGTTTGCTGTCATTGTTGGAGAGCAAGACACGGGTAAAAAGCAGTAAATGTAGGGTTGTGTTTGCTGTCATTGTTGGAGAGCAAGACACGGGAAAAGCGGTAAATGTAGGGTTGTGTTTGCTGTCATTGTTGGAGAGCAAGACACGGGAAAAGCGGTAAATGTAGGGTTGTGTTTGCTGTCATTGTTGGAGAGCAAGACACAGGTAAAAAGCAGTAAATGTAGGGTTGTGTTTGCTGTCATTGTTGGAGAGCAAGACACGGATAAAAAGCAGTAAATGTAGGGTTGTGTTTGCTGTCATTGTTGGAGAGCAAGACACGGGTAAAAAGCAGTAAATGCAGTGTAGGAGAAGTAAAACTTGATAAGATGCTGGGGAAAAAGAAATGTATTTTGTAAACTGACGGTTTGTGGAAGTGTATACTTGGTGATATCTTAGGGTTAGATACACTGGGGATAATATTTTGTTGTTTTATTTGTTTTTTTTTTGGATTTTGTTGAATCAAGACTCAGAGTAGTCAATGCAATTGTGTAGATGACTTCTGTATGTATGTATGTGCATGAAAGTGAACGCGTGTGCTTGTGAATGCATGAATATATGAATGTATGTGACTGTGTATGCATGTAGGTATAAATGTATGTATGTTTCTATGTATGTATGAGCATTAGTGACGGTAGACAACTTGATGAGACAAAACTGGACGGCTAAGGTGAAAGCCGGACCCAAGTCGCAAACACAACACTCGGCAAACTTCCTTAAAGATGGTAACGCTGGAGAGAGATCAAGTCATCGCCAGGGTGAAGCCTGGTATGAAGTAATAGTTGATGGTGAAGTAAACATTCTTTGAAGATGAAGCCCATTAATTAAAAATCTGACAGAAGTCGTCATTTCTAAACCGGCCCGGAGTGCTTTCTCGTGGGTACACTTCACTAGTCATGCTTTTCTTTTGAATTGTGTTTTTGCTTCTTTTTTTTGAATCCCTAACTTTTGCCTGGACCGCCCTTTCGGGTTTTCAATCCACCGGGAATGTATCTTTTTTGTATGCCCCTAATTTTTGCCTGGACCACCCTTTCGGGTTTTCAATCCACCGGGACGCTCATTTTTGCCTAAGTCGCCTTTTCAGGTTTTCGACTTAGCGAGCTCTTCTTTTTTTTGTTTTTTTTTTCAAGCAACGACTATGTTCATCCTGCAGAGGTTAACTGTTCTCGAGGCGAATGTTGACGCACGTTTCACCTACTCAAGAGTTCAAAGAAAGTGTGTTTGTTGTTTAAAGTTTTTTTTCAAAAGACATGAAGAAGTTAGAAAAAGAATTCTGAAATAATTTTGCTTTAAGTATTAACATCAAAAATAGAAGAAATTATGCAAGTAGAAATAAATGAGGATTTGAAATAAAGGGCACAAACTCAAAGTAATTTGAAAGAGTGGTGACCCGTCAAAGGCGTGGCTCCACGGATCTTTAAAAAGTTTGGAAAATGGTAATCATATGGGAAAGGTACATTGAACTCAATAACCGCTATTCTCCCTGACAACTTTGAATTCCACTGTTTCGAGTCTTTGATTTGCAGCAACTTCAAAAAGGATGTCTTCTGACTGCTGAAATACCCCAAGTGAGTCATATCTGACTTAATGTAGGCCCTTTTGACAATTGAAGTGCCCCAAATGAGTCATGTCCAGTCTGATGCAGTTACTTTGTCACAACCCTTAACTTTTGCATAGATCGCCCTTGTGGGTTTTCAATCTATCAGGGTAATTATTTTCATCATTTTTTTGTATGTCTCTAACTTTTGCCTGGACTGCCCTTTCGGGTTTTCAGTCCACCGAGACGCTCATTTTTGCCTAAGCCGCCTTTTCAGGTTTGCGACTTATCGAGCCCCCTTTTTTTTGACAAAGTATTTCTTGACTGCATCAGTGTTCACAGGAAGAGGGAGTTCGTCACCATCCTTTTTGATTAGGCATTTCTTTGCCCTTGGATTCTGATTGAAAGATAGTGACTTTTTGAGCATAAGGTCTCCTTGAAATCCGCAGGGACGAACCTTCTTGTTGGAAGCTTGTTTCATTTTTTGATATGACTGTCCGGGAGAATCTTTCATTGATGGGACCTTGACCTCTGTGGTGGACACAGTCTTCGTGTTGCATGTTGAGGGATGGAGGGGGGGTTGCCCCTCTTGAAGTGCGTACTGAAGTACGGTATCCATGTGTTGTCATTGAGGGACGGAGGGGGGGTTGCCCCTGTTGATATGCACTTGATGTATGACACTTCGTGCAAAGCAGATGTTAGCATCTCATGCCAATCTTTGTAAGTGAATGCCCTCTTTTGGACAATCTTCTTGGTGTCTTTGTTTGTACCTTTGACGGCTAAGATGCCCGAGTAGACAAGAACTCTCATCGGGAATACTTTCATTTTCTCCTTCAGCCTCATATGCAAGGAACTCAAAGTTGGGAGAGAGCACAGGGTTAAAGTGTTCAACGGGTTTATTAATGCATGATTTTGTTGATTTTGACAAGTAAATAAATGTTATGATTATGCAGACATTAAAAAAAGAAAATTATATTTTTTGGTTTTTTGTATTACCAATTTTCCAGAAAAGCACAAAAATAAAAATAAGACAAAGTCGGGATCGAGACGATCTTTTTATTAATGATGAAAATACGTAAAGCAAAAAGCCCTAAACAAGTTCACTTCTGTCTTGGGTGGGACGAAAGGATTTTTTTTTTGAAAAACAGAAAACAACAAACAGACATATTATTTGGAAAAAAGAGTAGTAGAAAGAACGTCAACAGCAACCCAAGCACAGCTAACCATTCCAAGTGTTGACATTAAGTACCATGATCCGGTAGCGGATTAACTTGTACGTCTGAATTCAATCTTAGAAAAGCAAGATACTGGCTTCAATCAGCTTCTGGACTTCGGCTTTCAAAGCGCAATAGTGCTCGATGTCATGGTCGGGTGCCCCTTGATGGAAGGCACAAGAGAGATCAGATTAATACCCAATCGGTAAGTTGTTGATACTGTTGTTGAGGCCAACCTTTCACCATACTCACTTCCTGATCTTCTTCTTCAGAATCGTCAGTGGAAACACTTTCATTGACTAGCCGTCCTTCTCGGACCCCTTCTTCAAGACGAGTACCCATACCTACCATTTCGGCAAAGTTACCCGGTGCACTGGCGATCATCTTCTTGTAGAAGAATGGACTAAGGGTTTTGAGAAAGATCCTTGTCAATTCCTTGTCCTGTAGTGGTGGAATGATCTGAGCGGCAAACCCTCTCCATCTTTGGGCATATTCCAAGAAAGTTTCCTTATCCCCTTGAGTCATTGCCCTAAGCTGCTCTCTATCTGGAACCACATCTGAATTGTAGCTGTACTGATGAATAAAAGCATTTGCCAAGTCATGGAAAGTACGGATTCTGGAGCTATTCAAGCTCATGTACCATTTTTGAGCGGCCCCTGCCAAACTGTCCTGGAAGAAATGGACAAGCATCTTATCATTGTACGCCTGGGTAGACATCTTCCTCACGTACATTGTCAAATGAACCCTGGGACAAGTATTCCCCTTGTACTTATCGAAATCTGGGACCTTAAATTTGGGTGGCACCACCACATTAGGAACCAAACAGAGTTCATACACATTATGTCCAAATACTTCGTTTCCACGAAGAGCTTTCATCTCTCGCTTCATTTCATGAATTGTGTCCTGCAAAGCCTCTACTCTGTCAGATGCTTTAACATTATCAGAATGGAAAATTGGCTCATAGCCTTGCCGAACTGTATGAACAAACGGTGTTGAATAAGTCATAACAGCTTGAGGAGCAGGTGCGCCTGGCTGAGGATGCGACACAAAAGGAGTTGGAACTTCGGTGACAACGGGGTGACGACCTTTACCCAGCATATACGGCATGCCCCATGGGTAAGCTCCTGGCATGGTGCGTTGAGGAGCACTGGTAAACACAGTCGAAAAGGGAATTGCAGACACAACTGGCTCCAAAGTGGTGCTAATCGGCTGAGAGACCGATGTCTGACTCTGAGCGGCCATCAGAGTAGCCACCATGGTAGTTAGCTTCTCTATCTCAACTTGCATGGATGCCAATTTTTCACGGAGTTTCTTGTTCTCTTGCTCAGGATGTTCCATTTTCTTTTTCCTGACTTGCGAGTGTTGTAGATGCGAGTCGACTGACAGATTGACCTTTTATTGAGAAGACACAATGTGAGACACGGACTAGAAATTATGAATGCAAAATGATGCATGATATGTTTATGCAAAAAATGTGATTTTTTTTTGAAGGATTTATCAAAATGAATTGTATACTTTGTAGAGGAACGTGGTTTCATTTGAAAATTGTACAGATATTAAAATAAGGTCATTTTTCAAAAGGTAAGAACGAAACCAAGGAAAAGGTTCATAACACAAGCTAAAGCTTAGTTAAGATTTTTTTGAAGTTGTATTTCTTGGTGTTCTTTCTTACAAGGTTTGTTGATCCGTGATGTTTACAAAAAATTTGTCCAAGTCCTTCGATGAGAAAAATGCTTTTCATGAATGGATGCATGTATGCATGATCATGCTAAAGAATATAGGAAATATGGTGAGGTTAAATTCCACAATGTTGGAGTCAAGGGTGAAATCGTCACAAGGTAAGAACTATGGCTTCACAAATATATGTAACAAGGTTCTAAAAAAGTTCCCAACGTTGTCAACCCCTTCCAAACGTCATTGGTTTGCAAGATTACTCTTGGTCCAATAACACTCGTAAGAGAGTCTCGTTTGGGTGTAGTATCGCGTATCAACCAATTCAAGATTACTCTTGATTAGCCACCGCACTACGTTCGAAAAGGCTAGGAGGGGTTAAAGGTAACTAAAGTTCTCAACTTCGACGGTCACTTAAAAATAATAAAGCTAACATGATTACTCGTGTCAACAAATATTACTTCCAAGATCCCTCCATTGAGTGGGGTTATCACATGAACCAAAACTCAAGATTACTCTTGGAGTGGAACTTTGATTAAACCCCGTCCTATCTTAAATTTCACTCAAGCCCGGGTGTAGGACTTATCTTATCTCACCACTCACGTTTGGAAATAAACAAGTATGTATGTACAGGGTGTGTAAGCAAAAAATAAAGCACAAGTAAAGAAAGGTAAGGTGGGCTTAACCCACCTAGGAAATTAACATCCCCAGTGAAGTCGCCATTTCTGTGCTCGTGATTTTCGGGTGTCAATCCATTGCTTGGTTTTGAACCGTCAATCTTTGAACTCTCAATTTTTATCCGCGGGAAGGGAAAAAACGAGTAAAAAACCCTTTTTTAGAGATTAAGGTCCGGGGGTTGGTTTCGACTAGGGAAGGTGTTAAGCACCCTAATCGACTTCGGTACTCCGAAGGAGCCTCTCACCTAAACTAAACTTGTGCTAATTATTCGCTTAATTATTTATGAAAAAAATGTTGCCTAAAATCTAAGTGTAAGAATGGAGGGAGAAGATGTAAGTTTTTGTTATTTTTATTGATTTGGAAGGATAAATCCTTTGCCTACATACCCTTAAAGAAAAAGGGATCAAAATCATGTAGTTCACCTCAAAAATTTCTTTCGGTGAGTTGGGTTATTTTTAATGATTTTGAAAAAAAGGTTTTAAGAAGGAGATTAGAGGCCTCAAGGCATAAGAAAGAAAAAATAATGTGAGGTTGGTTCAATTTTAATTATGAAAAGAAAATCTGAAATGAGAATTAAATTCATTAAGCATTTGATTAAGAAAATAAAAGGAAAAAGATCACTTGGTTTGTTTCCAAGGTTTGTTAAGAAAATATTTTTGGAGTTTTGATTATTTGATTTTTTTGGAAATTTGATTTTTCTAAGTTAAGCGTAAACTAAAAAAAACTATACGTAACGGCGTGAGGTTATAAAAAGCGAGAAATTTACAAAGGATGTTGGATCCTAAGCAAATCCTCAAGTTTAAAATGAACCTAAAATTACTAATAGTTTGATTTTAAGAAAATAATTAGAGTCCAATTATTAACCTAATTTTGTCCCTAATTCATTTTTGGTCCTTGATCGCGGTAACGGCATAAAGCGGTAAAAATAAATAAATAAAGTGTGTGATAGTGTCGGTGTGTGTGTCGGTGCATATTTTATTGCATAATTTACATGGTCCCTAAATACATGCTAAAGTCTTGCGAAAAATAAACATGCGGAAAGAAATTAAATTACCTCTAATCCTAAGTACTTCACTAAAATGCAAGCGATAAATAAACCATGAATGATAGAAAATAAATAAATACGTATGCAAACATAGCAAAAATAAATATGCAAGATAAATACAATAATAAAAAAAATGAGCTAAAAATGTTATGGTTAACAAAACATAAACACATATCAAAATAAAAGACATAAACAAATAATGATAATTTTTGTGGATTTTAGAGAAAATATAGAAATAAAGACAAAATTATAGAAAAAAGTATTTGAAAGAGCTAAAAATGAAATAAACAAAAAAAATGGCTCAAATGTCCAGATTAAATCTGAGCCGTGAGATTAATCATGAGGCTCTAATTTAATCATGGGAGATGTGATCACAGCCCTTCAATAAATCTAAAGGTGCAAAAAATAAGACATACCAAGGGACAAAGTAGTTTAGGAACACATGAATCCACCCAAAATCATCCTGGGACGTTGGATCTAGGATCCAACGGCCTAGTTTTGAGGTCACATGACTACTTATTACATAATAAAACATGGGATTAAAACAGAATGCACAGCAGCCATCAGATTAAACAGGAAAGGAAGATCTAAAGGTTGAAAGAGGGAGAGGGAAACCAGGAAAAAGAAGAAGACCGGTCCGGTTTAGTGAACCAGACCGGTTCGCTTAAGCTATAAAAGGAAGGGATCCGGTTTTTTTACCTTCATTTCCTCTCCTCTTCCTCTCTCTAACACTAAACAAAACAAAAAAAGAAGAGAGAGAAGCTCTCCCCTCTCTCTTCTGATGTGCGACCGGAGAAGACAAATGGGAGGCGGCCGGAGGTGCTCCGGCGCGGTGGTTGGCGCTAGCGCCGCCGCGTCGGAGCTGTTTTTTTTTTTAAAAAAAAAATTTGAAAAAAATTATACCTCTAGCTTCGTCTCTTCTTCCTCTGTTCAAATCTACCACTACCTTTTTGAAAACACGCACCAAAATCCCTAGATCTACAAAAAGGCATTCGACTTTTTTTGAAAAAAAACTACCTCTTTCTTCTTCTTCTTGATGAATACGGTTCAAATGGGTTCTGTTTAGTGTTTGCTTGTTGTTACCGGTTCCGTTTCGTGCTTGAAGGAGGGTGGGTTCGGTTATATGTGTTGTGTTGGGTTCGGATTTGGTTTTGTGGTTGCTGTTCGGATTTGGTTCGTGTGTTGTGATGTTTGTGTGTGTTGTGCGTTTGGCTTTGTTTTGGTTTCGTGTGTATTGCTGTTGTGAGTGTTGGCCTTGTAAACTCTACTGTGTTGGGGTTATGTTTGGTTATATGTGTATTGACTTATGTGGCTGTGATGCTGGCCGAGCCCATTTCATTCATGGTGTTCATATGGTTCTTCATTTTTTGATTTTTTTTTTGGGTTTTGATTCTGTGGAAAGGAAAAAAAATGTGGGTTAGGGTTTGTGATGTGACTGCTGCGGCTACAGTGATTCTTGGGCTCTGTGAATTTTTATTCAATGATTAGACATGATTAGACAGCTCTTTAAATAGTGACCACTAGGTTGTGGCTGAGAAAAAAAATGGACGAAAATGCCCTTGGCTGGACTGGTGTATGGGCCTGGACTGAAAATGGACTAAAAAAAATATAACACACTAATAAAAATAAATAATAACAATAATAAATAAAAGGAAAACGAAAATATAAAATAAAAATAAAAAGGGTAAAATAAAAGGTAATAAAGAAACAAGATAAAAATAAAATAGTAACTAAAAGATAAAATAAAAATGTCCCTTCGGAACCAAATGAGGTACTTCAAAGTAACCTCTCTGCCGAAATTTCGTCTGAAATGACGAGACTCCTCAGACTATAAAAGCGAGTAACAATGAGAAAATAGCAGTGACACGCTGTAAAACGAATAGACAAAAAGATGAGATTTAAACGGATAAAAGTTTGAGAAAAGACGAGTAAAATGTTTGCAAAGCGTACAGATAAAATGCTGAGATATATACATGTAGAATGCTAAAAAAACTGATGAAATATCGCGAAATAAAAACGTAGAAATTTGAGAAAATAACCCGGTACAACGACTTTAGATGCCGAGTAAAAAGAAAACAAAACGGTCAAAAAATGGGGTATGACAATATCTATAATACCAGATCTGATTCTTAGTAAAAAAAAAAAAATCATTCTTTTTGGCATTATGATTTTTTTCTTCTTGATTTTCTGGGTTTGAGTTACAAAGTCAAGAACAATGATTTTCTGATTTTCTTGATTTTAAGGAATTAATAACATTTTTTTGTCAAAAAAGGAATTAATAACATTTATTGTCCATAAAAAAAAAAGGACTCAAAAGAACGTTTGCAACATTTTTTTTTGGCAAGAAAAGAAAAACGCTTCCGGCATACATTAACGAATCAATTGTGATATTGACAATCACATACATATTTTTATTTTTATTTTTTATATTCTTAATGATTGTTTTATCCTAATTACATAAATAAAATTACATTATTGTAGGACACTCTTTGTGCAAATACCAAAAATATAACAATATACCCACTATATAAGTAGTCCTTCTTCAATCTAAGCCATTGAATTTTTTAATAATATATCAATGGTGATAAACTCACTTTTGTATGATACCCAAAAACATAGACTTGTGTATGCTAAATGCCACCCTCAACAATAATTCATTATTGTCTTTAATAAACACAGTCAACAGCATTTAAATCTCCTGTCCTCCTCACATTCATTTCATACCAACAAAGCCATGACATCATTCGAAAGTATATGTATACTGATATATATGCTGTGCCTCTTGTTGAGTGAATATAGTTTTTTTTAGTTGTTGTTGTTTAGGATGAAGAAAGTAGAAGTGGTGTTCATCCCTTCTCCAGGTGTGGGACATCTAGTATCCACCCTTGAGTTTGCTAAGCTTCTCATCAACCGTGATAACCGTCTCCGTGTAACCGTCTTGGTCATCAAGTTTCCAGCAGAACCCCTTCCCTCCTCTGACTCAGAAAATCTCCATGTCATCAACCTCCCCGAAAATACTCATGTTTCCTCCACCTCCAATGTAGGTAGCTCTGTAATGGCTCTTGTTGAAACCCAAAAAGCCAACGTTAAAGAAGCTGTTTCAAATATCACTGGAAAGCTCGCTGCCTTCGTTGTTGACATGTTCTGCACCACCATGATCGATGTAGCTAACGACTTTGGTGTCCCTTCCCTCATCTACTACACTTCCAGTGTTGCTTTCCTTGGTTTGGTGCTTCATCTTCACACACTTTTCGAAGACAACATTGGAGCCACTCGATTGCTGATTCAGCAGGATGAATTGGACATCCCTTGTTTCGCTAATCCGGTTCCTACAAACACGTTTCCCACTGTGGTGTTGCGCAAGGAGTGGGAAACATCTTTCATTAACTATGGCAGAGGACTCAAGAAAGCTAGTGGGATCATAGTAAATTCATTTCATGATCTAGAATCTCATGCAGTTCACTCATTCTTAGAAGACCCGGGTCTACGTAGTTTTCCCATTTATCCGGTTGGACCGGTATTAAACCTCGAGACCAAACCCGAGCCCAATGGTATTGTTGATTCTGTTGACATTATTAAGTGGCTCGATGACCAACCTCCTTCTTCGGTAGTTTATCTTTGCTTTGGGAGCAAGGGTTCTTTCGACGAGGATCAAATTAGGGAGATTGCGTATGCTATTGAGAAAAGTGAGGCTCGCTTCCTGTGGTCTCTGCGAAAACCCCCGCCCAAGGGAACCATGGGTGAGACATCTGATTACTCTCTTTCTGATTTGGTCGCGGTTTTACCTGAAGGGTTCTTAGACCGAACAATAGGGACTGGAAGGGTCATTGGATGGGCTCCTCAGGTCCAAGTACTCGCTCATCCGGCAACAGGAGGCTTTGTTTCGCATTGCGGTTGGAATTCAACCCTCGAGAGCATTTATTATGGTGTGCCTATCGCCACTTGGCCACTCTTTGCTGATCAACAAACCAATGCTTTTCAACTCGTGTCTGAGCTGAAGATAGGTGTGGAGATTGCAGTGGATTATAGGATTGAGTACGATGTTGGGCGTGACTATCTTTTAACTTCAGGCAAGATCGAGAAAGGAATAAGGAGTGTGTTGGAACCGGATGGAGAGGTAAGGAAGAAAGTGAAAGAGATGAGTCAGTATTGCAGGAAGACATTGTTAGAGGGTGGATCTTCCTACACTTGCTTAGGTAGTTTGATTGATTATATAATGAATCATGTATGAATTTATATTACTGACCACATACAAAATGGTTGGAGGGTATTAGTCAAATTACTACATAAATCAACCCAACTTGATTTCACCTCGTAAAAAAGAGGAAATGCGTTTTAGAAAGTTTTGTCCAAAAGTTTACAATTGTGTTTTGACAGGTAACTGATATAGTTCTGCACTTTATAGTCTAGATAAACTGAAATACACTATTCAGTTTAGTAAAGTCAAATTCATGAAAACTATATGAATGTGGATCAAAATTACATGGCTTCAAGACACAAGAAGTCATCAACAACATCAAATAATGCACTTATTCGAAATGCGGTATCTTAGGTAGTCATTCACATTTTTGCTATTATTGAACTGATGAATTAAAAGTAGATTGCATCTGATTGTAATTGTAACGTTTTAATTGAATAGAAGAGTAATACAGTCAAACAGAATCATATAGTTTTGCTATTATTTTCATTTGACATCACAAAAGTATACTCAAACAGCTCACCCTTGTATCAATTCAATAAATTTCAATGTCATGTAAAACTCTAAGGCTAAGTAGTAGAGACACAAAAACTATGATCTTTCAATAGAATAAAAACAACCTTGGAGAGCGGAGACAAAACGAAAATTAGGCTAGTGAAGGAGAAATCTGCAAATAGATGCAATAATAGGTTGGTCAAAATAGAAGCTACCAAACATCAAATAATATACTTGATAATATTCTTACTGGGCAAACAGTGAGAGAGAGAAGAAAACTATACTCCCCCTATAATACATGTTTGGTTGCTTTCGATTAGAATTGATTTTACCTTCAGAATTGATTCTAAAGCTAGAAATTGTAGTTTTTAATTATAGAATTGAATTTTGCCCACAAGTTTATAGTTCAACTCATTTGTACCTTCTAAGAATAATTTTGAAACACTCACGGTCTGCAACCCACTAAAGCACCAATGCACCATTTTACAAAGGACAAAATCATGAGAGATTATACAAGATCGAAACCAACAATGCATCAGATGCATGGTGTTTCGGGCTTGAGGTTGTAAGACATTCATTTGTTTCATTTTGAAATGAGGTAGTATACTGTACGTAGAGAATGATTTAATTCCAACAAGCAAAAACCTCAAAATTTTAAAAACCAACAATTGCAATTTTACACATTTTAGTTAAAAACTCAAAATAAATTGAAACTTATTTGAAATACTATAAAATTTTGCAGATCCTTTCAAAAAAAATTTGCAGATCCTTTAAATTTTTTTTGCAGATCCTTTAAAAAAAAAAAAGAAATTTGCTATAAAATTTTGCAGACCCTTTCAAAAAAATTGAAGGTTATTTATGTCAAGATTTCCAACGTTTTCTTTTTTGAATTTTTGGAGCTTTAAAAATTGATAATTAATCGGTCTCTCGTCGAAAAATTATAATTTTTGTGTGAAAAGTCGTATTTTAACATTTTAAACATGTCTGCAAAAAGTCATGAAAAATTTCAATTTATAAGTCCCTTTTCTAAACTTCATGTATATTAGAGGGTCAACAATAGGAAGAATCTTAAATTACAAGGTTAGAATATGTGTTTTTTATTTTTACAATGTCATTTTTTAGACTATGCGTATATTATAGGGTCAATTTCAACAATTAACTCTTTGACTTATTATAAAGTAGTTTACAAACCCAGCAATCTTGATCATTTTTCCTTTTGCAAACCATGCTTTGTCACTCTATCAACATTTTCTCACTCACCTCCTTCTCCATAAATATTTGAGAGCAAAACATGCAATAAACACTTGTGCAATTAAAGTATTAATTAATTCCTAGTTATTTGTGTATGTGGTTTACAAATATTTTGCAAGTGAACACCATATTGTGGCGTCCTGGTCCAGAGAAACTACGACTTTCGACGGTGATTGATCTTCGTCAAAGAATAGATTTTTCTTTAAATATGTGTGTTGCTTGTGTATTTCGTGTAAAATAAAATGAAAAGTGGACCTCCAAACCCATCCATGTATTATTATCACGAACCCACCCTTTTCTCAACTTCACAAAACAAAACCCTAGTTTCTTGACAACACCAATGGCACGCTCAACCTTTCTTAAATCTGCCCGGAGCCTTGTCAAAAACAAAAAAAAAAATCCGGTCGGAGCCTCGCCCTCTCCACACACCACCGCCATGGAAGGATACGCCAAGCAAACCTTACTCCCGAACCCGAAAACATCATGAAAGAATTTTGGATGATATCTGTTAACACTCTTCGTGGAGTCACCTACAACTGTAAGGTCCGTATATTTCATTCAAATATGTGTTTTGCATGATTTTATTTATAAGACACTCTCAAATAAGTCCGACATTGTATTGTATTGCATGAAAGACACTACTTTGATACCTTCTTTATTTTTTCTGGCCGGAAATAGAACTTTTTCCAGTGGTGTAGGGATCCATTTCAAACTAAGATGAGTGTTTCGTTGATTGCATTTCCATTGTTGGCTTCAAGTTTGATGCTTGGTTTTTGTATATAGAGAAGTACATGGATGAAATCACACCTCCAATATTTGAGAGTTGGTGCAAGGAATATGGAAAAGTATATTCTTCCGAAAAAGAGAAGCATTACAGATTCAAAGATTATTCGCCACAACCTAATTAAGACCCCTTATAAAGACGAAATAGGCCTTAATGAAAATGTGGACTTAACCGGGGAAGAAATTTTTAGAACTCATCGCAACAAAGGCTTTTACGTTGGTGAAGAGGAATATCGATTTTAAAAGACCCTTGTTGGGTATATTTGTTGGACAATATTTAATAACATTATGTCTGGAGCACCTTTATTTTATGTTTGTAGTACTTTGTTTTGTGTTCATGTATTGCTTTTATCGTTTTTTATGAATTGAACTTACAAGTTTGGTTTGTATCAAAATGGATTTGTTTTATGTATGGATAAAATTTTATTTTGAATCATTCTCTTTTCATGTTAACTATCACATGCTGGTTAAATTAGTGAAAGAAAATGGAGAACCAACGTCAAAGTAACTTTCGTGCTAAAACATGTATTTGAGTATGTAAATTGATTAGTTTAACTTTTATTAATAAAATAGGTAATAGAGATATAACATGATCATCCTAATAGAAAACAATAAATTTCATCTAACCCAGTCTTGGTTGTGTCACATGCATAGCGACGTTACTTTGAGAATCACATACAGATCAATCTTTCATCATATTAAAATATAAGATGAGATTATCAATTATAGACTTTATTTATTCAATGTCATCAAAGTTTTAGAATGAATAGAAGTTTTGTATAAAACTCAGGCAAGGAACGTTGAAAATTGTGATCATAAATTAGACGTTCTATCGACGACATATAAGCGTAGTATAAAATTAACAGTTGTATCTCAAATAATCCATATAAATTTGAAATTATTACCTGACAAAGTAAAGAGTGTTATTTACATTTCATCAGCGTAATTATCACGCATAATTTGTACGGTTGCTTATTATTTCTTAATATGAAAAATATGAATGTATTTCTATTAAAAAAGTTAATATCCATCTTAATCAACCATGAACGTATCACAGTTATGGTGTTATCGCTTGCAATAAGTAGAATTCAGGATGAGGTTAGCATTTGGAAAGTTATATTTATCAAATGTGAGAAAAATTGTGGTATGAATAAAAAATTCATCTAAAATACAGTTAATGAACGTCAAAAGTTGTGGTGAAAAAAATAGTTTACAAATGCACACAATTTTATTATAAAGAGTAATTGTTGTTTCCAAATGTATCGTGCAGTTTATTAGAGGTCATCATTGCATTTCACATTTATGTGTAAATTTGTGTTTGGAAATTTTATAGAATTTAGAATTATAGACAACTTAAATGCTTCAACTGAATTTTCTTTAAACTTCTTTTTTTTCATAGAATAATTTCCATGTGTTACCATCCTCACCCAAGCCCTTGACAAACTCATAGGCTTCAGCCACCCTCCCAACTCTCCCTAACATGTCTGCCACACAACAAAAGCAGATATATTATGGTATTCCACGAAACAGTATCCGTTTGAACAGCTTATCAAAAACCCTAAACGAAGTATCAACAAGATTCCATCTTCAGTACATAACAGAGATAGAATTGAGAATTATAAATCGATTAAACCCGCAATTTTTTAGAAAAAACGCATGCAGCTGCTCAGCTAATTTGATTTGCTGCAGCTGTGAAACAGCAGTAATAACAGAAAGAAAAGTACATTGTCGCAGAAAGAAAATTTCTCGTCCCCCCTATACATCATCATTATTGTTCTTGTTGGAAACATTTTACACTTTCGGATTGGCCAATTCAGAGGTGTAAAAATCCTGAGTTTTTTTCTTAAGTCTAAATTGTCTGGATTAGCCAATCTGGACAATTTGACAACTCGCGGTCATATACACCCTGAATCTGGACAATCTTAACCAAACCAACCGGCCATATAGACAATGAATTGGATAACTAAGAACAACTCCACACTTCACCAAATGACATGACAGAAAAACCTGTTCACATCCTGCATCAATAAATATCATGTCTAGTCTAAGCAAAAAAAAAAAGATATTGTACTCACGGTAAAAGTGACGCAAACCAATACATCAAAAAATCAGGTATAAGGATGACCCTTAATTTTCTCTTCCATTGGTTGTCAGCATTTTGTGAATTCAATGATACAACGTCCTTAATTGAAAACTTGTCGTAAAACTTAAATATTCAATCAGATTATAGCATATCAATAAATACATAATAAGAACAGTGATTAAATTTAACCTCTAACCATATACATAAGATAGCACATAGGTTATCAACATAATAAGCTAATATAAATCAAACTAGACAGATACAGTCTAAAACCTATCAGTAATTGACGTAGTCACTCTTTCATACTAAGTCTTGCATTTTGGACCTTCACTGATAGCTTTAACTTCTGTTCTTCCATGTCCTTTAGCACCGCCAGCAAGTTTGCCCTATAAACATTACATCGTTGATTTGTGGTCTCTAACTCAGCAGTCAACTCTCGGATTTTCTTTTGCTTCTCTGCCTGTTGCATGAGTGGCGTTAAAGTCAGGTGCCTCAACAGGCACTATAGAAGAAGGATCTCAAAATTTGATTAACTTCAAGACTACAGGCTCAACACAAATTTACTGGATGACAATGCATTTTCAGCTCCTTACAATATTGAAAGGAAATGAAAAAAAAAAAGATCATCGTAGTCTTAAAATCAAAAGAAGATAAATGGTCTATTAGGTAAAACTCAAATAACCAAAACATATGGAATACGGGCTCTTCACATAAAATAAAATCATATATTATAAACAGTGTACATTTGCAGTGATAAAAGAGGACATTCAACCTTTTAGCAAAATGACACCGTCAACTTTTAATTATTCTCAATTAATCATTAAAATTTACCCAATATACCAATCAGTTGAATAATTTGAAAATATTGTATTTAATTATACAATGGAGTTGGACATGCAATTTAACAAATATTAGAACCGTGATAACAATGTGACCCAAGATGTTAAAAGATGCATCAGCCTTGAAACATAAGGTTTAAGTCGTGTCATCTAGATGACAATGTGTAGGGACAACTGGGCTAATAACAATGGTGTAAGAGGCTGAAGGCAGTTTGTGGCAGATGCCCAAAATTCTTCAATATAAATGTGTGATTGCAACCTATAGTGGGTGGCACTTAATAAATTGCCTGTGGCTTCTGGCACAAAAACCGCCATGACAGCTCATTAACAACATTGGCCATAAGAAGTCTTAAAGGAGCTGAACGATACCAAAAAAAAAAGTATTCTTTCACATTGCCAATACACAGAATTCGAATTAGTTTCCCAAGTTGGGTCTTGTAATCATAAAGTTTAAAAGGCTTCAAATAATTCAAAAGGATCTTCCATTAGAGTGATACAAGTACATCTTGGTAAAACAACAATCAAGATTATCTAATAACTAAATCCTAAAATAGAGGGAAAACGAATATGAACCCAAACATCAAAATAAACAATATCAAAACGAGACAAAGTTGTCTGTTATCTACACTATTAGAAAAAGACACTCTAACATGTTTACCAAGCTAACACAGCTCACATTCCAAGGACTTCAAATTTGATAGGTGAAGAGAAAATTGCAACTTATGTAGACCTAGTCCTAGACGACAATGAATGAGATAGGGGGACATGAAAAACACATGGTGAAGATATCATTAGATGGATGGATCAAATGGTAACATGCCAAGCACACTTAATAATGAGTTAAAGGATACTATTAGAGTTTGAAGGGTCCCGGTAAACATTATGTAAACTGTAAAGTTTGAGGATTTGTTGAAATGGGTTTAAAGTTGGTGACAGCGACAGTGGCACCACTTTGCAAAAGGTTTGAAGTTTAAAGGGAAGAATGCTCATTCCCCTTTTTCAAAGAAAAATATCAAATATCAGTGTTGTTGATTTTAGCAACACAGAAAATGATTACCTAGAAAACAAGATGAATGATTTCCAAGTTCCCTGCTTATCAGTTGTACAAGGGGGCGAGTTTCTCCTTCCCCCTACTTTTCTACAATTTTAATTTTCGTTTGCTTCAACACATAAAATAATAGACAGTAAAAGTATAGTTCCTTGGAAGCAGCTCGGTGTAGAATTCATCCAGTAAAGAATCTTATAGGATTTCCCTAGTGAGAAATCCTACCTAATACTTTACAATATATAGAAAGATGACAAGTTCAAAGAAACTGACCACAGATTGATAGCTTGAAACATCTTCATTTCCTGTAAGCAACTCACTCCTGCCTCCGTTGGTTATTGTAAGTACCTCTGCTGTTCCAATACTCTGCTTTTTTAGGGTAGAAACCTTCTTAGCAGCTTCTTGCAAAGCTTTCATTGCAACATGATATGTTTGGATTGATTTAGCACCTTCTTCCACGTACTTGATTGCTTCTTGACGCAAATGGTTGTAACATACTGTCGCAGACTCACGTGAACTGTTGGGCAATTCAGATGTGTGTTCATCTAACACCACACCAGTTTTTGCATTCATTGTCCAGCGTTTCAACACATAGTGAGACGGAAGTGTAAGAACATTTTTAGCTCTGAAGACTGCTAATATATGCCTGCAAACGATTCCTGAATATTCAAACATCTGGCAACTGCAACTAGCTTTCATCTCAGAAGAATTAAAAGCGACGGTGTGAGATGTTTGGTTTTCTCCAAATTTGGCAACTCGGTAAGTGGTGATAGTTCCCGAATCTTCAATTTTCGTAGCAGGATTTGCCATAGTCCCTACTAACTCCTCTTGGAATTTCATAAACATCTTTCTCGTATAAAGACTTGCAGCTTGCTTTTCCATAGGAGACGGTGTTCTTAAAACTGGGTTACTATTGGTAGTTTCGAAATCTGCTTTTAGTTCTCTTTCATGCCAAGTTGATACAGCCTTCTCATATTGTCTAACCAACAACTGTAATGTGGTGGATGCATTCACATGTCCATCAAAGAAAAAGTTTAAACATTCATTTCCATCATTTAAAGGTATTTCTCCAAAAAAGCTGCCCCGCAAGTAGACAGGGACCCAATGCTGTCGTGCATTGTACATTGACTGAAGCCATTCATTATCCATGATGTAGTATCTTTCCAATAGTGAGCGCCAACAAGACTCAAACTCATCAATAGTCACACTCTCATGAACACATTTCTTGAATTCGTTTTCAAAAGTAGGATTTGATTGATACAAATGAGCCAGCTTGCTTCTATTTTCTCTGAATATGCTCCATTGACAGAACCGGTGGCGAGTTGGAGGAAGAACTTGGGCAACAGCAACTTGTATGACAGGATCCAAGTCTGTTGTAATGGAGACAGGGGGGCGTCCAGAGATGGCACGAAGCCAAGTTTTGAATAGCCATATATATGAGGACTCGGATTCATTGAGAATCAAAGCACAACCAAATAAAACAGGTTGACCATGATGATTAAACCCAGTGAAAGAGGCAAATGGTACACGGTACTGGTTAGTCTTATAGGTTGTGTCGAATATAACTGTATCCCCAAAATAAGAGTAGTTCGTTCTACATGTCTCATCAGCCCAAAATATATTCCCACCCGCGTTATCAATGTCACCCTGGACTGCATAAAAGAATGCATGATTCTCTGCTCGCATGCGCTTCAGATAGTCTAATACTTGATGACCCCCACCACCAAGGGTTCGTTGTCGAGTACTGCTCATATGTGCTGCAGAGTGGGAGATTGTGATCAGTATTATTATTATTATACTACAAATAATAGGGGATTTAAGCTTGTCTACTGACATAGTTATGTTAAAATGTTTGGGAAAACTTATGAAAACAACTTATGATATTTTGCAGAGGCTTTTTTTCAGCTTATTTTCATAAGTTGTCCCACGGCATGTTTGGATTGTCTTATTTGAGCTTATCTAATGGCATAAGTTTTATGAGACTGTTGGGGAGAACTTATAAAAACAGCATATGACATTTTTAATAAGCATTTTTCAGCTTACTTTCATAAGTTCTCCAAGATAGCTTACAAAAACAACTTATAGGATATACAAAAAAAAAACTTTAATTTTATGTTTTGCTATAGAAATAGCTTATGATCCATAAGCACTTATGATGGTATGCATTTGTACTATAATATAAGCTGTCAATCCAATCAATCGTCCAAAACAGCTTATGAAAATAGATTATAGCATATAGGAAAGTGGTTGTGTTGTAAGCTGCAAATATTCACACACAGCTTCATTCAAATTTTGTAAATTGAACAAGTTTAAGAAATGGGTGTTGTTAATTTCACTTAGTGAAAATATTAACCTAAAATGCAATAAAAGTGTTCCTAGTTAGGTGAGGAATGAATGAATCGAATGCAATGACATACCTTTGTGTGTAGTGAACACAATACGGCGGCGGCGGCGTACCCAACCAACTGCGACTTTCGTCGGATAAACTGCGTTTTTCTTCAAATAAGTGTATTTATTTTTTGTTTTTTTATCGATCCACAAACAAGATCTATTTTAATTAATGAATTTAGGATATGTTTTCAACGAAATGTTAACCGGTGACTCAAGGACATTACTTAAAGATATTAAAAAATAAAATTATACGATAATTATTGCATTGAAAATTATCCTGAAAATGTGAAAAAATAGATTTTTGGTTAAAAGAAATCTGAAACTAATTTTTGTTTGTCTAATATCATAAAAAAAACAAGAACTTTTTTAAGATTTAAAACTTTTACGCTGAGATTTTTAGGAAAAAAATAAATTTTGAAAAAGTTAGCTTCTTATTTTGACGCCAAAATTTTTTTTAACAAAAAGAAACATTTTTTAAATCTGAAACAAATTTACAAAAATTAAAAAAAAAAAAAAAGATTTTTGATATATAATACATAATCATTAATTAATCTACACATTGACTAAAATTAAGTAAATTTGAATGGCTTGGCATAGAATGAGAAGTCTGCAAATTGAAACTGCTATAAGCATACATGCTATTCTGTTCTATATATACACCATTGAGTGTTCGGTTTGTCTTGGGTCAGACCATGGGAATCTACACATCTAACTGCATACACATGATATACATGTCAAAGCAAAGAGGCTAAATATTAAATGTAAAACTGTTTAGAAGTGCCCAATTAAGTCATTCATCCTGCAAAAAATCATGCCTTCTCATGACAACCATGTAGCATGGTTAAGGACAAAGAACCTAGAAGACTTCTGAATTCTGAGAGAAGAACAAAGAAGTTGGATTAAGGAAAAAAAAATACTAATCAGAACACATGATATACGGTATGACGTATTTTGATTAATGTAGCCGACCCCACTTAGTAAGGTAAAGCTTGGTTGTTATTGTTGTAAGAGAAGTTTATAAAATGGAATAACATAATCTGCAGTTTTCATGCAACTAAGTTGAGGCAACAGGCAAGCATGAAATAGAAAGAATTGTCTCCCCTGTGACATGCATATAAATGTTTCCAACTGTTTGCCATTGATTGTCCTTCTCACACCAGTGACAACACAACCCCAAATATCACGAAGGATACATATCATATTGTAACCCCATAAAATTATTCATTAACAACATTTTGTTGGCATTTCATCTTCTCACCAACACTCATAGTAGTTCCCCACCCATTTACAACAAGAGGAGTGTTATTCGAACAACCATTTGATTGACAACTTATGGGACAGCCATCATTTACAAAGAAAAAGTAGGTATTTGCACAAAAATCAAAGCAATAGAGAGAAAAAGTAAAAAATAATGTGTGAGAGAGAAAGTTGTTATAAAATGGATGTTTAAATATCATTTCTCTTACAACAGTGGGTTTTGTCCATTACAGTGCCCCAACTCATGCAGTATTAAGATTATCAAAATTCATCATTACAAACAATTATTTTTGTGTACTCTTCGAGTAAAGATGAATGGACTAAACACTGACAGATTAGCAGCTGCTTTTAATTGTTTATTTTCAGTTTTATCAAAAAAGTGGGTTTTCCTGCTTTGAATAGATCAGGAATTCACAGTAGGGGATAGTATATAATGAATATAACTTATATTATAATCAACAACACTCTGCGCATAACATTCTGCAGAGTTCGTTACAAGAACAAGAAGAAATACAATAACTCAACCTCTAGGAATTAGAGAGCCTATTCTCTTCAAACCAACCAAACATAAAACAATCGAATCCCCTCCCTTTTACCTTTCAGCATACATTTAGTATTCTAACTTCATACAGCAGTTACATAGCAGTTATTGTACACACACATTCAATAATAATGAAATAAACTGCCTACTAATATTACATAACTTCTGTCCCAACACTAATTTGATTTCTATGCTTCTTTCTAACATAAGTCCTAGTGATAGGAGGCCTAACACTAACGTACTATAGCCAAATATTGTAAACGATACATGATGTGAAAAGGCTGAGTTGAAGAATCACACCTATGTGTAGCTTCCGTTTCATTAATTGGAGGTAAAAGTATGATCAAATTTTGTAAGTAACCAACATCACTATTGTAATATACATGGATTGATTGTTTTGTTAACAAATTACAAACTGTTTCAAATGAATGAACAGCCTGAGTATGAGTTTCAAACCAGCAGCTGTTGTGGTGTACAAAGAATAAATTTATGCAGGTCATGAAACTATTATCGGTTATAATAGATCCTGTGACTATCATAATGATGAACCTAGCTCACTTTTGTGACAACTGTCCACTACAAAGAAACCAACACATCTCTTTGATATAACTTGTGATAATTATTCAATTCATTCATCCGAATCCAAAATCGTATTTAAATTTGAGCTATATTGTGGCTTATACCCTGCATACTTCATGTCTCGAGTCAACATGTCCAACATATAATATATTTCACTACTTTGAGGGTGCTTCTCATCTCTAGATACAAAGCAGTTTACAAACCCAGCAATCTCAACCCAACTACATCCAGTTTCCTTGTGCAGACCTTTTTCCTTCATCTGCTTTCTCACTCTATCAACTTTTTCCCACTCTCCTTCCTCTGCATAAATATTTGAGAGCAGAACATGATATCCTGCCATTCTTTTATCCATTCCCATATTCAGCAATTTTTTGGCAACAGCTTTTCCTAATTCAAAATGCCCATGATTTCTGCAAGACCCAAGAAGAGATCCCCAGATTTCCATGGTGTTAGCATCCTCACCCAATCCCTTGACAAACTCATAGGCTTCAACCACCCTCCCAACCCTCCCTAACATGTCTGCAACACAACAATAATGTTCGATTGAGGGCTTGATTTTATGTACTTTCTCCATAGATTCAAATATTTGAAGGCCTTCGTCAACCATTCCAGTATAATTACAAGCAGACAAGATGGCAACAAAAGTAACTGCATCAGGCCTAATGCCAGATCTCAGCATAGAATCATACAACGTAAGAGCTCTCTTACCCATCCCATGCTGACCATAGCACATCATCATTGTGGTGTATGTGACTGAATTCTTCTCAGGTGTTCTCACAAAGACATTTTCAGCGTAACTAATTGCACCACATTTGGAATACGTGTCAGTTAAGGAAGTTCCCACATAAACATTTTTCTCCAAGAAATGACGAATGGAGAATCCATGAAGTTGCCTAGCCAATCCCATGCTTCCCATTGAACTACAAGCAGGAAGAATCGATGCCAATGTCACTGCATTTGGTATTACATTTTGCACCAACATCTCTTTAAGAAGGACAATAGCTTTCTCATTGAGCCCATTCTGAGTATAACCAGCAATGATAGCATTCCACGTGGCCTGGTCTCTATCACTCAAGCAGTTCTGCTCAAACAACGATTCAGCAGTCCTAATCGAGCCGGATTTTGCATACATATCAATCAAATAACTCTCCATACCCTCAAACTGTATCCCACGGCGAATCAGATAAGCATGAGTTTGCTTTCCAACATACAAGTTCCTAAGGTTAGAAGCTGCAGACAGAAGGGCAGTTGCGGTAACAGAATCAATCAAAAACTTTTGCTTCTGCATTTCAGACACAAGCATAAGCGCTTCCTCATCGAAACCATTCTGTACAAAAGAAGATATTATAGTATTCCACGAAACAGCATCCCTTTCCAACATCTTATCAAAAACCTTAAACGAAGTATCAACATGATTACACCTCGAGTACATAACCATTACAGCATTGAAAATCATAATCAGCGAACCCGGCAAACTTTTTATAACAAATGCATGAAACTGCTCAGCCAATTTGATTTGCTGCACCTGTGAAACAGCAGTAACAACAGAGAGCAAAGTTACATCATCGCATACACCCTCCTCCGACTCCAACGCTTGAATAAACACATCAATGGCTTCAACCGGGCAATTATTTTGAACATACGCACCAATCATAGTATTCCAAATCTCAGTATTTTTATTCAAACATCGATCAAAAACCATCCGCGCATAATCCATACGACCAACATCAGCAAACATAAGTATCGCAGAACTCACAACAAACACATCGTCAACATACTCATCACCAAATTTCCTCATAAACCCATAAAACATCTTCACAATTCTAGAATCATCCAACTTCGACAAAGCAGGAAAAAGATTGACAAAAGTAACCGGACTCGGCATAACAGACTGATTAATCATACTAGCAAAAGCCTCAATCGCTTGACGATAACGATTCATCTTAACATAACACAAAATCAAAGTATTCCAAGCAACGACATTTCTCCTACGCATAACATCAAACACCTTGAGTGCATACTCATGTTGACAAGAAGCATACATATTTAACAAAGAATTATATACAATTCTACTAGGACCCGTGTTAGTATTCGAATGAGAACGAAGAAAATGAGAACGTATAGCTTTTCCGGTAAGAATATCTTTAGTTAAAGCACAAGCTTTAAGAGTGGAAGAGAATGTATAAGGATCAAAAGTAGAAGAAGAATTTGAATTTGATCTCATTTTGGCGTATAAAAGAAGAGCTTGATGAGGTAAGTTGTTGCAGATAAAGCCGATGATGACGGAATTCCAGACGACGGTGGAAGGACGAGGAAGAGAATCGAGAAGATGAAGAGCGAGATGAGGCTGACCTTCGCGGCAGAGTTTGCTGAGACGTGAACGAATGCTTGTGCTGATTGCTTTGTTCCATTGTTTTTGCTTTTGATTTGGTGGGGTGTGAATTTGATTTGGGGGGTGTGTTGTAGAAATTGGAAGAGGAATGATTGGTGAAGTTCCGATTCTGGTTATGGCGTTACTTTCATTCATTGCTTCACTCACTCAGCTCGTTAGCAACATTACTTCCTCATCTCTTTTCATTCTTTTAGTCCACGTGGCTTTAGCGGGATAAATGTCTAGATTTTTTGGTTTATACAAGCACCTTGCATTTTAAAGGATAGGGATACATAGACCACCTTAGGTGGCATGTACCACTTGTACACCCACATACAATTGTGACATGTATTTATGTGGTCCCCACACACACAAAACTCACCTTTTTATGTCTCTTATACACTATCACATGGGAGTGGTACAATGTGTGTATGAAAAAATGTGTGTACATGAAACATTATCCCATTTTAAAACTCAATGTAATAATGAAACTTACAAACAAACAATGGAACTTGTCCATGTTACAATAGGACCATCAAGCATGACACTAATTCCCTATACAAATGAAACAAAATCATCTCGATTGTCGTTATTTTGTCCCCCCTAATTTGGAGAGTATTGAATGAGACTAATCCATATGATAGTAATATAGTAAATCAACATTTCAATCATCGAAATTGTAAGGGTCGACCAATTTAGTATCTCAAATTTATAAACTAACAAATTAGTCCGTAAACTAAAGAATATGAATAATTAAGTTTCTTCATCAAAATATTCTTTTGGTAAACATTCACCCAAACGGTTAAATGAAATGTATATTATGATATTTAACAAGCTTAAATAGTCATTTGCTAGATCAAACAAGCGTAAAACCTTTGAAATTGTGGTATAAAATTTGAAAAGGACTAAAACATGTCCATGTTCTTGATTTTTTTTTTTGTTGATAAAATGTCTTTAAGATGAACGCATAAAATGATACAATATGAATTATGATATTTATTTCTTGATAAACAAAGATTCCTATTTTCTATAATTTCATAAGATTAAAGTGAATAAATATATTCATTGGAATAAAATTGCAATTTCAGCTATTGAACCTAGTACAAAAAGGTTCAAGTTTGGGACAAAAGCACCGATAAACAATGAAATCCAACATGTGCATAGAAAGCTAATGTGTCACTTGTATGAGGACTACGATATTGAGTTGGAGGTGGCGTCAAAAATTATCCAAGCGTTAGTCACATGTACTAATTCTTCCAAATCACGAAGCACATGTTAATGCAATCAATTAAGAGAAAAATAAGGCATGCTTTGATAAACTAAGATCATTCTTCACTACCACCACATAAAATAGTCATTTCTCATTTATATTAAGTGTTAGTCACATGTATATGTATATGACTAACACTTAATATAAATGAAAAATGATTGTTTTATGTGATAGTAGTGAAAAATGATCTCAACAAATTAAAAAGATTAAAATTCATATAAATCATTCTCTCCTTTTGTAAACTAATTTGACCAAATTTGAAACATTGCTCTTTTAAAAGCCAAATAGAAAACAATTTTTTTTTGGAATACCATTTTTTTAGGAAAACTAGAAGACACATTTTTCTACCCATTTAATCTAAAAAAATAACTTGAAACAAACGCAAACTAAAATAAAACATATAGTACATGGTCAGATATAGTTTTGTCATCATAAATGCTAAGCTTTCTTATACTTGAAAGTATTGAAAGTATGTGCTGAATTTTTAGTTGGTGCTACTGTGTAATGCAATGAAATTGAAAATAATGAAAGTATTTAAGTATTATGTAAATTTATATCCTTGTCTTTTGCGGTATACTCCATCAATTGATATTTGGAGCATTCGATGCATATTTGCAGAAATGCCTAGTGGCAAGCCATTGTTTCCTGGAAAAAACAAGAAGCTCCAAGAATATTTTAGTGGTGGAGATCAAACAAGCTTCATGTATCCGAGGTAGAAATGTAATACAAAGTAAATACGAATTGCCTGATTACTTGTAGGAACAATTTCAGAGGGTTTAGTTGTTTTTGGTCCCATTGTTAACATGTGTGCTTGAATCAGTTTTCGGTGTGTTCATGGATAATAACATTTTTAGGATCAGCTACTAGCCTGCTAGACATTACATTGATTGACATGAGAGAAATATTATTTTTTGGCTTGCTAACTTATGTTTCTTCTGCAACATATAATACCTTACCTTTTTCTCTCACCTTTCCACGCAACTCAAAATCAAGCATGAAACTCTAAAAATTGAACGAATTTTTTTTTTTTTCGTTTTGCATTAACAGGTGGAACCATACGTCAACGTGTATAATCTTGATGATTTTCATGTTTCGTCATTGATCCCTCCACGTATTCTCATTCAAATGATTGTGCCTCTGGAACGTTGAATCTTGCATTTCGTCCATGACGTCAAATAGATCAGATGCTACTTTCTTGGTTTCAATATACTCTTTCTAGTGATATTCTTGATTGTGTAATTGGTTGCTCCCATGCTTACAAACTCTAGGGCAACCTTGCATATTTTCATAAGCAATGCAAGTGAAGGCAAGGCAACTTCACGTTGAATTGCATTTTACCCTTTGTTTACTCTTTCTCTTCAATACACCAATATGGCTTCACTAACATAATTTCTTTTTACGTAAATTACGTAGACTTACCAACGCTGAACTCAACCCTCTAATACTCAAATAATAATCCTAAGAACTCCACCCTTTGATGGTCTTCACAACGGCCTGACCAAATCTAAAAGGTTAGATTTCTTGGAGATAAAACCCAATTGGCATAAGAATGCTGGTTAAGGACACCTTAAATCAATAAAAGTTACACTCTAAAGGGACGCCGAGCTTCGTTGGAGTTAAGCGTTATAGTAATTATGTTGTCTCATGGAGAAGTGTTAGTTTTTAACTACTTTTCTATGAATTTTCTATTAATATGTTTTTGGTTGTTTCATGTCTTGGTCATTTGCATATAAATGGTCAATACATGAAACAACCAAACACATTATAGTTAACGGAAAATTTACAGAAAAATAGTAAAAAACTCACCTTTCTCCACCATATAGCAGAATCAATATAACTCTTAGCTACAATCAAAATCAGCGTTCCATTAAAATGTATGTTTTGTTGATTTCAGGCAGGCCTAGCAAATTTTGGTTTGCCCTCTACCATATCATCTGTTTTGTATGGTCAAATTTCACAAAGATTCAAAACCAAAAAAATCTTCATATTACAAGACTAGAATCCAAATAGATTTTTTTTGTAGGTGATAAACCAAAACTTGCTCAAATAGCGGAGTGTAAAACACTATTTAACCCCTTCCTTTATAATCTCTTAAAAAAAAAAACCTCTTTATTTATAATCAGTAATACACATATTTGCATCAATTTCATCTGCTTTTCTATTTTCCTTCATGTGCATCAAATTTCGGTTTACCTCTTATCATTTCATCTATTTTGTACAATCAAATTTCACAAAGGTTCAAAACCAAATAATCTTCAAATTACAAGGTTGAAATCCAAGATATATCTTTTTAAACGTGAAATAAACCAAAATTTTCTCAAATGGCAGAGTGTAAAAGACTATATAACTGTTTCATTTATCATGATCTGTGACCTTATCTTTTCTGTGATTGTATCAATGCCAATTTTTTAAGATTCTGTTATGACTATCTAACCATGATTTGACATGGCTTCAACTATAATGATATTGGCTGGCTATGATCCCCGACTTGCACCTAAAGTATGTGAAGAGATGGCAAAGTTATACGATTTTGACATTGATTATATAACTGTAGATCATCTGATCATGTGTCTAACCGTGTCCATTGGGGAGAGAAAGAACCAAAGCGTTGGCTCGACCTAAGATAATGGAAGAAGCTCTTAGTTTGTATAATGATGTAAGAGCAAGGCATAAATTACAAAGTGTATGTAGTTGAAACCTGGAAGAAAGATTTTTATTTCAAAACATGAAAGAATGCTTTCATGGTAACCACTTCTGTTACCATAAAATGAGCTGGTTGGATGTAAACAATATACATGAATGGGCAAGTGGTGTTGAACTTTCTAGCTGTCAAGATATAATCATACTAAATCACTCATGTACAAATCAAATAAAAGGGAAGATGGTTAGTGATGTTCACATATCAAGTGGGAATTATATTTTCTTTGACCGAAATTGAGAATGAGTATGAGTCTCCCAACGAGTAGATAAAAAATAGTTTTTTGTGCACATATGGTAGTGATGTTTACGGTGTGGTTTGAACGAAAAATCTCATTTAAACCCAAATTCTATATATCAACATTGTTGTAACTATTTATACTCACATGACTCTTTCAAAAACAAATATCATTTTTTTCAATTCGTTTGATATTTTTCTTTTCCCTTTTACTTAAAAGGGATATGAGATCAATTTTTTAATTTATCATCAAACTGTATTCTATATCTTTTTTCCGACAAAGTATATTCAATCATTTTGATATGGAATAATTGAGAACACATATCATCAAAATGTTGATAAAGAAAAAAGCTCAAGATCATTTTTTTTGTCGTCAATTAGCTTAGAGCTCACACAATTTAATTATGAAGAAATAGAGCGTCCAGGGTTCGAACCCATACATATAAAAATATAATATCTCTACCAACTGAGCTGAGCTCACGGGGGATAGCTCCAGATTTTTTTTTTTTTTTGCTAGATTTGATAAACTAATCCAATTATCAATTAAATGGAACTTGACAAGTGGACAGTGAAATTCCTGAAATTAGTTAGTTGATTTTTAGTTTTTACAATATGAACTTAAACTTAAAATATGACACAGCCAAACAAAGCTTAATAAGGATGAACACTATAGTAGTGTAGAGGGGCGTTTGGTTTTGATAATTGGTCTGTTTGTAAGAAGTTGGAAGAAAGAAAGATGGAGATGCAACAGCTTCTTAGCATGGGTTTTCCCGATGAGTTAGCTGCTCAAGCCTTAGCTGCCACCGGTGGTAAATCCACCGTCAAAGCCACTGAATGGATTCTTACTCATAAACCCCCCAATTCCACTGTTCACACCCCTTCTTCTTCTCCTTCACCTTCTTCTGCTTTTCAACCCAAACTCGATCGTTTCTTCCAATCCCCACAACAACCAGAACAACAAGACCAAACTGAAGAACCAAACAAACGAACCAAGCTATCACCAACACAACAAAACAAACCTTCATTCTTCTTCAAACCAACTTCCAAAAAACAACAATCTCAAACACATGAACCATTGTACGAACGGCTCCGACCCAGAACACTCGACGAGGTTGTCGGACAAGATCATCTCTTATCATCAAACTCAATTCTCCGTTCATCAATTCAACGTAAACGTCTACCTTCAATCCTCTTGTGGGGTCCACCTGGTACAGGTAAAACCACCATTGCAAAAGCCATTGTTAATTCTTCTTCATCATCAACAACAAAAGATTCATCTTTGTATCGTTTTGTTTCTTTGTCCGCGGTTACTAGCGGAGTTAAAGATGTTAGAGATGCTGTTGATGAAGCTAGGAAAGTTAGAGTTAAAACAAATCAAACTACTGTTTTGTTTGTTGATGAAGTTCATAGGTTTAATAAATCTCAACAAGATTCATTTTTACCTGTTATTGAAGATGGTAGTATTGTTTTTGTTGGTGCTACTACTGAAAACCCGTCTTTTCATTTGATTACACCGTTGTTGTCGCGTTGTCGTGTTCTTACTCTTAACCCTCTTCAGCCACATCACCTCATTTTGCTTCTCAAACGCGCTGTTAATGATACGGATAAAGGGTTGGTGAAAAGTCTTGGTTTTGGTTCTTGTAAAGTTGACGTTAATGTTGGTGAGGATGTGGTTGGTTTTATAGCTAATAATTGCGATGGTGATGCTCGTGTTGCTTTGAATGTGTTGGAGATTGCTGGTGTTAATGCGGCTGCGCGAGTGGAGCATGATAGTGAAGAATGTCAGGAGGTTGTTGTTAGTGTTAGTGTTAGTGTTAGTGTTAGTGTTGAGGATGCAAAGGAGGCGCTTCAATGCAAGCATCTTGCTTATGATAAAGCCGGGGAAGAGCACTATAATTTGATTAGTGCATTGCACAAGTCTATGAGAGGAAGTGACGCTGATGCAGCGATTTATTGGTTGGCAAGAATGTTAAAAGGAGGTGAAGAGCCGCTTTATATTGCACGTAGGCTTGTACGGTTTGCAACTGAGGATGTTGGTTTGGCTGATCCTTTAGCTCTTAATCAAGCTGTTTCGTGTTACCAAGCTTGTCACTTTATAGGAATGCCCGAGTGTAACGTGATTCTTGCGCAGTGTGTTGCTTACTTGGCTTTGGCTCCGAAATCTATAGCAGTTTATAGAGCAATGGGAGCTGCTGAGAAGGTAGTGAGGGAATCAGTTGGACAGAATGAGGGGGTGCCTGTTCATCTCAGGAATGCACCAACCAAATTAATGAAGGAAGTTGGGTATGGGAAGGGATACATATATACTCCTGACAACCCTTCCGCAACACAGAGCTTCTTGCCACCCTCCCTTCAAGGGTTCAAATTCCTTCATTGGCCTGACAGGGATCCCTCTGAGTTTGATGGATGAAAATGTTCAATTCCAGATGAGAGTTTGTGTTATTTTGTTCCTCTTTTTTTGTTTCGCACAAATTTCTCCACTTTCATCTTTCTGTCATTGCAAAGAAGTGTGTAGTATAGGTAAGCAGTGGTTGGAGAATGGCTATCTAAGGCAAGTGTAACACATGATGTAGGTTTTGACTCAATTAAATGCTCATTTTGATGAACTTACTCCTAGAGTTTGTTTGGATAGGGGATTGTAGTGAGTTAATGTAATTTCTTGGAGTAACTAAAATGCGTTGGACCAAAAATCAGTGTTTGGTTAATATATTTAAAGCATTTATGAAATTCCCATCATTTTGTAAAGAATTTTACACGTTGTGAAAGCTCTTGAGCTTCAATGACTCCGATACGTTTCTTTGCCTTTAATTCTTTGAGGACTTTTTCTATTGTTGAGATTTTTACGAAGGTTAGGGAAGTGAGAAAACCAAGTAGTTTATTTCATTTTAGTTTACCTATAAGTGCAAAATAGTGGAATTTCACAATGTTTTTCTGCTAATGTGTGTCACTTTTCTTCTATCCAGTGTAGTGTTTTACTGTATGAATGTGTAGGGAAAGTCTGTTGAATTGAAACTTGATTCCTTTTTCTTTTCCTTTTTGTTGTTGTTCAAACTAAATAATCATTGTTTCTTGTTGGTAATTTTGTATGTGCTTTTTAAGATTGTCAAATTTTGTGATTCTTTTGGTGAAACTGTAGAGTCTTACACCCTTCACTTGCTTCTGTTAATGTAGACAATAATTTGATTTAATTTGTTAAATAGAGGCTATAGCGCTGCATCATAGCGTAATTTGAACAAATCGCTGTTGTTCCGCAATACGCTATTTGGGACAAAATGTTGTCAAATTGCGGCATTGATAGCTCTGTTGCATAGCAGAGTTTGACCAAACCACTATTTCCTGGGATTCACGATCAACAACGTTCAATTTGATTCTGATTCATCCTTGCCATATTAATTTAGTGGTAAATTTTTTTCTCATTCTGAAGTTTATGTATGGTTTTGCTCTGTTGGTGCATTCAAATTCATGTTGTGCTTAGCCCCGTGTGTGGTTTTTTCTTCATATAAAATTTCTTTTGCTGAAACATATACATGGCTAGATCACAGATAGAAATTCAGTTTGCTGGTTCTTCAACTATGGAATAGTTTAATTTGTATTTTTAGTCACCAGCCTATACAATGTGTAGTAAAGTTCTATATCAAAGCTCTGTTGTGTTTTGGGGTTCTCCACCTCCTCGTCCTCCTTTCCAAACGAGCTAGCTAGGAAGCTTGTTAATCATGTTTAATCTCAATTACTGACTTGTACTTGTGCAGTATGTCTACTACCTCTGACTTGTAAGAACATATAGCAAGGTTAAGATTTTTGTTTTGTTGATTTTTTTGTTGCTTCTAAAACACCCAATAGAATCTTCGAATGTTATTAATCATCTTTAGATAATTTTTTACTAGTTAGTTTGTATGTTTCTCTTTATCTGTCTATCTAATTATATATATATTTTTTTGGTTGATTAGTTTAATTTCGATTCTCTTAGTAGGTAAGGATGAAATTTGAAATGGTTGCAGCCTTTATTCTATATGATGCAGAAATCTATTTAAGCATATATTTTTGGTTTGTCTCTTTACCTAGTTGTGTTATATTTATCCATATACTCATTTAATACTTGATTGATTGAGAAAATGGTTCTGGTTTTGGACAGTTGTGTGTTAATTCAACATTTTTGAACCCATCTTTGAATATTATGGAAATCCCTCTGAATCTTTACCTAGTTGTGCGTCAATTCCTACATTTCTCTCTCAAATTCCTACATTTAGTACTTGATCCTTTTGCTTTGTTTAAACTGAGGAAAACTGGGGTTATTTAGCTTACTGATAGGATAGTACAGTGGTGGTGAGCACTGCTCATGGCTTGAAGTTTATTCAGTCGAAAATTGATTTCAAAGGGTATCAAGGACTTGGCTTGCCAATCTGCCTATCCTCCACTGTAGGTCAACGCTGATTTTGGGTCTGTTATGAATTTTTTGTCCAAGTACTTGAAGAGGAAAGCTCTCACTTATCATTAGGTTAGCAATGCTGGTTTTGCTCTTGTTTCCTTGGGGCTTGTTTAATTTTTAGGGATCATCCTGACATGTGGAACAGGTTACATACTAGCAAGTTTTGACATGTTGACTTAAGTTCTATAGGCGCGGTATGTTCAGCTAGTTCTCATACTATCAGTCATATTCTCAAAACTTGAGAGACATGAAACAAATAGATGCGACATATTGACTTAAGATTAACACCTAGTAGTTATCGCCAATGACTAAACGGTAGGTTCTCATCTATACTCTATATAACTTCCAAAGAAACCGAGTTCAAAGAAAAAGAGGAGAAAGGAGTACATTTTAAATGCAATGATTGTGTTTGTGTCTAATGATATTATTAAAATTTGTCTGGGTTTTGATTTGAAATCAGAACTATGTTAGTGAAGCTGTTTGTTTTGTAATTCATTACTGCCTAGGAGTTGTGCTAACAGTCCATTTATTGGAACTTGGAAGTGCTGAAACATCCTTTAACAAGAGAAGTAAAGGTGAAGAGGGGTGTCTGTCATTGAATTGTATGTTCTTTTTTTAGTGAGAGTTACCATTGCAGTTGGTCTTGATGAATGTGATACTTAGGTCCTTGAGAATTGTTGGTTGGGTATTGAGGGTACCTAAAAATTAAGAAAGATCGGGACAAAGCAAGCATTTTTTTATTTACCTAAAAATCAACACAATGTTATATTAAAAATGAAGCATTTATATTAAAAAATAAATAAAATGAAAATTTGATTTTACAAAAATAAACTAAAACATCTTTTGGGTTAGAAATTCTAAAAAAATAACGATCATCTAATTAAATTTTTATATTTTTAGATTTATAAAATATAATAGCAAAAAAAAAACACTATTGTAAATTAATTATTAAAAAGACAGACACCATTGCACTTTGATTTATATGTTTTATTATATTAGTTTAATTCTAACTTAAATTTTGTATTTCAGTTTATAAATATTATACAAGTTTAATTAAATTTTAATTTTAATATTTTTAAAATTAACAACGGCTAAATGGCAGGTGCTCAAATCTCGTCTAGGAAGCTACTTAATTTTGTGATATATTATATTTATGTTTTGAATTCTGACGTATGATATTATTATGTCATGTACACCAAAAAAAAAGTATGATGTTATGTCATAGACTCATTATCATATGAACCGTGTTCTCAACTCGATATTGACTTAATATCATTTTGTTATCTCTTAATAATTTACCGTTGGTTTATTATGAGCTAGATGTTAGTGTTGCTCTGTCTCTTACTTCAATATATTGTTTAAGGCTTAATGCCTTGGAGAAGTGCATCCATGAGTTCAAAGTGTGGAGGAAGGTATTTATAGATGAAACAATTAAATTTTTAAGATAGTTCAAGGCCTTCTTTATCTAATGCATACCCACTGGGACAGTTTGTAATGCATTTCCACCACCAAGATCAACTGTGTTAGCATCAATTAAGGGCAAGAAAATGACCTTGTTGCAAATTTTAGGGATTAATTAGTTTTAGTTTCATTCATTCTCCCGGGAATCTTTTTGTATTTATTTTTGTTATATTTATGAGGAACTAATATCATTCAACATTAAATTAGACTCAATCAATTTTCATACTTTTTAATTTCATTATGATAAAAAAAATTACACCTTATGTTCAATCTTCAGGAAGTGGGGCATTGGCCAAGTATGCCGGTAGGAGTAGCAGGTGAAATCATAGATACGATTTTGGTAATTTCTTTTCAATTCCAGGGCCAACCCTAATAATCTTCAAGAGTAAGTGAGGCCTAATAAGTGTTCACGGGCATCTTGAACTATCGAAAATGTCTCAACAGTAGTTATTAGTAATTAACTACCGTTCGCCTGTTAACATAGGAAATATTTGTTCGAACTCAACCATACTTAGGTCTGGTAGTTGACTAGCGTTCAAATAAAAGAATTCAACGGAATTGCATTGCCTCATTCCTGCTCCAGAGGGGTACACGTCTGCGGGCAGTGTCCAATGTTGTTCTAACACTAGCACATTGTTGGGATGAATATACACACTGTCCGGTGGCATGGTGTTGTCTTTGGTATAAGGGTTGTTGATGGATATGGTGCACGTTGGACAGAAGATGGAAGTAAGGTGTGTGAATATATCTTACCCTTAGTATCTTCAATGATAGGTATGTTCAAATTTTAGCATTGGATGTCTGGGAACAAGATGTTCGTTAACCTTTGGAAAAGTTTTATAATTTCAACTTGAATTGTTCATACACATTTTTAATGTAAAATTTCAAACTAGTTCTTTTCAATGTATTTGTTTTTTCAGTTTATTGGATTTTTAGAGCCATACACTCAATATGGTCACGCAAAAGGATGGAAGCATTAGATCTTCTAGCCAGATGGCCCTGATCACAGCAGCCAGCAACACTTATGTAACTGAACACCACTTTTTCTTTTCCTTTTAGCTTGTGAAGAATTTTTATTATGTGCATTATTTGGTTTTTTGTCTCTACTTTTCAGCAGTGGTATTTAGGTCACACCAAGCTCTCATACCCTCATCAATTATATTTTGTATAACATGTAACATGGTAGCAGTAGATGAGTATAGGGGCTACATGTCTTTTTTGACTCAAGGGGTTACACTTATAAATGAATACCACTTTTTCCTTTCAACTTGATAATGATTTATACTAACTTTCTTTTACATGGTAGTAGATTATCAAGTATATTGGTTACATGTCTTGATTCTATACTTAAAAATTTCCCTACAGCTCAAGCTGTGTGAGTAATTAAAATTGCTGACATGTTCCACTATGGGCCTCCTCTTATATGTTGTTTACTCGCTCCGGCTCACATTAAGTGTCATTTTTAGGTTGTGCGCAATATATATGAAAACTAGGTATAAGCCCCGCATTGCATGGATATTTTGAATGTTTTAGTTTCAGAAAAATTTAGAGAATAAATAACTATTAATTACTCATATAGTGAAGTGTTGATAACATGTGAAATCGAAGATAAGAATAAGAAATATATGTTTACATTAATTAAAATGGCGGCAAGTAAATCGCCAATTCAGAAAATTGCAAACCTGTTCTCCAACATAAGTAATAGTTTGCAATTCTTTCAGCACAAAAAAAGTTGTGAACATGGGAGATCGAACAAGATCCATCCTTAAACTTGAAGAGATTAGTCATAGAAGACAATGAAGAAACTGTTCATTTAGATTTTGTGAGGAAAATTTTCTCAAAATGGTTAGCAAAGAATATATTAGATAAGAATATTGGAACTATTGAGGATGAGTTGAAGTCTCTCTTGCAAGTTGAAAGTGCAAGGGTGGCATTTGAGATGGCCAGTCCTGAAAGTTTTGTGAGGGGAGATTGGGATGGAGTTCCCATCCCAATATAATCTTCAAATGTTTAATGATAACTAGCTGACATATATGTCTTCTCTTGTTACCCGTGTCTGGATTTTATTTGAACAACTTGTTGAGAGAAACTTGTGTATAAATCTCTTGCTGTAAACTTTACAAATCATGACGTGTGAACCATTCAAATACTATGTTCGGCGATGATGCTATCAAAAGAGTAGGATGGATAGTTGTTCTTTCAAATTGTCTGTTAAAGACGTATTTAAGTCCTCACAATTCTTCTCATCAATATCAATATGAATATGAAAGATAAAGTTTAAGACAACACAAACAATTATAATAAGACTTCCCTTAAAAAAAATTATAATAAGACTTGTCATTTTTTAAGTACCACCCATTGAACTCATTCTCAGATCTCAATAACATGGAATGAACATGACAAGATCTATTTTTGTCCAAGACTAACTAGTCTCCAATTTGTTTGAATATATTTCCAAAAAGTTGTTCCAATAGTGATATTAAGGTAGTAAAATACAGGTAGCTCAAGAGTCGCTTAAACTTTCCCTGCCGTCGAAGATGAACAAAATTAAACAGGCAGAGGAACATAAAACATTTGTTATCATAATGTTCACAGATTCATTATATCACTTTTCACAAATTCAACTTCATAAGTAAATGATATTCCTCCATTGGCCTGAGAGGAATCCCTCCGATTCTGATGGATGAAAATGTTAAATTCAATATGGGAGTTTGTCACCTTCTCATTATACATGATTTTCTACTCACCTTATCGGCATTGCAAAGAAGTGTTAGCATAGGAAAGCAGTAGTGACTAGTGAGATAATGGCTAATGCAAGTGTAACGCATGTAAGTTTTGATTCAATCCAATGCTAATTTTGATGAACTTACTCTTAGTTTGTTTTGCTTAGTTTATTTAGAATAATAAATTATAAATAGCTGCTTGAAGAAGCTGCCTTTGTTTTTTTACGAAAAAATAGATAGGTTCTTGAGGAACAATGGGTAGTACAAAGAGGCCACAATACAGCGCAGTCTAAACAATTGTAATTTGCATAATTTTACAACATCGGTGAAAAATGTAAAACATGTGATTTACAATCCACCTAATAGGAAGCTAAAACAGCCGTGACTCATCTTACAAGTACATGATATACACCGGAAAAAGAATACAATCTATCTTATCTTATTGAAAAAGCTACCAAATTGGGTGGTCAACTGATAAATTAGAGCCATTCCTTTGGGTTAATGCATGCGTCTAAGAGTTTCCATTCTTCGCTTCCTACTTCTGGTTTCTGCACACAAAATGATATCAGGATTTCAGCAGCAATTTTATAACTGGAACATCAGGTTCATCTAATATTCAACTGGAACATTTTAGCAAAATATAAAGATTATAAAATCATACATGATCATATTCCCACCGAGCAGTCAGTGGGAGAGAAACAAGAATACTCTCTATTCTACCTCCAGTTTTTAGTCCAAATGTTGTACCCCTATCATATACCTGTAGCCAAAAAACAGTGGCAACATAAATTTAAACCTGATCTGAAAAGGAGTAGAGCACAAAATTTGGTCTAGAAGTTAGCTTAGAAAGTGTACCAAATTAAATTCAACATATCGTCCCCTTCGCAATTGTTGCCATGCTTTCTGATGATCTGTGAAAGGCAAATCCTTCCTTTTCTCTATGATAGGTATATAAGCGGGAATAACAGAGTTGGCACATTCTGCAAGCAAACATAGTTTAGGCAAGCATGAAAATGAAAGAACTAAATGTCTTTCGGCTGAGAAGTGGGAACAAACAAATTATATATTCAAGCAATTACCAGTAGCAAAGGAAAGAAGCATCTCCTGATCATAGTCATTTAGATCATCAAAAAATATTCCTCCAAGTCCTCTCCTTTCATCTCGGTGCTGAATTTAAAACGAAAAGGAAAACAAGAAAATACAATCAGCAACCAACATATACCACATGCTCAATTTAATTACAAAGAAAAATTACAGTAATCCACTTTAATCCCTCAAACATGTCACACAGCAACCATGATCCAACTAGCTACACACTAAACTGACTCAACTGGTATACTATTACTATACTCTAAAATGGGATATTTCTGTTGATAACAACTCACAAACTAGAGAATAAAACAGTATAAACAGATATAATAATCTCAATTTTATTGTTTATAAGCCCAATATTATCAATGAGGTTCCGCCTCATGTTGCCTTCATTTCAGGATTTATGGGTCTAGAACTAAAGTGAACAACAACAACAACAGCCAAGCCTTATACCACTAAGTGAGGTCGGCTACATGGATCAAATTACGCCATAATGTTCTATCATAAACCAAATTTGAGTCCAATTCATTGACCTCTAAATCCTTCCTAATGGTTTCTCTAATAGTTTTTTTAGGTCTTCCTCTACCTCTTTTAACATGACTCTCCTCCATTTGAACGGCATCGGGTCTTCTCTCAACATGTCCAAACCATCTAAGCCTATTTTCTACCAACTTTTCTACTATAGGTGCTACCCCCACTCTCTCTCTAATGGTGTCATTCCTAATCTTATCATGTCTAGTCTTACCACTCATCCAGCGCAACATCCTCATCTATGCTACACTTACTTGATTATCGTGTTGACTCTTAACCGCCCAACACTCCGTACCATATAACAACGCTGGTCTAACTGCTATCCGATAGAACTTTCCTTTCAACTTAAGTGGTACTTTCTTATCGCACAGAACACCGGAGGCTCTTCTCCATTTCAACCACCCAGCTTGAATGCGATGACTTACATCTGCTTCTATTTCTTCGTCATCTTGTACTATGGACCTAAGATATTTAAACCGTGTAACTTGGGGTATGATATGATCTCCAACTTTCACCTCCAAGGTAGACATACTTCTCCTTTTGCTGAAGTGAACCTTGCAGTTAAATGCATTCAAAAAATCGTAATATCAGCAGACACTATTAACATGTTTCTGTTTTTCTGGCTTTTGTCACTCGCTCTTCTCATAAACTACCCTAAGTCTCCTGAATACATCATATTATCAGCTGCATATACTTCATGTGATGATAGCTCGATTCACTACTGCCAAATCATCACAGGTGTCATTCATCCTAATATACAAACATCCTTGCTACCCATCTACAAACACAGGTTTCATGTATAAAATTTATCAAAGCTAAAGATAACATATAGACAAGAAAATTAAAATTTACTCTTTTATTGAAGGTTGATGAGCTGAACCCTGAATGCTCATTCATTGCTTTTAATTGCCTAGCTTCAGCTTTATCAAACACATCTAAAGACTACAGAAATACTGCACTAGAAATCTCCATAACGTGAAAAAGGATGAGACTATACCTTGATATAAAAGTAATCATCACACCATTTCTTGAATCGGGGGTAAAAGGTAGGATCAAACTTGTCACAAGCCTGTTTTTGAACCTACAACAGAAGCATTACATAAACTCAGTATAGCACTTGCTCCTGTTGCCCTTAAACAAAAAAATATCGGATGATTACAGCAATATTTTAAAGATAAAGTGTTTAAAACTGAAATCGTATTGTCAGAATTTCTCAAGTGTCTGACATTGACTCTTTTAAAATACCAATTTGGGGATTCAATTCTTTTTGGGAAGGGGTGGGGATGTAAAAGGTAATCATGAACTACCAGCAATAATTTCAAAAGAAATATAAGAAAACATTGAATGTATATGCTTTGTTTCCATTTCAGGGTTTAATCCACATAGCATAGAGAAACATTTGAAATGAATTGAATTGCAGAATTCTCAAGCATTTGCAGAAAGATTTTATAGATAACCAGATCCCTATGCTTAAAATATCAGTGCCACACATATCAAGGGAACCAAGCTAGACATATTTAATTCACGAAAACCCATCTGAAACTGCAAAACCAGATTCAAACTAGTCGCATAAGAGGTCAAAAGTAAGGTGACATTTTAAAACAAAGGCAACTTTTTATTTTCAAAAAGTTACCAAAGAATTTGACTCTTAACCACAAGATTTGAAAAACCAATATTGTGTGCACTTACTGAATGGAAGTGCTTGACATCCTCCTCAAAAATGTAAGCAGGGGTTAAGTCGGTTCCCCCACCGAACCACCATTGTCTAGGTGCTCCAGGAGCATCTGCAAAATGAAATAGCATGATTGTCAATAGAAGCAAACTCAAGAGGCCTGTTATCCAATGCCAGTCAATACAAGTTTTATACTTTCATGCTAGTATAATGATATAAAGATTACAATGTTCACCAAAACTGCAAAAATAGAGACCCCCTCCCCCCAAAAAAAAAAAAACAACCCAAAAGAACAATATTGCAAAAAAAAAAAAACCACCTATGCCAAACAAGTCTAATAGATAAAGAGACACGGGGCAGATATGCTACAGGATCAACTAATGTTGACAAAGGCAAAAAGCCGCCAAAAACACATTGCTAAACCCTGGAAGAGCAGCAAACATAGATAATTTATTATGAAACGCAAACAAAAGCTACCAAAAAAAAACTTGTATATGATAATATAACTCTTGATTAAGTGTAATGACTAAAGAGAATTCAATTCAGAATCGTTTTTCCCAAAATCACTATAATAAGAAAAGTAGCTTTAAAATGAACACGGCACAATGCTTGCATAAAAGAAAGAAAAAGCAGAACACATACCTTTGGGAGCATCGGTTTCAAAATAGCGATAATTGAAATGCAAGGTTGGGGCAAATGGGTTTTTGGGATGTAAAACCTGAACATATGGAACGAAAGACATTAAGTGGTCAGCACAAATTATTCATTGAATGTTTGGATTCAATTTTGAGAGAAAAAAAATTAGATTGACATAAAGTTTGTCGAAATCATGGTGTGCCACCATGATTTTGGCAAAAAAAATACTCTTCAGAGCTTCATATAAATCATGGTAAACACCACTTCACTTTTGTCAAATTCACAGTCTATTCAAACATGGACACATACTTGATTTTGACACATTTGGATATTTTCAAGTAAAATTGATTTTGCCTTTAAAAGTGATTCTAACTAGAAGCTGAAATTTTGAGCTTCATTATCAGCCCAAAGTTATCGTTGAACTCACTTTTAGGTAAATGAATACAAACATAAATCATTTTAGATCCAACTAAATTCTAACCAAAACCAAATTTACAAAATTAATTTTCTTCTTTCTCTGAAAAAAATAAATTCAATTTTCATCAGTGCATAAACAAGCGAACACTTTTATCTATCTTTCAACCTATCAATATAATCTAAAAAAAAAAGTATTTGACACAATTCCACACCTATACTTGTGACATTTTTTTTATCTGCATCAGTGCAATCATGCAACTTGCATGGCAAGAGATCTTTACTAGTGGTAAGAGGACTAAATGTGACAAGGCAGACTGTTAACGCCATGGAACACATGCAGCTGTTAGTGCGAGTTCAATTTCAGATTCAATATAGAAGAATCCATATGTTGGAAAACCAGACATGATATCAAACCAAATTCAAGAATGATATGGACACTGCAAGTATGTTGGGAAAACTGACTTGAGGACATGGTGTAAGTGATCATACTCATTTTTATGGCATCCATCAATTTTTAGATATAAAGTAACTTGTAAATTTCTAATACTTTTACTCAGATATATGTGCATGCTTGTATTTTCAAGATCCTTTATACAAATCAGACTAATTTATTTTGATAATTTGGAATTTTGGTACAGTCTAAGGCAAGTAACAATGATGATTGCAATGATAGCTTACCGACAAAAGATGAAGTAGAAGCAATCATCAAAAGAGAGAGAGAAATGGAATTTGCATACTCACATCAGGTACCCACATACACAGCCAAAACGTTTTCATCCTTTTTCTAAATCAGAGATTTTAGCCCCCTAATTTACAAGCTTTGTGATTTTTTTTTCCCACAAAATCAATTCATTCAAAATGAATTTTCATCCACGTGCAACCAAGCAAACACTTATGTATGTAACTATGTATCAATCAATTGTACCCAACAAAAAACTACGTGTCTATCAATCTAGTCTAAAAAAGTCTTCAACAGAATATCACACCTATGTTGCTGACATTGTTTCTCTAAATCCATACAAGATTAAACAGGAATACAGGATCCTTACTAGTAGTTATAACGGTTTATATATGCTTTTAGTCCCTGCAATTTTATAAAAATTTAGTTTTTAACCCCTGTAAGTTTTTTTGTTTTGGATTCAGTCTCTGCAAGTTAAATTGTTGTTAATTGAGCCACGTACGACGTCACAGACTAAAGGCAATAGTTTTTGAATTTGCACAGATTGAACCCAAACAAAACAAAAAAAAAAAACAAAAATTATAATGAGTGACTAAAGGTATGTTTGGATTGGCTTATTTTTGAGATTATGCAAATAAATAAGTGTTTATGTATTATTAATAAGCTTGTCAAGGTAGTTCAAGAAAAAACAGCTTATAAAGATACAATTTTCGTTAGTGAGAACTTATGAATTAACATAAAAGCTTATTTATTTTCATAAGCTATTTTCATAAGCTCAAAAATAAGGGACCATTTGGATCGGCTGATTTTTCGTAAAAGTGAGTTATACAATCATGTGTACAAATCTCAACTTCAAGTAGAATCAATTCCGGAGGCAAAATCAATTCTACTAACCAAACATGACAAAATCAATTTTACACCTCCAAAATCAATTATGACTGCTCTAAACGGAAACCAAACATATGCTAAATCACTTTTTAATCCAAATCAATGAATTAAAAAATCAATTTTTATCACTGTATAACCAAACGAACATTTAAATCTAAATGTTGGAATATAATTGGTAATTGATACTTAAAATGATGAAAAATGGGATACTTACAGAGCTAATTCCGGCTGCGAAAAACGGAACAGGTCCCGGCTTCTGATCACTGGAACCGGCGGCAGCACCCTTAGCAGCACGATAAGCATCAGGTGGCATTTGACCATAAACAACAGAAACATTAACACCAGCTTTCTCCCAAACAGCACCATCTTGAAGAACTCTACTAATCCCACCACCACCACCAGGTCTTGACCAAACATCTTCTTTAAACTTTCCACCACCATCAGCTTCTTCAATTGCATTACAAACTTTATCTTGTGCTTCTCTTATCATCTTCTCGAATCGAGCTCGAACAGAAGATGATGCGGTGGCTCCGTCGTTGTCGACGCCGCGGAGAAATGTATCGGGGCGTTCTGATTCTGGTGTTTCTTTTTCTATTGAAACGGTTGCTTTTGTTATAAAGCGTTGAAAGTGGTTATAAGAGGTGGTTTTACGTGTTTGTGTGGTTAGTGATCTTGGAGGTGTATGAGAAATATGAGAGATTCGAGTTGAATTTGAAGATGTGAATGTGAAGGGAGTGATGGAGTAAGAAGGAGCTGAGATAGAAATTGTACACGGCATTGTAACGATAAATGATGTTCCTTTACACTGTCACAGAGAAATGAGAAAAGAAGGGAAGATTGCGAGTTACAGTAATAACGATAACAACTCGATGATAAGGTGTTCCAAACTTCGTTTATTGTTTTCTGTGTTTTTCTTTTTCTTTTTTAATTGAATTACGCCATGTTTATTATATTATTATTAATAAGAGGAAAACCTCTTTTTTTATCCTTTACATTTCATGAGGGACAATTTAATTTTACAATTAAATATTTTTTAATGGATCAAACATGCTGGTCAGTATTTTATTGATTAAACTGTATCTGTTTTCTAGCAGCAGCAGCCAAATGTGAACTGAGCTTTCAGTGTAACACTAACTAACGCCCACAGAAAAATTGGTTTGGAACAAACAAGGTTGTAAAATGCGAACCAGGTAGTAAATCCAATCAACCCGGTCAAAAGTTGTTTTGGAATACAAAAGTTTTATCGTGTTTAACCCTCATACCCAAGGTTAACTCTCATATCTGTACCATATACTTTGAGCCTATTTCTCTTCTTATATCCCTATATAAGTTGGTTAACAAAGTGTTGGTTAGGAGACTAGTGGCTTCCATGAATGGTCGACAATTGATTGTCGGGGTAGTTGCGGCGAATGAGATTATTGACTTGGTTTATAGGGATGTTGCATTGAACAAGTTTATTGATTAGACGTATAAGATGTTTTTCTTTGAGAAAAAAAAATTAACATAAAAATATGTTAAGAAATTAAAAAATATACAAATTTTGTATTAACTTTCATTTAAACTTTTAAGAAACTCAAGGTACAAATTTTAAGACAATGTTTATATACTCATGTTAGTTTTTTCCCTAAAAATAATCCGAAAACAAAGAGGAAAATTACTCTTCTCCCTTTTAAAATTGTTCATTTTCTTATATCAGATGCATTTAACTACCGCTCGACATTTTTTAGCTGTAATTAACTACCGCTGACACTTTTAAGATTGGTTGAACTGACTTAAAATTTAATTGAAAAGATCTTAAAAGTGTTAGCAAAATACCGAACAGCAATTTTGAAAAGGATAAGAGCAATTTTCAACAAAGAGATGAGATTATAATCTCAGAAGCCCAATCCAGTTCCTGAGAAGCCCATCAACTCATCTCCACCAGATAAAAACAAAACTCCCAAAGCCGCTACCGCTTTACCCTCGAATCGTACTCCTCCATCGATTTTCCTTTTCGATTTGAATTGAAATAGAATCAATTGAAATGGGAGCTGGTCGCGAAGTATCAATCTCATTAGATGGAGTAAGAGACAAGAACATTATGCAACTCAAAAAGCTTAATCTTGCTCTTTTCCCTGTTCGTTACAACGACAAATACTATGCTGATGCTCTTGCTTCCGCTGATTTCACCAAACTAGGTTCTTTTCTATCTCTACGCTATTTCACTTACCACCTGTTTCGATTCATCTTGCTTTTATGTATTATTATTATTATTATTCATAAGCTCATTAAGATAGTTATTAGGTTTTCGTGTTCTGCTGTTAGCTCTTGTTTAGGGTGCCTTTCTTTAGGATTATTAAAAAACAAAATGTTAACACATGAACTTGGGTAGTAAACAAACACAAAATCTACTTTTTTCAAAGCTAAAAGAAATGCACCCTTAATCTTTGAACAATGTTTTTTTTCTGTCATTTCAGAAAACTCTTTTGTAATCTTAAAACTTAGTGTATTCATTGGCTAAAGGAAAAGGCTTGTTGGCACGACAACCAACAAGCGCTAATGTAAACAAAACAACAATACTCACGTATTTTATTTCATACAAGGATTAAAGTGACGTCGGATGTCATGGGTAAATGAGTGTTGTGCTATATAGCACCACTCTTGGCTAAAACTAAACCTGCTGAAACACTGGAGTTAGTCATAGCAAATCCTCTTAGGCTGTGTTTGTGAGTTTAGAGGGGAGGGGAAGGGAGGGCTACGGGAGGAGAGGAGGAGAGGGAAAAAAAGAGGGTAAATGAATGTTTATCATTAACATCTTTTTAATTTTGACATTATTATAACAACATAAATTGGATTTGAAGAGTTAATCTAAAGCCTCCAAATTCCTCCTTCAATTTTTGAGTTCCCCCATTTTGGGGGGAATTTGTATCATGAAGAAAAGCACACCCTTGGGGGGCTACCTTGCCTCGTTCCTTTTACCCAAAACTCTCCCCTCCCCTCCAAACTCGCCAACATAGCCTTTGATTTTGCTTTATGCTTTCGTTTTGTGTTTTTCCGGTTTGTATTTGATTTTCTTTTTGTAATTGATCTTGAATTCCCTATACAATTCAGAACTGCTATTTGTACAATTCAGAACTCCTATTTGATATCTTCCGTGGTATCCTTTTTGCATTTGATTTCTTTTGGGGATTCTGATTCTGCATATAAAAAGTTTGAATTTCTGTCTAATTTATTTAGATTCAAACGTATTTATTGCCTTCCCCTAACTTATAATATATGAAAACCCCTTTTTAAGTGTTTTAATTTAACAAGAACATTTTGGTAAAAAAAAATAAAAATATTTAACAAGAACATTGAATATATATGATAGGGAAGTTCTCTCTGTTTCTTTGGTAGATGTGCTGAATGCTAATGGTAGAGCTCTTTTAAATTGATTCTTTTGCTGCTTGATTTAAGGAGGATATGTGATTCCTTTTTGCTTTGAAATATTTCTACTTATGATTAATGTTCTTTCAGCCACATCTCTTAAAAACTGTACATTGTCATCTTTATTGGAATCCAAGACTATATAGCTTCACTACTTTATAATATATTACATTTGTGTGCTTCTGAAAGTTTTTGACTTAGTTGGAACTTGGAATGCAAGCTTTACTTTAATCCAACTACCCTGTTTGATATCTGTGTGCTTTCAATTTTCATGATAACATGGATGCTACATAGATGTGGAATGGGCATACAAGGATCTTTAGGACTAGTCTAACACCTTTATTAATGTTGTTGCATGCGAGTTTACGTTCACCCAACCGTAAGATTGATTATTATACTTTCTTTCAGCTTACTACAGTGACATTTGTGTTGGCGCAATTGCGTGCCGGCTTGAGAAGAAGGAAGGTGGGCAAGTTCGGGTTTACATCATGACTTTAGGTGTTTTAGCGCCTTACCGTGGACTTGGTATCGGTAAGAAAGAAATTTAGTATCTTTCTCTTGCTATTAACTGCTAATTGAAACTTCAGTTGATAATTTAGTTACATCTCTTCTTAGTCTGCTTATTTGCCACCACAAACTCATCAGAGCCTGTTTCTAAGGTGCAAGCATCATATTAGGAACATTTCATCTTACATCTGTCACTATTCAAAATGTGTCGCATCCTTTAAGCTTGCTATCCACGTGTGCTTAGAAATTTGATTTGAATCTTCGGGTTTATGCAGGAACAAGGCTGCTGAATCATGTTATCGATCTTTGCGCCAAGCAGAACATTTCTGAGGTTTACTTGCATGTGCAGACAAACAACGAAGATGCCATTAACTTTTATAAGAAATTTGAGTTTGAAATTACAGAAACTATCCAGAACTATTACGTAAACATCACACCACCAGACTGTTATGTTGTCACAAGGCACATAGCACCTAATCCAACAAAGAAATAACATTTCAGTGCTAGTTATTTTGGGGCAAGTCATCAGAGATTGTTGCACTATTTATTGAATTTTGCCATGCATGTATTACACTAAAGTTTGCCATTTTCAATGCTAGATTTTAAACAGTAAAATTATCCCAACAAAAGAAGCAATTGGGGATCACTTTGCTAAGGTACTAAGTTATTCTATCCCTATCTTCCCCCTCCCACCAGCTATCTGGGAACTTTGGGAAAATATTATTGAATTTTGAATTTGGTACAAGAATCTTTTGGTGAAAATTGGATCTTGAATTTTAGAACCAAATATAGCTTTTGCTTACTGGTTTTAGACTTCAACAAGATGTTGGTTAAATAGTTTTGATAAACCTGTATCTTACTATAGTTGATATCATAAGAAGCTCATGATGATAAACTGAACAGTTTATAACAAACTATATTTATTTGGACAAAAAAATGTTTAGGATCTATTGACTGGAATTGAATTGAACTTAAATGGTAACTGGCATGTATTTCTACCCAACTGAGTTTTGTCTCATCCTCAACATTGAACCTTTTTTCAAAATCACAAATTATGTAGAATTCCATAATGTAAGAATGCTATTTCTGACATGATTAGATTTATTGTTGTTTATAAAAGTTAGACTTCTATTAGGTGTCTTGACCACTATTGATGTGGTCCCTTATGCCTAATATTCCTGCACAGGTCATAGGTAAAATAGGAACACTTTCACAAGATATGCAATATGTAGTTACATTTAAGATAAAAAAAATGTTCAAAATTTAATGACAACTCAAATTTTTACTTAATTTAATGACAATTCATGCTGTCTCTAATTTAATGACAATTCATGCGACAATAAAAAATTCTGGCCATTCGATCTCAAATCAAGGGTGTAATAAACTTGTTAAAGATGATCCATTGTTGGTGTAATGGAGTTAGTTTTCCTCCAATAAAATACTGTGATTACCCGTAAATTCGTCTATTTTGTAGAGTATTTCAAAACTCTACAAAATTTAGTTTATTGTTTTCAAGGTAAAATACCTCAAACGCATGGTGGCGGCAAGTCGAAGAAGCTTATCCAAACACTCACTAAGTCACAAGTGACTACGGCCATTAACAAGCAAATCATAAAATTTCTCTCAATTTTTTTTTCTCTCTTTTACGTGAGATCATATTTGTTATGTCTTTCCGTCAAAATAAATGTTTATGTCCTATTTATAATGTTTATGTTTAGCAGTTTATGTACATATATATTTTTTTTTTAATGGAGCTTATGTACATATTAATGGAGCTTATGACGATTAACTTTTGAATAGAGGGCAGAGCTTGACAACGCAAAGATGTTGAAAAGTTCTTTGACGTGTGTCAAAAAAAAAAAAATCAAATAAAGGGAATAAATTTGTGAGCAACTTATACTTGAAGTAAAGAACAAGTTTGTCATAAGTATGTTTACTAAAAAAAATTAAGGTTTGTCATAAGTTAATCGTCATAATAATTCCCATTGATCAAGTAACAATTTGACCTTATTTTCTCAACAGAGAAATGATATTTTGACACAATTTTGATATCAAATTAAAAAAGTAATAATAGATGATTAACACAATTTTAAATATGTATTTGTAAAAACACAATTTAAAATTGTAGTCAATGCAATTAAGTGGTGATTAATGAATATAACAAATTTCATTCATCATTGACAATCTACCGAACCTTGTTAATTGTGGTTTTTAAAGTTATTAACTACAATTTGCAAGTGTCCTATAAATGCAGCTCAGTTGGTAGCTCAACAAACATTAAAATGCAGGGATTAAGATTCGAACATCAAATCCGTCACTTTTCCACACTTATAGCGTGTGAATCTAGCCACTAGATTAAAAAAAAACCATGACTTACGCATGTTTGAAAATAATCTAATCAAAAAATGTGATTTATATTTATGGAAAAGGCTAATATGTAATCGGTTGATGATCGATAAATTGTACTATATCCGTCCCTAAATATAGGATACTTTTGTGAAAAACACGAAAATTAAGAAAGTTGATTATTTATTTAATTTTGTTGACAATTGTTATTATTTTAAAAATTTACCTTTTAGGAGAAAGGGTTTGCTAATGTTTCAAAGTATATTTATTACATATTGAAGAAAAATATGTATCATAAATAAGGGTATATTGGTGAAGAAATAATTAATGTAATTTAAAATTTGAAAAGAGTCTATATAAAAAGAGACAAAGAAAAAACTCAAAAGAGTCTTATAATTAAGGACAGAGATGAAGAAAAATATGTGACATAAATAAGGGTATATTGATGAAGAAATAATTAATGTACTTTAAAATTTGAAAAGAATCTTATAAAATGGAAAACAGAAAAAACTCAAAAGGGTCTTATAATTAAGGACGGTAGTAACATCTTATCATATTCATTAAGTATCTATCGAATATTTTTTGGTGGTGGTCGAGATTTGAAACCCAGACCTTACACATATTATACATTGTTCATAATAACTGAGTTAAGATCATGAGAATAGTATCTATCGATTATAACTCTTTCTAATATTCGACAATGTTAAAATTTTATTTTACAACGCAGAAGGAAGTGTTATGCATGCCTCAAATATTCCACGTGATGTATAATAGAGAGTTGTAAAAATATTAATGGCACATATACTATCCACAATTGAGCTAGGTGTAAGATTACATTTCAAAATTAGTATACCAACAAAAACGTGACAGCAGTGGGAATAACCTAAGATCCCTTATCCGATTCATCATCTTACGTGTATAAACATGGTTGGAGAGCTAGATCACACTCTCATCTTTATTATATTGCAGCATTCAATATTCACCACAAGAACTTCCACGTTGCATGCATGCACGCTTGAAAGTAGTGGCTTAGAGTTCTTCATATCTTCCTCCATCTGGCTTATAGTTACTTCAATATCTATCATTCATTCTTAACCATCTACTACATTCTTGAAGAAGAAAAAACTTGTTCCTAGAGACAACAAAGGAGGGAAAAACATGGCTACACAAGCTCTAGTGTCGTCATCATCTCTTACTTTTGCAGCTGAGGCTGTGAGACAGAGTCTTGGAGCAAGATCACTCCCATCTTCAGTTGGGTCTTATAGAAAAGGTTCCTTTGTTGTCAAGGCAACTACTAGTCCTCCTGCCAAGGTCTATCTCTCACTCAAATTTTTCTTAATTATATGTTTGCTTTTTATTAATAATAGTGTCTTTGATGACCATATTACAACGGTCTCATGTGGGATTCGTTCTCCGTCTCTTGAGGTTACAAAGTCAACTCTAACCACTGAACTAACACCTCTTGGACAAGTATACATGTGCTTTGAAGTTTGAACTATGTTTATATCAAAAATAACTTTCTTTTCTGTTTTTGGTGTTCAGCAAGGAGCAAATAGACAATTGTGGTTTGCATCAAAGCAAAGTCTTTCTTACTTGGATGGCAGGTAAATTCCTTAGTAATTGTGGATGTTTTGTGAGTAAGATTTAAGAACCTAGAGTATGCCTAAGTAAACAGTTTAATCAAGTGTTTATTATCGTTTATGATTATGTATAATCTACTTTCATAATTAAAGATGAAACTATTGAACTTTTTTATATAAGTTATTACTTGTTGTTCATACAAGTTAATATTGAAATAAGTTAAAGACGATGTAATTATGAAATATTTTTAAGTTAATTTTACAATCTCAGCAAATTACTTATGCAAGTGCTTGTGTTGAGGCATAAGCTCAGATTAGATATGACTAAGTACCCTTAACACAACATTACAACATGTAGATATGCAACTTTGTTGGATAACATTTGTTTTTGAGTACCAATTTTTTTCATATTACTTGTGGTAACTTTGCATGGTAGATGTTTTGTGAGTCTAAGACCCTAGAAGGCTTTTGAGAAATCTTTTTGATTAAGCACTTATTATCATTTATCGTTTGTGATTATGCTTAATCTAATTTTATAGCTGTAGATGAAATGATTAAACTATTTACTTTAATAAATTATTCTACAAAACCTATCGAAATAATCTAAAGACAGCTTGTGGACACATTTAAAGTTATTTTTATAGTTTCATCCAAATACTTAGACAAGTGATTGTGTTAGAACATAAGCTCGGATGCTTGGAAAACAAAGCACCCATAACACAACTATACAACATGTAGATTTGCAACTTTGTTGAGTAACACTATGTGTCAAGTATGAAATTGACTTTATTTGGTCTCATCATCACTTGCAGCCTTCCAGGTGACTTTGGATTTGACCCTCTAGGACTTTCAGATCCCGAAGGAACCGGTGGATTCATTGAGCCAAGATGGTTAGCATACGGTGAGATAATCAACGGCCGCTTTGCAATGTTGGGAGCAGCCGGAGCTATAGCACCTGAAATTCTCGGCAAAGCAGGTTTAATTCCCGCGGAAACAGCCCTCCCTTGGTTCCAAACCGGCGTGATTCCACCTGCAGGAACATACACCTACTGGGCAGACAATTACACACTCTTTGTGATGGAAATGGCATTCATGGGATTTGCAGAACACAGAAGACTCCAAGATTGGTACAATCCTGGCTCCATGGGAAAACAATACTTCTTAGGGCTTGAGAAAGGTCTTGGAGGTTCCGGTGAACCAGCATACCCTGGTGGACCTATATTTAACCCTCTTGGTTTTGGTAAAGATGAGAAATCATTGAAGGAATTAAAGCTGAAGGAAGTTAAGAATGGAAGGTTAGCTATGTTGGCAATATTGGGTTACTTTGTTCAAGGTCTTGTTACAGGAGTTGGACCATACCAAAACCTCTTAGATCATTTGGCTGACCCTGTCAACAACAACATCTTGACCAGTCTCAAGTTCCACTAAATGAATGTATTATATATATGCTCTTTTCTTTTCTTTGCTCTTGTTGGTTGTTGTAAGTTATAATCATTACCAAAAAAATTCAACCACCTTTTCTTCACTCTCTTGTCTTAGCATCCTGTGAGCATGTTTCATGATGTGGCCTTGTACAATAACTAGAAATATTCAGCATCTTTGTGTGTTAACTTCTTTGTTGCAGGTGTTACACTTGCCTTCAAAATTGCAACAAGCCTAAATTATGTTACAATTTAATCAACTTTTAATGTAGTGAAAATTAAAATGAATTCTTAAAAAACATTTAGTGTAAAGTTTGATTGTAAATTGAATCATATTTATGAGTATGCAAACTCAACATTTGTCAATGCTTTCAAAATAAATAAATAAATCTTATCACTTGGTTATCTACTATCCCGTCAATCTGTTGAGTTCTACTAAAATAGACGATCATGAATTGTTGTTTTTTGGCTAATTATAGCCCCACTTTATCCTCTTCAACACACGTTTCAATTGACCAAATATTTTACCTCTCTGAATCAAAATCAAAATCTTTTACGTTAGCGTCTAATAATTTGTTTTAGGAAAATCGACATTGTTTGTTTGTTGAATCGTGTGTTGGCTGGTTGCTCTGTGGTGTTTGTTGTTTCTTTAAAGACTTGTGTATTGGTTTGTTGTTTAAGGTATGATTGTTTTTTAAAGGCTTCTGTGGTGTTTGTTGTTTAATTTTCCTTTGAGAATGCATGGTGTGTTTTTCTATTCATGTATTTGGAACTAATTTTACTACTTTCCTTGATTTATGTTGTGACTATCTATCAATGGCCCTGACTCGGTTGTTGAAATTAAGCATTTTATTTTTTGTCATTAAGATGGTTTTGGATTTCTTTCCAATGTTATATGGTGTCCCTCCCAAAAGTAGAAGGAAATTTGAACTCAGTTTTTTCTTCTTCTTTTTGACTTGTGTTTGTATCTTTATAAACTTTTTTCGGAACAGAAGGATGTATTTGGATCTTCAACAGCCAGGATACTGCGGTATCGTCTGTTGCCCAATTCTTAAATGAGGATCCGTTTGCAATTTGGAGAGAGATACACAAAAAAAAAATTAGATAGTGGGTCCTACCACTAAAGATATGTATTTTATAATTATTTTAAACTTTTTGTATCTTTATCTTTTCAAATGAAAGAAATCAAAAAAATCGTAAATGAAAATGATCTTTAAAAATGTATCAAGGACAACTTATTCATTTTAATTTTTTTTAGTAAGGGCAACTTTTCTTGTGTATAATAATCATTTTTAAAATTTAATCAAGGACAACATGTTTCATGGAGCGTATTATGGCGACAACCAGGGGTGGAGGCAGGTAGAGCCTTGTGTGGGCATCTGCCTCCACAAACTTCTGTAAAAAAAAAAAAAGTAATTTTAACACTGGTGACTGTCTTTATCTTCCAAACTCATGAACATAAGCAAACAAAATGGCAGCTAAAATATTCCTCAATGGCTCAATCAATGTTAACGTGAATTTCAATTGATGTAGATAAATATGATGTGATACCTCTTGCCATTTCAGAGGGAGTATATGTACAACATCTTGACACATATGCTTATCATAGACATTGATTTTTTATTTTTTTATCTCCCATTTTAGAGGAAAAAAGAGATGGATTGGAGAATTAGATTAATTTTTTTATTTTCTTCATACACACATAATTATGTATTTTTATGTTATTTTATAATTACAAAAGTTAAATTACCAAACATTTTAATTTCAATAAACTAACTTTTTAACTATAAACCATCAAATATCTTAAAACTTGTGTCGCTAGTCTCTAAAAAGTATAAACAAGGTTTTATTTTAATACAAAATTTACCTTTTTTTTCCTTAATAGGTGTCCAAGAACACCAATTAGCATGACATTTTTTTTTTATTATAACAAACAACAATTCAAATGCATTAAAAAAGTGAAAACTCATTGTCCCACTCCCACGACCAAATAAACGATACTAAACTCACACCCAATCTTGTCTTTCTTCTCCTTCTCCTCCTTCTATTTTTTAATATTGTCTCTCAAGTCCTCTTCTCCCTTTATTCTACTCTAGATTCCTCCATTACTGATTTTCCAAGAGGTAAATCTAAAATCCCATTATTTTAAATTTAAATTTTACATTTAAATCCCATTATTTTAAATTTAAATTTTACGATTTCAAACTTATGTATTTTTAGTTTCAAATTTATACGCATATGATGCCCCCACTATCCAAAATCTCTGGCTCCGCCACTGGCGACAACTCATATAATTGAAGCAATGTGATACTTGAAGAGGGTTCAATATTATTGTTTAATTGAAGTAGTATGATAGTCTAAATAGCAGGAATGTTGTTGGTATAATTTTATATATATATATATATATATATATATATATATATATATCAATTGCAAATACTTTTTTTATCAAAGTCAATGTCTCGTGTATTAGAGTTAACTTTTTCATTGAGAAATTCCTTAAAAATAACCTTTTTAGTGAAAACTTTTCCATGTATTTGAGTTATTTATGAAGTTTTATTAATGACAACTGGTCATTAATTTTTTCTCTCAAAAAATTAATGACAACTTATCTTGTGCATGATAGTTTTATTTAATCACCCATTCCTTTTAGTTATTTCTAAAATTTTAGTTAATATCCACTTATCACTTATCCCTTGTATTTTAGTTGACTATGGTTCAATATTATTATAAAATTAAAGTTAAGTGATATTCTAAATAGTAGAAATATTTTAGCATTAACAATTTTTCTTTTATCAATGACAACTTGAATCGTGTATCAAAGTTAGTTTAATAAGAGACAACTTATCCAGTAAATTCGAGTTAGTTCAAAATTTTATTAATGAAAATTTGTCAAGTGCATGATCATTTAATTTAATTAATGTCAAGTTCTCTTATGTATTTTATTAATGACAACTTTAAAATGACATTTGTTGCAGCATCTTTGTGTACTAACTTATTTGTTGCACGTTACACTTGCATGTTTAACCGTTTCTATTGTTTTGAGTCTTCTACCTTCAAGATTGAAAAAGCCTAAATTATGTTGCCATTCAATCAGCTATTAAAATGAACTGAAAATTAAACATTCAAAAAAAGAAAATGTACTGAAAATTAAAATGAACTCTTAACTAATATTTAGGGTACAGTTTGATTGGAAAATGAATCGTATTTGTGAGTATGCAACTCAACATTTGTCAATGCTTTAGAAATAAAATAAAACTGATCATTTGGTCATCTGCTACTTTGTTTTTTGAGGTAAAGGTAATAGATATTTTTATTTTTCTATAAAATTCTATTTTCTCTGCGGTATTTTTCATATCTATAAACTTATTTGAATATGGAGTTTTTCCTATTTACTAGTTAGTCACCAATTGATTTCCACTAAATTAAGACTCTAAAACATTTTCTTTGACAAAGAGACACGATGGTGAATTGTTTTTTGGCTTAGTATAGCCCTGGTTTATTCTCTTCAACACATGTTTCAATTGAACAAATCATTTACCTCCCTTAATTCAAAAGCTGCATATTCATATATTACCTCGTTCCTATGGCTTAACTCATCATCCCTTACATCAACGTCTTATACTGTGTTTGGTTTGGCGTTAGAGGGATGAATCTCACGTCCCAATGCACAAAGTAACGTGATAATGTGAAGCTCCACGTAGTAGCTTCTTGACGGACGTGCGTTTTCTGCTTTTTCACCGCTGAAGTAAACACAACATTAACAAATCGCTATAGAAAAATCTTTGTTTGTCTGTTGAATCGTTAAAGGATTGTATTTGTGTGGTTTTGGACTTGTTCAAAGTATGAGTATGTTTGTTTGGATTTTCTTGTGTAGTATTTATATTTTGTTCTTTTTCCTCTTCTATGATCTATGCAACAGACATGTGATAAGATAAATATTTATTCTGTCGCTATCCTATTATATTACTATACAACTTTTTATTATATCATCTCTGTGGCATATCATGGCTACTATTTGGGAGTAGCTATGTATAAGATACAATAATAAAGTATTTGTAAATCATTCTATTTGTGAGTATACTCAACATTTGTCGATGCTTTCGAAATAAATAAATAACACTTATCATTTGGTTATCTACTGCCTTTTTTTTTCTTTTTCCGGGGTAAAGGTAATAGATCATCAAATGCAACCTTATGTAGTAAGCCTCCATCGAGCCACATGAATTTTGCTATAAAAACTCAATTTTACTTAACATATCTTTTATTTGAATTGGAAAAAAAATTAATGCAAGTTTTTTTATGAGCAAGGCTATTTATTTAGAGCAAATTACAGTATCGCGAGCATTTGACTAAATAGTCCCACCAATCAAAACACAATTTTGCATAACACACCTTGAACAATAGTGGGAAGTTCCTTTTATTTTTACACAATACACGGCAGTTTGTAACAACGATAATAATCAACAATAATGATATAGAGAAAGAACTAGATCCCCTACCCGTGCTGTCGCACAGGTCATTTATAGTGTGTAATAAAATAAAGTAGAATTAATATAACATATAATATCTAATTAGATAAAGTCAAGTACAAAAAAAGTTCCAAGGCTATGATATATAGTGCCTAATAAAATTAAGCATAATATGACATAATAGTTGTAGATGTTGGAGAAAGTCAAGTACAAATAAGCTCCATAGCTCTCATGTTGTATTTAGATGTTCATACATTCTGGAATAGTTCTTTGTATACAATATTGGTTGTATTATCAATGCAATCACCATTTACACCATTTATGAGTATTTTCAAACCATTCCTTAGTGTTACCCTCGAAATTGCAACGTATATAATTGGCCATGAGAGAAGAGTGATTGTGGTAGGTAGATGCCGCACGGATCATATACATTGAAAATAGAAATTCACATTAAGTAGTTGATCGTCTAATTACTTGTCTCCCTTAAAACTCGAAAACAGATCAGCAAAATATTGTACTGCGATACAATCCATTGCTTATGATTATAATTAATTTGACGAAAGAAAACTATATAATCTCAATAGTGTCTCATTACTTAAATGAGATATGATTACACATTTTGAAAAATCTTTTAATAAACCACATTTAATGTAGTTTTGATGCAATCGCCATTTTCATCTGTCAACAAATTTTTAAGACCATTTCTTGATGTCACTCTTGAAATCGTCACATATAGTTGCCCTCCAAATAAAAGTTTTACTTGTCCCAATAAAAATAGACGACACATCCAACAAAATTTATAATAAATTTTTTGTAATATGATATAAGAACCATTTGTCCTAACCGAACACGAAAAATTGGAAGAACATTAATTTCTGAACATATAAAGTCTCAATAATGAACAACATAGGCACTATTATCCCAAAAAAAATTATCACACACACATTATATAATTAGATGGGCATGGCATAAGTAATACGATAGTGCTACCAAGGCTCATATTGTTTAGACCACCCAGATGTAGTCTTATAAAGATATGACCATGTTTAGACAGTTATAATACACCAGGTCGGTAAGCTTCAACCCTTGCCATTATTTTGACATATATTATTTTTTGCTTCAAAGTCATAGTTGACATTAAAGGACGATGCTCCTTTCTTAACTTATTTTTGTCATACCTCAGCTCATCATATATTAACCTGTTGTGTCCCTTATTGCTCAATGACACATCAGACTGAGGTATTGTAGGATAATCTTCTTTCATATTTTTTCCATGGCCTTGCAACAACCTTTCAATTTCAGCCAATGTATAACTTTTTAATTGTTCATCATCTAGCACTAAATCTGCATATGATAACGCATAGAGTACTTTAATTCATGATCATTAAAAGAAGCAATATTAGCATAAATAGCTCAACTTTTGCAAGAAGGTTCTAGTAACATAATGATTTGAGATGTTGAAACATCGTTCTGGCAGACTAAAAGCAAGATGCAACAAACATTAAAAAATGGAATATGATCTAATAATACTACAAATATTCTGATCCATATTATTTTTGACTTATTGTTGAATTCAGGCTCGGCCACATCATTACAACAGCAGGACTCCATTTGATATTAACAATTCAAGTACAAGTGAACCAAGATTCACATGAGAAAGCAAGAAACCATGGAAGTGTGAAGGTGTTATTGTTGATGGAGAAGAAAATACGGTAACAGAGAAGAGAAAATAAAAGGAGTAAAATCAAGACGCCTATTGCTCTTTGAAAGGTACGTTTAATTATAAAAAAAAATCATAGAAGAAGATTTTCTTGGTTGACCATTCTGCAAATGATAGAAAGCTAAGCAGAGAAAGATTATTATATTTGAGATTCTTTAGAGAACAGAGAAGTGTGCTACTGCTATATATGCTACTATCTTAATCATAGGATAAGATAACATTTTAATCCATCAATCATTACATAGTACATTGGCATTAAAAAAAAATCATAGGACTATGGTATATATGCTACTGCTACTACTATATATGCTACTGAAGAAGACTTGTGATAAAAACCCATCTCCTACATCTTCAAGGCTCCACTCAATTATTGACAGTATCATAAATTTCAGAGTGCAGAATACAATTTGTAGCAGTCCACAGTAACTTAAAAAGACAATGCTAAAACATGGACAATGCATTTTTTTTATAAATACATGATCTTTGAAATCATTACAACAAATGAACTATGCAGGGTTAAATACGAATAGAACTCTATAAGCCATTCTACTTTAAAGCATGTAGAATTGAACAACATAGGCCATGTATGATATAAAGCATGTAGAATTTTTATAAGCCAATGCTTAAATAAAATCTTTATCCAAAATTCCTCTATACTTATTCATCTTTCTATAACTAAATTTCTGGAGATTAAAGAAAGCAAAATATCAAGAGACGACATTCTCACCAAATGCTTACAAAGTCACTCAACATGAAAGGGCTGTCAATTTTTGAAGAACACATTGAGCCAAAGCAAGAAATCACCAGGCGTAAGCTATCACATCGAGTTTTCTGCCAACAATATGGATTGTTTAGGAACTTCATTTCAGAAAGGAAAGAATAAAACCAAGATAGATGGAACAATCAAGAAGATGGATTAAAGAAGCAAACAAAATGCAGCAAACAAAATGCACAATTTCTCAATTCAAAACTTAAAACCCATTACCATAAAGATACTCTTAGCATCGAAGAACTCTAACTGAGAAATTCAACCCAAAATAGTTTTGTAATTATACGCTCACTCATTTTGCACGTTCACTTTCTCTGCCTCAAATTCTGAAAATAAAATACCCAACAAAAAAGACACAACATAATCAGACAAAGGCTATAAAAAACGAAATCAAAACAACAATAAGGAAAGAGGAAAAGGTGAAATAGCTGAAGGAGAAATAAACCTGTCAAAGTGTCACCTTCTCAAGAAAGCATCATTCTCCATTATCTTCAACTTTTGAACTAAAACCAAGCAGCAACACCATCCATAAATTAAGGAAAAAAAACAAAATTCGTAAATCTAAAAGAGAACTGTAGGCGTGAACAACAAAATTCGGAAAGAAAAAAAAAATTTAATATCCAGAATTTAATGTGAGAACAATAATAAAAAATTCAAAACTTAAAACCCATTATCCAAATTTGATGTGAGATTATCTTCAGGCCGGTGAGGTGGCTGGAACTGTAGGCGATGAGGATGAAGAAAAGCAGCCACTGAGAGAGAAGAGCAGAGATAAAATCGGAAAATGAAAGGGAATAGCAGAGGTAGAGGAAGAAGCTTGTTCCTAGAGATGTTTATTGGTAATAGAAACCGTGTGTGTTACCAATGTAGTTGTGAGTTGAAATTGAAAGACAGTGTTTATTGGGAACAGATGAATTATGGGGAAATCAACATAGATTCATCTAACGGCCAGAACAGTTTGGAGCCAAAACCATCAAGATTAGGGTTGGCACATTTTCTTAACATTGTTATTCGTATTAGAAATAAGTAAGATAAAAGAAGAAAGAAAGCAACAAAAAATTTCTTACACATCATTCGTTAAGGTTTCGTAGTAAAAGAATTAGCTTGATATAGCATTTTCCTTATATTATTATATCTATAATCTTACATGTGTTTTCCTATATTTAATAGTTAACCCATTGATTTCCACTAAAATAGAGCCTTTAAAGCATTCTTTTTGCTCAATAGAGAGACACCTCAGGATCATGAATTTTTTTTGTGGCTAATTATATCCCCTCTTTAGCACACGTTTCAATTGAACAAATCATTTACCTGAATCAAAATCTGCATATTAACTATATTCCCACTTTTTTCTTTTCAGAACACGTTTCAATTGAAAAAAAATCATTTTACCTCCTCTAAATCAAAATCTGCATATTTATTTATTTATTATGGCTTAACTCATCATCCCTTAGTCTAATAATTTGTTATAGGAAAATCGATGCTGTTTGTTTCTTGAATCGGTTGGTTGCTTCTGTGGTGTTTGTTGTTTCTTTAGTATTGGTTTGTGGTTAAGGTATGGTGTTTGGATTTTCTTGTGTAGCTTTTGGATTTTCTCCATCGTAGTGTAGATTTTTCCCTCCTGCTATCTTTTTCCCTCTCTTTTTTGGGCTAGAGCTCACACAATTAAATGTGGAGAAATGGGGTGTCCGGGGTTCGAACCACGGCCCCTGCATAAATTATGTTATGTCTCTATCAACTGAGCTAAACTTACGGAGACTTTTTTCCCTCTCTTTATTTTGCTCTTTATCTTCTTTTATGATGTGTGCAGACGTGTGATAAGCGAAAATTGATAAAATAAGTTATTTAAAATGAAATTTATATTATAAAATATTAAAATTTATTTTTCATTTACATTTGGAGCTATAAAGAAATGAAATTTTATTTTATAAATGGCAGCTTGAAGTTTTTTGACATAAAGTGATGATTTAAAGTTAATTGTTATATTAAAATGGATTAAAGTTTACTTCATATTTATTTAATTCTTAAGAGATGGTAATGTAATTCAAACATCTTACAAGAGTATGATAGTTTAAATAGTAGGAATGTTGTTGTAATGATGTTTTTTTATATATCAATTGAAAATATATTTTTTTTATCGAAGAAAATTTGTCTCATGTATTAGAGTTAATTACCGTGAGCTGAGCCTTTTCTTTTCTGATATGTTTTATGTTTGCACCACCTTACATCATGTTGATTGTCTTCAAGTTTGTGTCCTGGATTTTGGTGGGGCGGTTAATTTTGCTTCGAGATCGAAGTCAGAGTCTAGTTGCAACCTTGTTTTGGTAGTTTTAGTGTTTTCTTTGGTGGATCGAGGGTAAGGGGTGCCTTGTTGATTTGGTTCTTAAGTCTGGTGGGCCGATCACTTTTGATTCGAGATCGAAAATCAGTTCTTTGTTTCAAGTTTTTGTTTTGGGCTATTTATGGTGTTCTTTCGGTGAACCAGAGTTTGAAAGGTGGTGGTAGCTGTTTGAGTATTAGATTAGGACTTTATCGAATGTGGCTCAGCTCTGAAGATGTGCAGAGGATTTTGACTTGTAGGGGTGTTGTTTTGGGGTGAGTAGTGACGATGAGTGGTTATGGATTCGTTTTCGGTAGTTGTTGCGACAAAGTCTGATTTTGGTGGTGATGTTTATTTTGCTGGTTGTTGTCCTCATGCGTGTTGAAAGCAGGGATTGCTTAGGTGTTGTGTGTACGAGTGCCTTTTATGGTGTTTATTTTGGGTGTTCCACCTATATACGACGAATGTAGTTTGTAGTCTCTGATTCACGAGTTTCTGTTCGTCATGAACAAGTATCTGATCTTTTAATAAATTTTGCTGTTAAAAAAAATGTTTCTTGATTTATCTCTCCTTGAGAATAGAGTATTAGATACTCCAGAGATTTTATAAGAACAAGGTATTTTTGGCAATTGGAAAGTGGAACTGATTTTGAAAAGAACCATAATCCGGTGGAATTATAGAATGGGCTGAAATAAATTAAATGATAAGTGTGTCCACAGATTTAAGTGATATGATATTGGATTAAGGTTAATATTCAAAAGGATTATCAATGATATTACCGACTTCTCAGTAGATGTGGAATGCATAAGGATCATAGTTTTTATACGTGAAGTTGAAAGGAATAATATTATGCGGAATCAAAGTGTTCTCTTGAAGAGTAGAGTTCAAGACTAGTTTTGAAGAATTTATTTATATAAGTTGATGAATTTTATTCAAGTACACCCTTAGAACTAGATATTGCACTCATTCTAAAGCAAGAATTTAATGTTCCTATGTAATTCAACTCTGTTACATGAGTTTTGTTTTTTCGGTAAAATGAGTTGCTAAATTATCCAGTATCAAGATGTAATGTTCTCTATAGTATTGTAGAAAATTATACGGGACGTTATGCTCATAGTCGCATAGAAACAAATTCTCACATGTAGGGTCTCAAATGAAGTAATAACCATATATATTTCGTGTTATATAGAGACAAATTGACATCCTTATTTAGGTTTGTGTCCAAGTTCAAGTCATATTTGTTTTGCATGAGCGGGTATTTGTAACTTGGCTACTTTTTGCATATTTTTTCCTTGACTTAGAAATCACCTCTAAAATCCAGTTTAATTACCGCGGAAACAACACTCCCTTGGTTCCAAACCGAAGTGATTCCAAGATACTGGGTAGCCAACTGCACACTCTTTGTGATGGCCATATTTTATTACGCCAAATTTATTACGCCATAAAATAGGGACTTTAGATCATTGTTACATTTTATTTTAATAAAGAGACACCTCAGATCATGAATTTTGTTAGTTCTCTTCAACACACCTTTCAATTGATCCTTTACCCTACTCTGAATCATCATCCCTTGTATTTGCTTTTGCTTGTGCATTGATTTGTGGTTTTAGGCTTGTTCAAGGTATGTTTGTTTGAATTTTCTTGTGCAGATTGTTTTCTTTCTTTCTCTTTTACCATGTTTGCATAAATCACATGATATGATAAATATGAACACTGCTATTCTTTACAAAAGAATCGTGCAAGAACTCACGCTGGGAACACATGTTATACACTCCACCACTTAAACTATAATTTCTCTCGTAACGGCTTCCAAGAATTGAAAGAAAGAAAAGTTTCCGGTGTTGTCATCGTCTTTATGGACGTCACATTCTTTTCCAACTTCGTCACCGTTGTTGTTAGGTTAGCATGAATCAAATCCTCTTGCAGCGGGAGTGTGATTGAGGGAAATGGTTTCCTTAGAATTAAATTTGCATTTTGTGTTGTTCGGTTTATGTATTTGGCTTTGATTTTATTACTATCCTTGAATTTAGGTCGTGACTATCTATCAATGGCCTTGATGGGTCCAATGTTCAAGTTAAGCATGTTCCTTTATCTCATTAAGATGGCTTTTACTTATATTCCAATGTATTACGGTGTCCCTCGCGAAGATAGAAGGAAATTTGAGTGGATCAGTTGTTTTTTCTCCATTGTGGCGTTTGTTTGTCTATGGATCGACCATCGCCGTGAACAACGCCTCGACCGCGAAGAAGAGATCCGACAACAACAACGAATTCCTTTTAAAATTATTATTAAGGACAAAAGGGTTTAGACTTATTGTTGACATTCACTAAAAAGAAAAAAGAATATTTTGTTATGGTTTGCTTTGATGTAATTGTTCTTTGTTTCTTTTATGATTTAAGCCATGATCATCATAAGACAAGATCCCATTTGTTTTACATAACTAATGTTTTACCCTTTCCAAGTTTTGATTAAAATTTGTTTAGAATATTTTACTTTATAAATAATCTATGATTAATATAACTATAATTCATATTTCAAAAATAAAATAAAATATAACTATAATTCTAATTAACACGATGATTGCTCAGTTTTAGAAATATTTGGTATTAACATACATAGTTACATATGCTTTTAATGATTTTTTTATTAAAAAAAAATGCTTTTAATGATTTTTAAGATGAGTTCATTGAGTTCCTTAAAAAAAAGATGAGTCCATTGAGATTTTTTTTAAAAAAGTTGTAACATTTGAACTCCAACTTCTTTATAGATAGGTCAACTCAGGAAATCCTAATGATACATCACTATTTTAGTGATAAATATAGAATTAAACTTTTGTGTTATAAATAAACAAGTGTGTCTTTGTCAAAAAAAAAAAAAAACAAGTGTGTCTAACCAAAAAAAATAAAAATAAACAAGTGTATATACATTGTACCGTACGGAGAAAATTGTTTTTAAATTAAATAGAAAACAGACTATTTTATACATGATATCAGGAAATTCATTTGCTTATCTCCAAACCAATAATAAGATCAAAATGCAGATTTAATTCAACACTAGCTAACATTGACTACATGCATGGTACAACTATAATCATTCACAGTGTAACTCATCAAATGAATATTCTTGAAATTGAAAGATTAATTGTACCATTTTTTCTAGTCAATCCTTCCTGTAAGTGGGGAAACAATAAATGGTAAAACCTTTATCTTTAAAATAATATAAAAAATGTATAGAATCGCTTCTAGTGTTTTCTTAGTTTATACACATATGAAAAATGGAACCAAACTGTGTAGGGTCTATTTTTCCTGTCTTTCATAATTTGATTTAGATGGCAAACACTTGAACTAGGAATTTCCATTTTTCTTTATTTCCTAATTTGCTTTAGATATCAAAAACTTGCACTTACAATATGCAAGAAGAAATAATTCAAATGTAAAGGATAAAAAAACCCTACATATCCAACCATTGATATACTAAGTTACACGGACCACGGTGTACATTAAATATAATACGGTAGATATTTACTCAAGATCATCGAAAAAGCCAATGTAGATATGATATGACATTTTTTTTTACACAAACAAAATAAATGATATTCATTCATTCAAATCGAAAGATTACATTATTCAACACCGCTAAAAACATAAATGAACAAACTCACAACATCCAAATTAATAGCATATAACAACATAATGCCTACAAAAATACTTCTTCCATTTCAAAATGAGTGTCGTTTTTGTCAAAAAATTGTTTCAAAATGAATGTCACTTTCAGTTTCCAATGCACTATTAATTACTTTTTTTCAACAGTACCCCTTAATTATTACTATGCGCACTACTTCCAAATTACCACATTTTACTTTGATTTATAATGACAGGAAATGCACCAATAGTTAACAAGGCTATTTTAGTAAAAGTGTTATGTCTATAAACAGCATTATTGCATTTCTTAATATGTGTGTAACAACCTAAAATGACTCTCATTTTGAAACGGAGGGAGTATATGATAAAACTAAAGTGACCGGAATATCAATGTCTCTGGATCTGCAAAGTTGATGCCCAAACCTTTAATTGAATAATGGATCTTTTAATATGAATCAAATGAACACTACAAGAAGACGGGAAATCAAACAACGTCGCACAAGATAACGAACAACAAACCACCACACTTAGATGATGAAATCACGAAGAAAAAACTTAGATCTATGTGAAAATCACCTATTTAGATTGAAATAGAGAGAAAAAAATTGACCAAAACCACCCCTCAATGAAGAAATTGGAAGAAAAAACCTAGAGAGAAAAAATTAAGGTCAGCTTGTTATCGCATAAGTTGCGTTGCATGATAAAGCATTTATTACACCAGATTTTACATGATGACATTTAACACTTAAGTTGATGTATCTTAAAAAATGATTTTAACTGGTAGATAGTGTAAAATTTCTTTAAGCTGTGGGAGTATTCTAATTAAACTCGTGTTGCAATTTAATCAACTTTTAATGAGTGAAGATTAAAATGGATTCTTAAACATTTAGTGTATAGTTTAATTGGAAAACGAATAATATTTATGTGTATGCAACTCAACATTTGTCGGTACTTTCAAAATAAATAAATAAAACCAATCAGTTTGTAACTATTATAATAATAATAATAATAATCCAACCCTCTTTGAAGTCTCAGGTTTTATTCTCGGTGTCAATTTTGATGTGTTAATTTATCTTTTTTTTAAAATAAAAAATAATACTATAGCAAAAAAATGAAAGAAGAACAAAAAAAAAACAACAAAAATTGCCTCACACATTATTCGTTATGGTTTCGTTGCAAAAGAATTGGCTTGATATAGCACCTTCCTTTTTTATTTGTTTTTTTTATGAGAGCTGCTATATGTAGAGAAAGCATTTGTCCCAAACTTTTCAAGAATGGAAAAATGCTTTGGAAACAAAAAACAAAAACAAAAAAATGCCAAAATAAAGGATGTGCGTTTACACTGTCGTGAATGTTTCACGGTTTAAGTTTTCGCTATAGAAAGCATTTTCCTTTTTTTTATGTGTAATCTTACTGTTTTTCCTATTTACTAACTGGTCAACCCATTAAAATAGGGACTTTAGACCATTCTCTCTTTTGAATAAAGAGACACCTCAGATCATGAATTATTTTTTTGGCTATGTATCTTCACCACATGTTTCATTTGACCAAATCATTTACCTACACTCAATCAAAAAGCTTCATATTCATATATTTACTTCATACCTATCTCATCATCCCTAGATAATCGATATTGTTTGTTTCCTTGAGTTGACCTGTTGCTTCTTTAAAAGCTTGTGTATTGGTTTGTGGTTTTAGGTCTGTTCAAGGTATGTTTGTTTGGACTTTATTGTGTATATTTTTTTGTCTTGCTATGTTTTGTCTTTTCTTTCGGTATTTTGTATTTGTTATTTAATGTGATCCATCCGTGTGTTATTGCATTTCTTGCTTGTTACATGTAAATTTCAGCATTTTCCTTTCCTGTTCTGTTATCACGCTACCGTAGTCTTCTCTTATCGATCAATATCAATTTTAGTGTGGTTTGCTTTTGTTGGAAGTAGTGGTTTGCTTTTGTTACTCATGATTTTAAATCATTGTTGTAGTTTAATGTTTTGATACATTATTAATAGGGTTTTTCAATAGGGTTTTTCTATCATGTGCAAATTTGCATATGATAAGAAGTTCAAAGTAGTAAATTTGCATTAGAACTTGTACATTTCGTATTTTATATTTTATATTTTATAAGGGGGGAGAATATAATTTTCTCAACATTTATAATTTTTAAAATGGTAGTCCATTTAATATAATTAAACTTCTAATAAGCTTATTTTTTGATTGATAGTATCATTAACAACAACTTATAAACATGTTTGTTTATTTCTCTCATGAATTAAATCCGCATTTTATGTTATTGTGTTTTTTCTATTCATGTAATTGGCTCTAATTTTACTACTTTCCTTGAATTTAGGTCGTGACTATCTATCAATGGCCTGGTTGGATCCACTGATCAAGTTAAGCATTTTCTTTTTTCTCGTTAACTTGGCTTTTACCTATGTTCCAAAGTACTACGGTATCCCTCACGAAGATAGAAGGAAATTTGAGTGGATAAGTTGTTTTTTCTCCATTATGTCGTTTGTCTGTATATGGATCGACCATCGCCGTGAAGAACGCGAAGAAGAACGTCTCGAACAACCCATTCCTTTTAAAATTATTATTAAGGACAAAAGGGTTTAGACTTATTGTTGACATTTAGAATATTTTGTTAAAGTTTGCTTTGATGTAATTGTTTTTAGTTTCTTTTATGGTGTAAGCTATAATCATCATAAGACTTTTGTCCAAAAAAAAATCATCATAAGACAAGATCCCCTTTGTTTTACCTAACTAATGTTTTACCCTTTTCTAGGTTTGATTATAATTTGTTTAGAATATTTTTATTTAATTGATAAATAGTCTATGAACTTTTTTTGAAATAAAAAAGGAATTTTATTAATTCAATAAATCGTGATAATACACCTCTGTAATAGAGGGGGGTATCTCCTCAATCCATACTTTATTTGGACTTTTGATATTCTTAAGTGGAATAACAGCCTGTACATTGCATGGCACATATATCTTTCATATTTTTGATAAATCTTCTTCAATTAGGGGAAACTGAGAGATATGGTATGAAAAGTTGTATGTGTTTATTAGTTCATGTCTTACCTTATAGTTCATCCTACACATTTGGCCTGTCTAATTAAAATTTGAGATCCTAATCACAACTTCCTCTGTATTGTTTCAGATATGTTTACCCCAAGTCTCAATAGGAACTAGAAAAATGACTTAAACTGATATATTATAGATGCTACAGACATTGAAGAAATGAGAAAATTATTTAAAATGCCATAGTGCTTTGGTAAAACTCAAGTTTGCTTCTTTTACTATATCATCATGCATCTAACAATGAAAAAGCATGGTTATCATAAATTTTACCATTATTACCATATTAGTTGCTCCATTATGAGTAGCCTGACTAGGAAGGCAATCAGAATTAGAAGAGAAGAGCACTTTTATGCTCTTGGTTCTGCTATTAGAAACTAAATTTCATGCTGACTAGGTCTAATTAAAATGTGTGATGATAGTATCAATTAGTTGATGATAGTGTGTGTTATAGTTTTCCACAATTTCGATTGTAATTTTTCATGTGGAGGATTCATGTCTGTTTTATAATTTGATGAATTACAATTCTGGAGCATTGACAGTTTGAACTGTTGCAGAATTTTTTAAAGTTACGGTTGTGTTAATAGATTGATTTCCTCATGTTATTTGATATGTTTTGATACAAAATCGATTATCCTAAGAAGATTTGAATGTTATTTTACAAACCGCAAAACAGGTATATTATATAATTGATATTTTACTATTCGAGTTCAGATTTCTAATGATATGATAACATGTATTAAGTTGAGTTTGTAACATATTTTCTTTTATTTTTAATAGGCCACAAATGATGTTAGTGCTCCAAACCAGACAAATTCTTCAAGTTGATGCGGTGATCAAGATGGAAGAGAGGAATATTAGAAATTGTTTTTATCTTGGATATGTTTATGCTCATTTAGTATTTTTTTGTCGACGTAGTATCTATTTTGGTGTTTGTTATTATATATAATTGGCATTACTTTGTTATTTTGATATGTTTGTAAGACTTCCTACTTTGATAAATATAATTGAAATTTTATTTGATGTTGCCTTCAATTTTTGTGATGCAATAAAATAGTATTGTCAGATATATTATTTTTTGGGTCAGGAGTTATTGTGAAAATTTTATTATTATTAAAAAATATTTATATTAGGGTGAATTTTAGTTGAAAAAAAGAGACCTATAGCAACGGACAGTATGGTCCTATACTAACGGATATACGGGTTGACTAAAACTATTAAATAGATGTAAAATGACATTGCTATAGCTCGAAACTCTTTAGCAACAAGCAAATTATCCGTTGGTATAATATATTGGGACGACATTTTTGTCGTTGGTATAAGCACAATATCGTAGACGGAGCAGGCGTCCGTTGGTATATGTTTTATGACCTATACCAACGTTTTTTGGACGTTTACCAACAGTTTTTGTCGTTGCTAAATGACAAATTTCTTGTAGTGAGGGCTTTTGAGAAATCTTTTTGGTTAAGCACTTATTACAATTTTTTGTTTATGATTATGCTTAATCTAATTTTATAATTTTAGTTGAAATTATTAAGCTATTTACTTTCATAAATTATTCTGCAAAACCTATCAAAATAATCTAAAGACAGCCTAATTGTGGACACATTTAAGAACCTAGAGTGCGTCTAAGTAAACAGTTTATTTGGCATCATGATCACTTGCAGCCTTCTAGGTGACTTTGGATTTGACCATCTAGGACTTCCAGATTCTCGAAGGAACCGGTGGAGTCATTGAGCCAAGATGGTTAGCATACGACGAGATAATCAATGGCTGCTTCGTAATGTTGGGAGCAGCCGGAGCTATAGCACCTGAAATTCTCGGAAAAGGCGGATTGATTACCGCGGAAACAACACTCCCTTGGTTCCAAACTGGCGTGATTCCACCTGCAGGAACATACAACTTATACTGGACAGACAACTACATGCTCTTTGCATTGTGATGGAAATAGCATTCATGGGATTTGCAGAACACAAAAGATTTAGAGATGGGTACAATCCAGGATCCATGGGAAAACAATATTTTTTAGAACTTGAGAAAGGTCTTGGATGTTCTAGCGAGCCAGCATACCCTGGTGGGCCTATATTTAACCCTCTTGGTTTTGGTAATGATAGAAAATCATTGAAGGATTTAAAGCCGAAGGATTTAACAACAACATCTTGACCAATCTCAAGTTCCAATATTGAATGAACGTAATTATAAATATGCTATAAATTACATATATTCTTTTCTTTGCTCTTGTTGGTTTTTTTAAGTTATAACTATTACCAAAGATACTTGACCACCATTTCTTGAGTCTCTTGATGTGGCTTTGTAGAAAATGACATGTACAAGAACTAGAAATATTCGGCATCTTTCTGTGTTAACTTCTTTATTTCAAATTACACTTGCATCTTTAAACGTCTTTTAGTCTTCTGCCTTCAACATTGCAACAAGCGTAGAATATGTTGCAATTTAATTTACTTTTAATGTTGTGAAAATTATTAATACTTCAAAAAACGAAGTGTAGTGAAAATTAAAATGAATTATTAAAAAACATTTAGTTTATGGTTTGATTGGAAATTGAATCATATTTGTGAGTATGCAACTCAACATTTGTCATTGCTTTCGAGGTAAAGGTAATAGATCATCAAATGCAACCTTATATAGTAAACCTCCATCGAGCCACATGAATTGTTGTTTTTTGGCTAATTAAATCCCACTTTATTCTATTTAACACACGTTTCAATTGACCAAATCTTTTACCTTATCTGAATCAAAAGCTGCATATTTATTTATTTATTTATTTAATTCATATGGTCCGCTGCTATGTCATGTTTTGCTTACTTGCTATGTCAGAAGAGAATTCTGACGCTCGTTTTGGTATGAGGCAGCTAGAATTTGTGTTATGCTGCAAATGTTCTAATCCATATATTCTATAAAAGCTACACATTGTAATAGATGAAGACAATGTTTGCATTGATAGTACTTCGAATGAAGTGTTTAAAGAAATTTTCCGAAATGTATAGACACAAAAAACTTCAATTACTATTGAATATTAAGTTAGAACTATACAATGTAATTTTGTTTTTCCCTACTACATTTACATTGTATATGACCCATGCGGTAGAACGGGTGTAAGGTCTAGTCATCCCTAACATTAATGTGTTGGCTGCTTGCTTATGTGGTGTCGTTGCTAACATTAAGGTAACATTAATGTGTTACCTTATCCTTAACATTAATGTTGTTTTTAGGCTTGTTGAAGGTATGTTTGTTTGGATTTTCGATATCTTAACTGCTTGATTCTTTGGTGTTGTTGCCTTTTAAAGACTTGTATTTGCTTATTTCTTATTGACAATTTCAGTAACATATTATAAACATATTTAATATTCGTTTTATAATTATATCTGCATTTTGTGTTTTTCGATTAATGTATTTGGTCTAATTTTACCACTTTTTGATTTTAGGTAGTGACGATCTATCCATGGGTCTGCTGTGGAACTTAACGATTTTATTTTTTGCCGTCAAGACAGTTTTGAATTTTTATCCAGAGTTTTACGAAGTCGCTCGTGAAACTAGAAGGAAACTTGACGGTATTAGTCTTATTTTCTTCTTTATGTTTTATGTTAATGCTTTAATAGAGACTTTCGGTCCACAACAACCCCTCCCTTCAAAAATTAAGGAAAAAAAGATGGATTTGGATCTCAACAGCCAGAGGAACCGCTGCTCTCCTATCAAATTCTCAGCCTTCGAATAAATCCAACAATAGCTGCATATAAGATACAATAATAAAAAAGTAATAGTAAATCATCCTACTTTTATTGTGCTTTATGTTGAGATTGCCTTCTCTTTTCCGGTGTATAATAATATTTTTTTAAATTTAATTAAGGACAAAATTTCCCGTGATGTGTATTATGACATCAACTCATATAATTGATGCAATGTGATAATTGAAGAGGGTTCACTATTATTGTATAATTGAAGCAATATGATGGCCTACGTAGTAGCAATGTTGTTGTAGTGATGATGTTTTTTTTATATATCAATAACAAGTATAATTTTTATCAAAGACGACATTAGAGCTAACTTTTTCAGTGAAAACTTTTTCACATGCATTTGAGTTATTTATGAAGTTTTATAAATGAAAACTTGTCTCATGCATGATAGTTCTATTAAATTAATGTCAACTTCACCTATTCCTTTTAGTTTTTTCTGAACTTTTAGCCAATATACATTTATCACGTGCATTTTAGTTGACGAGGGTTTAATATTATTGTAAAATTAAAGAGAGATGATATTCTAAATAGTAGAAACATTTTAGCAGAACATTTTTTTATCAGTAAAATCTTATCCCATGTATCAAAGTTAGTTTAATAAGTGAAAACTTATCTCATACAATTCATGTTAGTTCTGAAATTTTATTAGTGAAAACTTGTCAAGTGCATATCGTTTTATTTAATCAACGTGAACTTCACTTTTGTATTTAATTAATGATCGTCTCGTGCAAAATAGTTCTTTTTTTAAGGGATATGATAATTATATTTAATCAATGTCAACTTCTCCCATATTTTAGTTATTTTTAAAACATTAGTCAATGCACTCTTATTTCGTGTATTTTAGCTGATGAAGATTTAATATCATTGTAGAATTAAAGTGATGTGATATTCTAAATAGTAGAAACATTTTAGTAGGAACAATTTTCTATAAATAACAACTTGTACCGAGTAGCAAAGTTAGTTTAGTCGATAACAACTTATACCGTACATTTTAGTTATTTTTAAAATTGTAGTCGATGTGATCCTCTGTAAAGCATTTTAGTTGAAGAGGGTTCAACATTTTGGTAGAACTAGAACACTATGATAGTCTAATAGTATAAACATTTTAATAGGAACAATTTCCCCATGTATAATAGTTTTTGCCACTGCTCGAGCAGCTCACACACTATTCCACCATCACCATTTTCATCCAAAGGATCTTCTTTACTTATTGTATAGAGTTTTTGTATATTGATAGATTTTTAAATATTACAAATAAATATTTTAACTCATATATATAGATATTTTGCGCTTAAAAATTATATTTCCAAAAAAAAAATTTATAAACATTTTTAATTAAACATACACACGTTTTGGTTTTCAGTTTTTCAAATTTATATTTTGAATATATTTAAACTCATTTTTGTGCAAGATTAATTGTACATATGTATCAATGACATTTCTTTGTTGAAGTAGTATAACTTACGTGATGTTAGCTGATAGGCCATATCTTTTTTCTTGTATAGAAAAATCCATATTTTTTCCTTCAATTGATATAATGTTTTTTTTTTGTTACATTTTGATATAATGTTTTCAATTTAAAGAAAGTTCTTATATAATGTTGAATCATAATAAAATAAATTTTTAAATTCAATTTTATATGTGACTCTACAATGTATTAGTGACAAATATTTTTTTTAATTTTAATGTATTAGTGACAAATAGTTATCTTAGTTTCTATATTACAATTATCAATGACAAATCTGTTAATAAATGTTCCCTACAAAATCCCTCACAATATATTTTTCATTAGTGACATATATTGTTCTTTTTTTTATAGATTATTAGCAAAATTTAAGTGCACCAATAAAAAAAATCCATTTTATACAATTGAAGAGAGAGTTTTGTATAGTTCATAGTAAATTTGTCTAGAATATTTAGCATAAGCGTTAAGTTAGTACCGGATACATTAAAATTACAACATAAATTCATCATTCAAAGAAATACAACACAATCATGTCTCATATAATGATTGAATAAATACCAACCGGCGAGTATATTCCATATAATCATGTTTCGGTATCACTACAAGAAAATTGTGTTTTAGAGTCAGCAGAAAAATGGATGCTAAAAGGCAAATTGTGGATGTCAACAACCTTTTAGCGTCAGAATAGAGGCAAAAAATTGACGACAATAAAACCTTTGATGCTAAACACTAGCTTCTTACTGACGCTAAATAGCATCTACAAACTGGACGCTAAATTGAAGCTAAATGCCTATTAAAAGTGCATATAAATGTAGACGCTAATTAGCATTCACTAGATATGGACGCTAACACAATGACATTGGTTACCTTTTTAACCGACTTAAAAAGTCTTTTTATAAAAAGAATATGAATTTCCTCACTACATATATACTAGTGATACGATAAACATTTTCCTAAAAACCATCACTTAAAGTTCCACATCAATTAAAATAACAAAGAAAAACGAGTGACTTAATAGTTTTTACTTATCACCTCAAAAGACATCTACCCTTTGGAGTGACATGTTAATTCAAGATAAACAATTATTCATGTGTTGAATAAAACCGACACTCACTAAATTGAAATAAACAGCTCCAACAAACCTTATTCATCATTCCAAATACAAAAAAACCTGCCATTAAGGCTTATTATCTATGATAGTCACTGATTTCTAGAGTATAACACTAAAACTTAGACTCTTGCCATAGTTTGAGCTTCGAATAAAAAGCTTTAGGAAACAACCCTTATATAATGATAATTTAATAGCAGCACCATGATCCTCTTTTTGAAGATCAAACTCACATGGAAGTGCATACCCGTGGGACAATATATAATAGTATGACCATAGTTACTTGTTAGTACATACAAATTTTGTTCCTTGTACGAAATCTATTGTCAACAAGATAAAATAACAAGAAGCATCATTGCAGGATAATCTAGAAAACACTATCTCAGTCGATATGATAATCCTTAGTAGGAATCACCAACATTCAAAACTAACACATGATTGAAAAGTACAAGAAGCTGGTCTTACAGCTTAAAGAACATATATAATGATGATATATCTATGATAACCCAAAAGAATAGAAGAATGAGCTAGTCCATATTGAGGAATTGAAATTATCATTGGACAACATAAACTTACCAACAAACTCAATCTAGGCTAAAGCATGCTTCTCCGGTAGAGTTGAAAGCATAAGTTTGATTCATTACAGCATCCTAGACTTAGAAGTTAGATACAAGTCTTTAAACAGAAATAATTATAAATCTAAATAAACAAATGTATTTTTGGAATTAAAGAAAAACAAACTGACCTCTCCGATCTGAAAATCATAGTATATATATATAAACAATCATGGACCTTTCTTTGAGAGTAATCTGAAAATATAAAAGCATGAATCGTCCAACAACAAAAAAGAGCTTAAATGTTACAACTAGAAGATGCAAACGTAGTTAATTCAAATTTAAATATGGCCGCAAGGTTATCGCCCATTATGGTTTATTTCTCGCACATAACTCCACTACCATCCATACTAACCGGTGAGGCATGATGAGAACTAGATGAAAAATACACCGGCCCAATGGAGCCTTAATAAGTAAAAGTATTCCATGCCTATGTAAAATGAATTAGGATTAATTTTTACTCACTCCGTTTCGAAATACACAACTTTGACCGTTAATATTTTTAATTATCTAAAGTAAAAAATTATAAAAATTTAATATTTTAAAAATATTTGTCAAGACAAATCAAACATCTTACATGCTAACATTTGTATTTATATATTAGTTAAAAAAATAGGGTCAAAGTAAATTATGTAAATAGTACACATTGCAAAAATGTGACATGTATTTTGAAACGGATGGAATATTATCTAAAGGAAAGACAAAAACTCAAAAAGTAAAGCTATCCTAGGCCTATGTAAAAAAATGGATAACTATCATTTATTCAAGAAGTGGTCCAACATGAGAATGGAATAAAATGGATAATTGAGAATTGATTATTGAATCAAATATAAAATTGATAGATGAGAAGTCAACTAGAGTTTGTGTTCTTAGTACATAAAGTTGAAAGGAAAAGATAGAAGAAGATAAAGTTTAAGACTTAACCATTACTCTACTAGAGAGTATCAAAGAGACATAGGAGAGCCTTCATCATTTTTCTTCATACCCACTATTGATCCTCATTTCCGTATTTATGCACAACCCTAGATTCCTTGATTTTAGGATCGCTGTCCATTTACCTCAACCAATTATGTTATGTCAAGGGTATTTTCTTATGTGTTATTTTGAATCATAACATATTTAAAATGAGAAAATAAATTAATGTTTACAAGTATATTTTATGCTTTCAAAAATAAAATATTATTTATGTTTCATGGTAAAAATTTGTATATATATACTTCCCCGCTACTAAAAATTCTTGGTTGAGTGTATTATATATATATGTTGTTAATTACATATGTTCTTTTCTTTACTATTGTTGGTTGTTGTAAGTTATAATTATTACCAAAAAAAACTCAACCACCTTTTCTTCACTCTCTTGCCTTAGCATCCTGTGAACATGTCTCATGATGTGGCCTTGTAAGAAATGACATGTACAAGAACTAGAAATATTCAGCATCTTTGTGTAATAGACAATCAAATTCTACTTTATATAATAAACCTCTATCGAGCCACATGAATTTAACAACCCGTACACCCCAGGGAGGTTTTAGAGTTTGGGTCAATACTATGTTATGTCATTTGTTTCATGAGAGCAAATGATGGTGAAATTAATTTCTTATTTTGGTCTCTATTTTTTTTTATTTCTTGTCCCTCATTTTTGTGGATTTCCCTAAACTACGTATCCTCTCTTATGTTGTAAGGCCAATTGGAAGTTGAGTTTGGTTTATGTTAATATTCTATTTGGCATAATCTCCCACCACAAACTCATAATAGTAATTAAAACATATATGATTTTGTCAAACAAAAATAATCATAATTTAAACAATAATAATAGGTAGTAACAATATTAATAAAAAAACACTAATAATAAAATTCTATAATAGAAAGCTAAAAAAACAATTATTAATAACTAAAATAATAATAATAATAATTAATAAAATATATATTTGGTCATGAAAATTGGATGTTACAACTTCGTTTTCCGCACTTTGGGAACCAAAAATACAGGTAAACCTATTTCATGAACGTCCAACAAATGGTTCTTATTAGCTGATTTCCATTTCCATTAAAATAGGACTTTATATCATTCTCTCTATTTAGTAAAGAGACACATATAGCATTATTGCCGCACTTTATTCTCCTCCACGCTCCCAAATCCTTTACCTTTCCTCTCAATTAAAAGCTTCATATTCATTCATATATTTATTTAACTCATATGGCCTAACTCATCATCCTTTACATTAGCATCTTAATAAATTGTCACCGGAAAATCGATAGTGTGTTGATTGGTTGCTTCTGTGGTGTTGTTGCTTGGTATTAGGCTTGTTCAAGGTATGTATGTTTGGATTTTCATGGCCTTTTGGAATTGTTCATGCTAGTGCAGATTTTTCTCTTGCTCTCTTTTTCCCGCTCTTTGTGCTATTATATGATGTTTGCACCAAAACACATGATAGAATAAATGTTATGAGGTCATTATCCTATCTTAGTATTATACAACTCTTTCTTGTATCTCGTCTCTATCATATCGTACACACGGTAAAAGCTAATTAAGATTTTTTTTTTGGTGGTCGGAGTTTGAAACTCGGATCTTGCATATATTATGCATTATCCTTACCAACTGAGTTAAGCTCACGAGGATATAATTGAAGTATTATGATTTTTTTTCAATTTATCAATAAATGAGATATTAAATAATTGGACTAATTTTAATTTGGTAAGATGAGTATTTTCTTTTACTTAACAATGAGGGCATATAACATCATTATATACTAAATTGAAATTAATAGTGTAGGGACATGCCCACACAATGGTGTAAGTGGCCCACCACTGCTCAAAAATCTCATCGATGGTCACAATTCTACCGTTGAAAATCCTATCATTTCTCACCTTCCAAAGCACCCAAATCATTGTGTGTCAAATAAGAAGAAACCCATTTTGATATTTCCAAATTTTTGCCTCTTCAACCATACACAACGAGTGGATATAAATATATATTTTGTGGCATCATGAAATTTACTCGACGCCATCCGGACATTTTGTAACCAAATACTATGGGCAACATCGCAACACAAACAATATGATTCGAGAATTCCTCGAAGCAGTCACAAAGAACACAAATTTTAGATCTTCCGGGATGAATAAATCTTTTGCCTAGCTAAATTTATCCTGGAAGGAACACGGTTAGGATAGTTTTCAAAGAGAGTTATAAATTTTTTGTTCAATATTGTATGTGGGTCGGTACGAATCAATTATAAGTCCTCTTCACATAAAAGAAATATTAGAGTAACATTATGTAATCAATTAAAAGCAAACTCAAAACCATCTGAACAAGCAACTTACTTATTAAAAGTTTAAAATCATTAATATCAAGAAAAAAATATTCAATATATGGGTTATAGCTCAACGGCAGGACTTGTATTACCTACTATTACTTTAGGACGCTCTAATAGATTAGGACCATCTGATTTGAACTGATGTCAAGATCATGAAACTTATGCGTAATTTGAACCGTCTAATCTCATATCAACGGTTATGATTGAATACAATGTGAAAATATGTCCTTTTTTACGGGAGCAAATACAAATCCCTCAATGGCTGGTGCTCAAGTATTTTAGACTTGATTTTGATGATGTAAGAGTTTTGATTCTCCATTAGCCCACTTTCCCTTGGTAAAGAGTTGGAAACGAGTTTTGATTCTCGAACCGGTCACGTAGAACACAAATTTTAGAGCTTCCAGGATGAATAATCTTTTGCCTACCTAAATTTATCTTGGAAGGAATGAACACAGTTAGGATAGTTCCCAAAGAGAGAGCTATAAATTTTTTGTTCAATATTGTATGTGGGCCGTTATGAATCAATTATAAGTCCTCTTTATGTAAAAGAAATATTAAAGTAACATTATGCAATCAATTAAAAGCAAACTCAAAACCAACTGAACAAACAACTTACTTATTAAGGCTCTGTTTGGTAAAAATAGTTGATAGCTTATAGCTGATAGCTGATGACTAATAGTTGATAAGCTAATTAAAGTGTTTGGTAAAATCAGCGGTTAAACTAGTTGATAAATGTAAAATGACATAAAAGGACATTCTTGATTCATAATAAAATGTATATAAAGTAATATTTAAGATATTTAATAATTTAAATTAATCAATTTAATATATATTTTACATATTAATAAATTAATATTTTAAATTTTTGGTCAAAATACTTAATTAATTTTTTAGTTAAAATTTTTTTCAATTTAATTCATTTCAGTTTCAATTAAATAAAAAAATTTAAATTTTTTTATTAAATTTCAGTTTTAAGTTTTATTTTACATGTATCAGGTTTTTTTTCATTAATATTTAAGTATAAAATTTTATTTTAAAAACAAAACAAAAAATAACGAATCCATAATATTAAAACCAAAAATATTAAAAAAAAACAACAACAAAAGTAAGTTATCTAATCTAATAAAATAAGCAGCAAACTATATTTTTTTTCTGTTAAAAAAAAAACCAATTGGATACTTATTTAATTCATATCACTTTTTTTTTAAAGAAATTTAATTCATATACTACTTAAAACTCGATCAGTACAAAGTGACGTAAGAAAAAAGACTACTTATATCGCTAAATGAAACAAAAAATAATAATAATCACGTGACAAAAAAAATTGGATTGAAAATTGCATTAAAAACATATACATGTTTTAAATTGTAATAAATTTTATAAAGGGTAAAAGGGGATTTTAGATAAAATAGTATGGGTATAAGTGGAAGAAAAAACAATAAGCTATAAGCTATAAGCTCAAACGCTACTTAGAATAGCGTCTGAAAAATAGCTTATAAGCTCGTGAAATAAGCTATAAACTCGTGGTAAAAAATCATTACCAAACAGAGCCTTTTTTGTCATACGAGCTTATAAGATATCCGGTATAAACTATAAGCTCGTTTTTTGGTGTTACCAAACATACCCTAAAAGTTTAAAATCTTTAATATCAAGAAAAAAAAAATTCAATATATGGGTTGTAGCTCAACAGCAGGACTTGCATTAATATTCCTACTGTTACTTTAAGACGCTCTAATAGATTAGGACCATCTGATTTAAATTGATGGTCAAGATCATAAAACTTATGTGTAATCTGAACCATCTAATATCATGTCAACGGTTATGATTGAATACAATGTGAAACCGTGTCCTTTTTTACAGTAGCAAATACAAATCCCTCGATGGCTGGTGTTCAAGTCTTTTAGACTTGATTTTGATGAAGTAAGAGTCTCATGTCAACGGTTATGATTGAATACAATGTAAAACCGTGTCCTTTTTTACAGTAGCTTTTGATGAAGTAAGAGTTTTGATTCCCCCCCTAGTTTTGTTAATTGCTCTCAACATGTGTATTAATGAATGATGGTTGTTCGTCCACCATCGCACCATAATGGTTTGATATCTCTTTAACTTTGTTTTTCTGTGATCTTAGTTGTTCAGTGTAAATATCAGATCTAATTTTACTACAATGTCATTTTAGGTTCAATGGCTAGGATCAGATGGACCGAATAGAGCATGCATATGAACTTTTTTTTTGTTCTCATGTCGTTTTTATTCTTGGTAATGGATTTTTACATCATGTATTACCCTATCGATTGTTGTCTTGCACAGAGATTGGAGAAATTGAAGCTTCTTTTACACATTATGTTCTTTGTTAGTCTCTTGGTCAACCGTTTCCTTGAAAGACCCATTCCTCCACAAACACAAACTAAAGAGACCAAGGAGGCTTAGACTGTTTGATGACATTTATTATATTTTGTTGTTGTTAAGGTTTGATTTTATGAATAAATTTTTAGGGAATTTTATGAATTTTATTTTTTTTGACAAAGGGAATTTTATGAATGTTTTTGTTAAGGTTTGCTTTTGTGTATGTTTATAGGTTGTTTGATGAAATCAAATTGAAAATCTAGTTTATTCCTTTTGCTTAATGATAATTAACTATTTAGAGTAAAAATCTTTTATCACGATAGTGTCCCAAAATTAATGCTAGCCAATAAAATCTCTGTCTGACCGAAAATTATGATATGGTGGATGTTATTTTGTTATTTTTATGAAACGGTGACCAAATAAGATTGAAATCTAATGGATATTATTTTGCCACATCTGTCGCAATCATGTCCGGATGCAAAGCTTTGCTAGATTAAGCATTTTTAAACTATTTATTGTATTTTAATTACACCCAAATTAATTCCTACTAGTGCATGATCTCATAAATATTCAGCAAATTTGTTTATCTTTATACAATATATGTATCTTTCTTTATCATATATGTATCTTAAAATGATAGCTACGGAAAATTCATGATGTTTTTCTCGAGATAAATTGTACTGCTGTATATAAATAAAATTAGAACTTAGAACAACAATTTCTATTTTATGTAAATAATTAATTGATATCTTGCGTGCAACTATAACCGAGTCCTATCAAAAAAACCATATAACTAATATTTGAGGCCCCGTAAATTGGAGGTCCGATTCTATAGAGTTGGTTGTTCTTGTCAATGGACGGCCCTGTCCACTCCCCCGTTCTTTAAAACACGACTGACTTTCATATAAAAGAGTGTTTTTCTTTCTTCAATACTCATGTATATCATGGTTTCTATCTATAAAGTGGAGATTAGTAGCTCCTTTCATAGTTATACGAACCGAGTATGATGCTTATTAGAATTTGTGTTGAGGGACTGCTGAAACATTTTGAACATGAAGATGGTGATGACAAATATGATGATTGCATAAATGAATTCCAAATTTTGTCTGGGATACATCAAGCTTTATATTATCGTACACTTAAAAAGTTTTTAAATTGTAAATCAAAATCAATATTACAATACACACTTTTAAGGAACTAGATAACTATACATTGATGCATATTACTATTTTTTTTTACAATATTCTTGTCTCAACAACCTTCTTTGTTGTGGATATTGGTAATGATGTTGGGAGGTCAATATATGGTAAGAAGACATTTTATAGTAATGTTCGCATAGATCGAGATGCAAATGCTCCTCCAAGACATGGATGTCGTCGTGATCGTGATCGGAGTGAACGAGAGGGAGAAGAAGGTTCTAGATAATAGTTGCTATTTGGAATAATTAAATATATATCTCAAAAAATACTAATACTCCATAATTTTGATGCACTAAAATAACCTGACAATCAAAATACATCCGCATTTTCTTGAACATGTATCTTCTTGTTTCAACTTTTTCTTTTTTCACTTATACTACCACCTCTTTCACGACCCAACACAAGCTTCAATTTTCTACATATGGAACCACTATCGAATTTATCTATATTAAAAGTAAATCATGCCTTTCTTGCTTGATAACGAACCTAGTTAATCATCTCTTCTCGATCTTCATATTTCTTTTTGGCACAAAATATTTTGCATTATGAATTGAACAAACCTCTGAATCTAGCTTCAGAACAATGAAAGGTTCAACAATATCTATGTATACTAGCGTTTAGACGGGCACGCTGTACCCGTCTGTCCACTATTCTTAATACACTAATGCGCATAAATTAAGAACAATAGTTTTTATGAAATTTTGATTAAAATTAATTTAATTTTGATTAAAATTTTGGGTATAAATAATAGATATTTTACATTTTCATGTTATAACAAACTATACTTATCTTTTTAAATGATACCAACAATATAATAAATATCACATCTTTCAAAAAAAAAATATACTCCCTCCGTTCCTTTTTAAGTGTCACTTTTTGACATTTTACACAAACCAATAAACTCAATAAATATTACTACTTTTGATACAATAAATTATCTTTTTCCAATAATAACCTCATTCATTTAATACCTTGTTTCAATTATTTCTCTCTCTGTAATAAATAATTAAGGGTAATATTGGTAACACAACATTTAATATTACATTGAACTTTGAAAGTGACACTTAAATAGAAACAAAACTTTTCTATAAAAGTGACACTTAAAAAGGAACGGAGGGAGTAAATCTTTATCTTTTTGAATGACACTAACAAAATAACATTATTATCAACAAATTTACGTAAGGTTGTAATTGGAAAAAGGAACAAATCAGTCTAAAACGAGTTAAGATTCTCTCCATTTATAAAAATAAATGAAGTTTGTCATTATGAAAGAGATAGACACACAAAAAATAGGTGGTAGGTCTAAATTGGTCCCACCATCATTAATTATTTTCAAGACTTTTTGTGTCTTTATCTCTCTAAATGGAATAAATGGATAAAAGTTTAAATTGAGAAGATCTTAACTCGTCTAAAACAATCTACTTTCTTTATACATAATATAGATATACAGTATAGATATCACAAAACAGAATAAAATATAATTCATTAAAAAACTAATCAATTGCAAAAAATATCTTAGAAAAATCATTGTAGTCCAAAAACAAAAGGATTCAGTACGTATCGGGACACATACGCTATGGTTTGGGAGTTATCTCATGATTATGAAGATAATGTTGCATCAGGAAAAAAGGAGAAAATAGTGTAAAAGTAAACTTCTAGGCTTTACCTTCCATTTGATCTTAAAAGAATGAAGATTGAATCTATTTAGTGGAAGAATGTTGATGAATAACCCAAAATCGTCCTAAAATCGCAATTATTATAAATGAATGGGGTTGAGTGTAAAAGTAGAAACGAAAGCAAAATCAACTATTCTACCATATAAAATGATTCGTTCGAGAGAGATAACTCCGGAAACATAGCGAACAAAAGATAACTCTCAAATCACTTTGACACGTATCTCTTGAACGATAATAGGAGGGACAAAACGGGAAATTTGGTGGGCCAGGAAAACATAGCCATTGAGGCCCATTTCTGTACTAATGGGCCCACACATTTTCTAGTTAGTTAGTCCTTTACATTGACCCACATTCTCGTTTTTTTTTTCTTTTTCTTTCTTTCATCATCTTTCTATTTTTCCTTAAAAATCGCAATTCCAATTCCCAATCATCTTCATTTCTACGTTGAATTCACAATTCAGATCTCTTTCTCCAAAAATCAATGGTTAGATCTCACTCTCTGCAATTTCTTCTATTGTTTTTGTTTTTCCTTTATCATTTTCATGTAATTGTTTTCTATTATGATCTGATTCATTTCTTAATTTTTATGATCTCATTTGTTAATTTTCATATTATATAGTTTTGAATCTTATGCTAAAACAAATATATTATTTTTTATTGTAGATTTGGCGTTGAATGCATAATTAGAGTGTTAATTAATCAAATGCAAATGGAATTAGCAACAATGAGAATGAGAAAATCTTTGATCTATTGGATTTGTTTTTTGGTTATTGGGTTTGTTCAAATTAGCAAAAGCAATGGTTTTTATCTTCCCGGAAGTTACATGCATACATATGCAAATGGAGATCCAATATATGCCAAAGTTAATTCGTTGACTTCTATTGAGACTGAGTTACCCTTTAGCTACTATAGTCTTCCTTATTGTCAGCCTCTCGGCGGCATTAAGAAAAGTGCCGAGAATCTCGGTGAGCTCCTTATGGGTGATCAGATTGATAACTCGCCGTATCTTTTTAAAATGAATGTTAATCAGTCGAGTTATTTATGTACAACGGCCCCGTTGAATGAGCATGAGGTTAAGCTGTTTAAGCAGAGAACCCGCGATTTGTATCAGGTGAATATGATTCTTGATAACTTGCCAGTTATGAGATTTGCGAATCAAAATGGGGTTAAGATTCAGTGGACGGGGTTTCCTATTGGGTATACGCCTACTGATGGGAGTGCTGATTATGTTATTAATCATCTTAAGTTTACGGTTTTGGTTCATGAGTATGAAGGAAATGGTGTTGAAATTATTGGTACTGGGGAAGAGGGTATGGGTGTTATTGCTGAAACTGATAAGACGAAGGAATCTGGCTTTGAGATTGTTGGTTTTCATGTTGTTCCTTGTAGTGTGAAACGCGATCCGGAAGTTATGACGAAGTTACACATGTATGATAATATTTCGTCAATAAACTGTCCCAATGAGTTGGATAAGTATCAACCGATAAGAGAGCAAGAGAGGATATCATTTACATATGAAGTTGAATTTGTGAAAAGCGATATAAGATGGCCATCTCGTTGGGATGCTTATTTGAAGATGGAGGGTTCCCGGGTACATTGGTTCTCGATTCTAAATTCGCTGATGGTGATCTTTTTCCTAGCTGGTATTGTTTTTGTCATTTTCTTAAGAACTGTGAGAAGGGACTTGGCAAGGTATGAGGAATTGGACAAAGAGACACAGGCTCAGATGAATGAGGAGCTTTCTGGATGGAAGCTTGTTGTGGGTGATGTATTTAGGGAACCTGGTTGCTCAAAACTCCTCTGTGTGATGGTTGGAGATGGGGTTCAGATTCTTGGAATGGCTGGTGTTACAATTGTGTTCGCAGCCTTGGGTTTCATGTCACCAGCATCCCGAGGAATGTTGTTAACAGGGATGATAATTTTGTATCTTTTCCTGGGGATTGCTTCCGGATATGTTAGTGTACGTCTCTGGAGGACAATTAAGGGAACTTCAGAAGGGTGGCGTTCAATTTCCTGGTTTGCTGCTTGCTTTTTCCCTGGAATTGCTTTTACGATTCTTACAGCACTGAATTTTGTTCTCTGGGGCAGCAACAGTACCGGTGCTCTGCCCATTTCCTTGTATTTCAAATTGTTTTTCCTCTGGTTCTGCATTTCAGTGCCACTCACTCTCATTGGAGGATTTTTTGGGACAAAAGCTGAGCAAATTGAATATCCTGTGCGAACTAACCAGATTCCAAGAGAAATTCCTGCACGCAAATATCCATCATGGCTTCTTGTTCTTGGTGCTGGAACTCTTCCATTTGGAACCCTTTTCATCGAGCTTTTCTTTATCCTTTCTAGTATCTGGCTTGGGAGGTTCTATTATGTTTTTGGTTTTCTGTTGGTTGTTCTTTTGCTGTTGACTATTGTCTGTGCTGAAGTGTCGGTGGTCCTCACGTATATGCATCTCTGTGTCGAAGATTGGCGGTGGTGGTGGAAGGCATTCTATGCATCAGGCTCTGTTGCTCTTTATGTTTTTTTGTACTCCATTAACTACTTGGTTTTCGACTTGCAGAGTTTGAGTGGACCTGTCTCTGCTATACTTTATATCGGCTATTCACTGCTCATGGCAATTGCAATCATGCTTTCAACTGGAACCATTGGTTTCCTTGTCTCGTTCTACTTTGTGCATTACTTGTTCTCATCAGTAAAGATAGATTAAGGTTGATCTTTTTGCTATCTCTCATCAACTAAACAAAAGCCATACTGGAAGGAGAATTTTGCTCAATTGTTATAACTTCTGCTTGATTCTTTTTGTAACTCGATTGCTTTGTGGGATGTTGAATAGGGAAAACAGATGCTCCTATTGTGTTAAATAGTTGTTATATGATTTTATATGGCAATGTAATCTGCACTTTGTTCCGCTTTAACTAGCGTTTTTATACCATTTTGTTTCATGTTCTTTGGTTTAGTGTAGTTACTTGAGGAAGTTGTAATTGCTCAGACTGTCTCATCCCTTATTGAATTAAATTCTGATAACCAAATTACGATGTTTCTTCTATATTTTCTTCATGATTTCTGTTCTTCTGTCTGTTTAATTTTGTACCTCTTCAAGGATAGAGAGACCGACTTTCTAGTTACCTGTATTCTGTTACCTTAATTCTTATTTTTGGCTCGGAAGCATATCGAATAATTTTTGTTCAAAATTCACTCAAACAAATTGGAATACAGAAGTAGATCTTGTCATGTTCATTCTCATGTTATAAGATCAGAAAACCAGTTCAATCGATGATACTTGAAAAATAACAATTTTTAATATAATGATTTGTGAGGCTTTAATCTTTATCTTTCGTATTAGCGAAAAGAATCGTGTGAGGAAGTACGATTTAACGGACAATTTCTAAGATCAGCTATCCATCATACTCTTTTGATAGCATCATCACCGAAGGAAAACCATCTTTTCCACACAAGTTGTATATGTTAAACTAGTTATTAATTTACACATGATTATCTTAAAGCAAATAGTTGCGTAAATTTGTGACTATTATTACACCAAGAGTAGTACACACAAGTTTCTCTCAACAAGTTATTCATATAAAAGCCAATCATGGGTATAACAGAGAAAAACATATGCCTGCTAAATATTGTTGAACATTTGCAGATTATATTGGGATGGGAACTCCTTTCCAATCACCAAGACATTCCAGAATTGGATCAACAATCTTTGCTTGACACATTGCTGTAAATACTTTTTCAAATTCCTCATCTGGTGTGACATCTTTTTCTCCTGTCAGCAACCCTATCTTTAGTTCTTCCCTCACAAACTTGTATAGTGGGTAGGACCTACAATCCTTAATTCTGTTTGGAATTTCAGAATTGCCCTTCTCAAATGCAACCCTTGCACTTTCAACTTCCTTTGGCAAAAGAGACTTTAGTTCATCCTCAAAAGCTCCAATTTTCTCAAATGTTGAAGATTTCGCATTCTTATTATTTATGGCACTGATGTGTGCATGCTCATAAAGTACTTGCTTTAGTTTCGGCATCAACGGGTATGCAATATTAAAGGGATCATCTATGTAGGAGAATACATATTCTCTATCAACCACTTTGAGCAAATTTTCCTCACAATGTCTAAATGGATTAATTTCTTCTCTGTCATCAATGATTAATGTCTCCTTAAAAACTCTGCTTACAGTTTTCTTGACAGTATTCTTAAAAATTTCCTCCAAATGCCTCAAGTCAATAGCTTGGCAGAGTGCAACCAGATATGTGGAAGACATTAGCTTCAATATCTCAATGGCTTCCACTGTTTTCAAAGCAGAAATCAACCCCAAAGAGTTCACATCTTGGTTGTGCTGTTCAGCACTTTGCACGTGACTGGTCACAGGATTTGCTAAATATTGAAGCTCAGAACAATAAGCAGCCATGGCAACTTCAGAGGCCTTAAAACCATAATCCAGACTTGGATTTCTACCAGCAGAAAGATTTGACGGCAGCCCGTTGTTATACAAGTCAATGACTAGCTCAGTAAATTGCGCAAAAACGAGTTTTCCAATTGAAGCAGTAGCTAAGCGTACATTATCCATCGAAACTCCAATTGGAGTGCCTTGGAAATTACCACCATTTAGAGCCTTATCCGTTGCGACATCAATCAGAGGATTGTCATTCACTGAATTTATCTCCCTTTCAATCGATTTGGTCGAAAACCGGATAACTTCAATCTGTGGACCAAGCCACTGAGGAGAAGTTACAAGAGCATAACGATCTTTTTTAGGCTTCTGCAATGGATCTGGCTGCTGCTGTTTGGCGTTTTTGATATAAGAGCTTCCGTCTAAAATGTGTTCCATAATAGCAGCAGCCTCGATTTGACCCGGATGAAACTTCAGCTTGTGTATAAGATGGTGTGTAAATTCCGGCTTCCCTTGCATGACTTCAGTGAAAACTGCTGATAGAACCACTGACAACAAAGCTAATATGTTTGCCTCGAAAAGAACCGTAGAAGCCACACCAGATCCAACAGCTGTACCGTTTACAAGAGCAAGACCTTCCTTCGGCTTCAACTCGAAGAACCCAGAACTCAAACCTGCTAAATGAAAAGCTTCCTTGGCATTAAGGGACTCTTTTGAGGGTCCAACAGCTCTGGAATTTCGCCTACCGGTTAGCAATGCAGCGATGTAGGACAGAGGAATTAGATCACCGGAAGCGGTAACTGTGCCGCGTAATGGCAAGATTGGTGTCACATTATGGTTGAGGAGTTTAGTGATAGCTTCTAAGATTTCAAATCTAATGCCTGAATAGCCTTGTAGAAGGGTATTAACCCTCACAAGCATAGCTGCTCTTGTTGCTGACGAAGGCAGTGTATGAGACAACTCACTTTCACGCCCAAATATTGCACAGTTTAAAAACCTTGTGAAAGAAAAATGATTTAACCAAAAGAATAATTATCAGTATTATGACTTCAAAGTTACACAACAATAAAAGCTTCAATTGCATAACAAATAGTAACTTTGCATAAATTTTTGCACAAACACTAGCTGATATTAACTTTTTCCACAAGTTATCAGACTATATATCATTTTCTTCCTAAACTCTAATAATCTCATTTCTCTATTAGTACCTGTAAAGCTATGTAAAGAACGGCTTCAGAAATTTCAACCTTACCTAACCATCTCCTTCTGAAGAGCAAAGCCTTGTTCAGTTCTTCGATGTGAGGCAGCACCAAAGCCAGTGGTAACACCATAAATGGGAGTACCTTTGTCAATATTTTCCGCGATCCACTCGCAGCTAGCTTCAACACCAGCCCTTGCAGACTCTGAGAGTTCAACTTTAACATGTGAGCTACTGTTAGAAACAGCAGCCACCTGAGATATAGTTAGTGTCTCCACCCCACCAAGACATATCACTGGCTTCTTGTATTCTGCTACCATACGTTTTACTTCAACAAAATGGCTACCCTTGAGTGAATTAGCAGCTGAATTCCAGTTCAAAGGATCAGAGTCAATGATCAAGTTTGATCTAATGGTTGCCATGTTTGAAGAGTTTGTATGACTATAAGATGTACAAATGGTTTTTAAGGTTTATATAGAGGGAAGTGGTTGTCTTGTTTGGTTGGTGAGTGAGTAGGAGCATAATTTCACGTGCAGATTACTAGTACAATATTTGGGGCATGGACTAGACTTTTTGGCATCATGTTGACTAGTTATAAACTAGGAAACCTCCTTGTACTTGCAGTGAGTGACAGTTTATCCTCAACAGCTCATCACCTTAATTATTTTATTCTATTTTAGCACAATTTAGAAATTATTCTCAAAGGTGTTGTTGCCGTTTCAAAAAAAAATAAAAAATTCTCAAAGGTGTTGTTGGAAATAGGTGACAATGGCGGCCTCCATTTTTTCTTCTTTTTCACAGGATAACAATTCATTTAGGGCGTGTTTGGAAAGAAGGTTTAGGAGGAGAAGGGAGGGGAGGGCTTACTTTTCTTTTTTAATTTACAGACATTATAAAATGATTTAAAAAAAAATTGAATTAACAACATGATAAATGATCATATAATACTTCAAAAACACTTAATTTATTTTAAAAGACATTTCACATTGTTCCTAATTTAAAAAATAAAAGTGAGCCCTCTCATCCCTTCCCCTCCTAAACCCTCAATCCAAACACACCCTTAAGGAATAGATGATCCACCTCAAACGTAGCTTTCTTGGCTAGAAATAATTAAATTATGACTATTTTAATGAGTGTGTATTGATTTGGTGTTGTATTTATATAGTAAGTATTTCTTCCCCATTTTAACAGCAGATGCTATCTGGTCAAAAAAAGAAAAGAATAAACTTCTCTATCTAGGTCTACAAGACATAACAAAATAATAAACTTCTTTATATATAACACATTTTTGAGAAATTCTTTTTCCATTTTTTATATGATTAATTTTAAATACTTAATTGTATTAGATTTTTTTTTTATTAAAATATCTTTATTTACTTTACATCTTTTGTCTTTCTATTTTTAACTAATAAGTAAGCAATAAATACTAGGAAGAGTAAATTTGGAAAACAATAGCAATTATCAAAAATAACTAAATTAATATTATTATCAATTTTTGAATTCTCGTTTATTTTTAGAGGAAATTATTGTTATTTATTAAATAAAGTCTTTTATGTCGTGTTAAGGAAGTGAGGGTTAATGATTTTTTTTTTCATTTTTTGTGAACTAATGAAAATGTATTTACTATTTTGTTCACTAATATCCACAACCTCCTTGAAAATTTTCAAAAGTTCAGAAATATATATTGACATTTCTCCTTTTGTGTATGCAAAATTTAGTAAATATCCATCCCACCCATTGATAGAGAGATTTCACATTTTTGACTCATTTGATCGTGGAGAAGAAGAAAAAAAATGGACAAAAAAAACTAATGTGGTGTCTATTTCTATTTTTTATTTGTCTGTTTTGTTTATTATATCATTTTTTTGTCAAGTACTCAAGTGATGGAGCTTGCACATTTTAAATGTGGATAAGTGAGGTGTCTGAAGTTTGAATTTCGACCCATACATATACTATGTAATGTTACTGCCGATTGAGCTAAGATAATGAAGACTATTATTTATTTAACTTGTGTCATTGTTCTCTCAAAAAAACTTTTGTCATTGTTTTTGGTCATATTAACTCACGTCATTTTGCTCATGGTGAAAAGAGAATTTTGATCACCAATACGATGTTAGAAGAGTTCTCTATATGATTCTTCATAAAAAAGAATTTCATTCAATTTTTGAAGTCACTCATTTAAAAAGTTGTTCAAGTTAAACTTGTTAAAAATAAATAAATATTCAATTATGATAGGTTACGTTGATGATTTTACTATTAAAATTTATTTGTATTTTTTCAATGATGAAATCTTAAATATGAGAGGATTCAAATCCATAAAAATAACATTATATCAATTTCGTACTTCTCGTTTTTCCTTCACCAAAATGGCTACCTTTGAGTGAATTAGCAGCTGAACCCCAGTTCGAAAGGTCTGACTCAATAATCAAGTTTGAGCTAACAATTTTTGTGTCATTTTGTGGATTAATGGTTACCATGTTTGTAGAGTTTGTATTTTTAATTTTTTAGTTGAACTGTGTAACGTTTGTATTGTAAGACACTGCGACTTATAAGAGGAACAAAAGGCTTTCGAGGTTTAAGTGAAGGGTAGGTTGTTTGGTTTAAGTAGGAGCACGATTTCACGTGCAGGGTAGGTTGTTTGGTTATAGACTTGGACTTTTTGCCATCACGTTGGCTAAGTATATAAACTAGAAAACATCTTTGTTGCATTGAGTAACATTTTTCACTTAACAGTTCATCCCCTCAATTTATTTATTTATTTATTCTGTTTTAGCCCAATTTTGAAACCAAAGGTGTTGTTGTTGGAGGTAGGTGGCAATGGCAACCTCGTCCTAGGAGGATCAAGGGGAAAAGTAACAAAACTATCAAGACTAGCTAGAGAACATTCATCAAGCCAATCATAGTCTAAACAAACCAAAGTTTTTTCTTTTACGAATTGAGCCAAACAAATAAGGGAGCTTCTTTCTTCTCTTATGATTCTCACAAACTACTATTGTTCGAATTTGTCCACTCAGACAAATTAATATAATTTTTTTAGAGATGACAAATAAAAATAATGTTTTGTTTGGATTTACTATCAATCTAAAGGGAGAAATAACATTGTAGTGTCCGAATTTCTCAACAAAAAAAAAAATATTGTTGTGTCCGAAGATGTATGATTTTAAAGAATCATTGAAGGGTAAAAAAGTAACCCTCAAAAAATAATGTTGAACGCTTATGATTTAAGGACAATGTCAAGAAAGCCTTAATATATACTTCTTTTTAAATATGATATAAACAAAAGTGATAGTTGAAATATCAATGTATATGGCTAAAAATTTAGTCTAAACAAATCAACTTTTCAACTATTCGTTTTGTTTATATTTCATTTTGAAGGAAGTAAGACACAACCAATCACCATTTTTTTTTAATAAACCAATGTATTCTTACATGTAATTGCAAAGATTAATCTATCAAAGTAATGAAAATTCATTTAAAGGAAACATTTTTTTTTTAAGGAATTTAAAGGAAACATTTACATACACATAAGTTATATATAAACAAACCTCATTTCAACCGCAAACGCTACATCAATTTCTCTATCCAGATCCTTTCAACAACAAAAAAAAATAAAAAACTTCTCCATCCAAATATACAAGACATTTTTGAGAAATCTTTTTTTGATTTTTATATGATTATTTTAAAATTTAAGAAAATAATATAAATGATTAGTTATTAATAAATTACAGGACTCATATTTTCGATTCTTATAAAAATCATGTTGATGATGAAAAATTACAAGACTAGATTTATTCAATTTTTATAAAATTTGAGAAAATAATATCAATTATTAATAAATTTAATTTGATAGCACTAGCAATTTGTTTGAGTTGTCATTATTTAGCAAATAATGTCTTATATTTATTTAGTGATAAAAAAAAGGTATTGTCATATGGGTTTTTTATTAATATGTTAGATAAAGGTATTTGAAAAAAGAAACGAATATTTAAAAAGAAAAAAGAAAGTTAAGAAAGTAGCCGTTGGAAGCGGGATCGGTGTTCTGTAATAGTCCTGTACACTTACATCTTTGTATTAAGCTTCCATTGATTCTACTTCTCCGAGCTCAAAGAAATCTGAAACATCGTTCGTTCTTCTCCTCTCTATCAAAACATGTTTACCGAAGGTCTTGATGAAACCGCTCTCCAATGGATCAACAAGGTAACTTAACTTAACCAAACCTTCTTTCTTTTTTTGCTTTTTTCTTTTCTTTTTTTTGAAAATTATTCCTTCCAAAACAGGGATCACAACTTCAATTCGAAGACCGCGCCACGCGCTCTCCTCTAACAGAGAAAAAATCACCTCTTTTTGCTACAACCGTTTCCAATAATAACCTCACTCCTAAATCTCCATCTTTACCTCCTTTAAAATTCCATTCCTCATTGCTTCCTCGTAGTAATCTCGCATTTGGAATCATTGATCATGATGGTGATGATAATGATGATGATGATGATGATGAGAGTGTTGCTTCCTTGTCCTGTCCTGCTGCTGAAACCGATGACGATGAAGAAAACGAAGAAATTCAAAGAATATTTGACAATTTGGATACTCCAATTGCACAGTGTTATGATGAGGAACAATTATTTGGATTTGGATTTGGTAATGGAGCAAAACCTAAAGCCCTAAAACCTAGTGGAATTTTGAGGAAGGGTTTGGTAAATGAGATTTTAACTATTCAAGTTCCGAATAGTGTGAATGCTAGGAGATTCACTGATGGAGAATTAGGTTTTAACAATTGTGTTCAGAAGAAAATGACTCCATGTGGAAGTGAAATTGGTACTGCTGGAAGAGGGGTTCGGTTTCAAAATACGAGTAATTTGAATGATCCTGTTGATTTGGCTACTCCAAGTGCTCCTCCTATATTTGTTGAGGGTGACGGTGATGTTGTTTATTCAGAAGGATCGGTGGCAAATGAAATCGATGAAATGACTCGGCAGGATAGGAGCTCTTGGCAATCTAGAGATTCTGTGAATTGTGATGATGGAGGAGGAAGAAGTGAATGTTCCATTGAACAAAAGCCTAATACTGTTGCTGAAAGGTACTTCTATAGTGCAATTCATTCCTTTTTTTGTTGCTTTGTGTTACTTTCTATGAAGCACGGACAAAGAAACGGACACTGACACATCAACACCGATAGTAATTTGAGAAAATGACATAATTCAATGTAATCATATGTGTCGGTGTCATGTCAGACACTAATGTGTGTGTGCTTCATAGGTTACTTTCCTTTTTGGAATTCATTTTCTTACCGGTTGCCTTCTGATGTTGAAATTTACAGTCAGGAAACAACCTCTACACAGGGCATAGAAAGGCAGGCTCCTCCTCCACACTTACAATATCTCAACAACAGGTGCTTCAAGCATACTTTTTTAACTTTCTACTTTATATGACAATTAGTTCATAGCTGTTATTATTGTTTACTTTAACTTCATGCATTTTGACAGTATAACTTAGTATGAAATCAACTAATAAAATAGTTTAGTTTTCATGCACCTTTAGTGTAAAAAGATTTTCACTGTCAGGACATCACAACCAATCATGTATGTGACTTCAGAATAAAAATCAAACTTTTCTAATGATCTAATGATTATGATTGTTTGACAGTGTAAAAAATCTTTACAATAACAGTGTATAAATTAAATTCATAAAGAAAATAAAACACAGTTATACAAATGAGTTGCCACTCTTATGATGCAGGTTTTCAATTCAAGTGTCACGAGTCTGATATATGAATTCACATATTAGCTTTGATAATATTTGGGTCATGTTATCATATTGAAAATCATATTGATATCCTCTCCGTTTTTATGGCGTTTCATCTCAGCAGTTGCAATAGTCAAGACGCCTGGCAAACCCTTATCACTTATGACGCCTGCATTCGTCTATGCCTTCAAGCATGGGCAAGAGGCTGTACTGAGGCCCCGGAGTTCCTAAAAGATGAGTGTCTGGCTCTTCGAAGTGCCTTTGGGTAGGTTTCATTTGGTTTTACAAAAACACTTCTTTGGCTTCATTTATTGTCCCATTTCTCTTATTTCTGTAATTTCATAGGTTACATGAGTTCTTGTTGCAACCTCGAGGTATAAAGCCAACTGAAGGCAGTACAAGGAATTCAGAACAAACAGTGCCTCTCAAGACAAAGAAGGTTGTGGGGAAAATAAGAGTCGAAGGTAACATTTCAAATTGTAAATGTTATTATTTTTGTATATTTATGTACAAATTGGCATATGCTTTTTTTTTTTGTTTTTTAGTTGCAGACACGCGCGTATATATGTATATGAAAAATTACTATTGTAATTATGGTTGTGTTTGAAACATTTGATCCTGTTTTGGACACATTACTATATAATCACTAAATTTGAGATATCTTATGAAACTTACAGTGAAGAAACTTCGTATTATACAAAGAAGAAAACTGAAGAGTACATTTTCAAACCGAGGATCAATGTATAAGCAAGCTGGGATGGAGTACGTCAGGCATGTTTCATCCCTTGTAAAAAGTGGTATAAAGTCTATGAAGGCAGCATCGCTCTCAGTGACAGAAGAAGGTTAGTGCATATTTGAGGAAGGTTTCTGCAACTTTTTTCGCTTTACCATTCATAGCTGATAAGTTGAGCTTTTAATTTTTGTAACAAGGGTTAGTCTTGTTATTGCCCATATATGAATGAGTTAAAGGAATCTGTTTTATTCTTTCAGAGCCACTGTATTGTTTGATCCAACTCAAGAGTGCAACAGAAGAAAATGAATCCGAGTCATGTTCGGCAATTTTTCTTCGCCCTGGAAGTGGAGATTATCATGATTTGTAAGTTTCACCTTCTACTTCTATCAGTACATGCTTTTACTACTTACTAGTAAAACTGCTTCTAGCTGGCCTGCTGTTAGAAACATATAAGAATTACATCTTAGCATGATATAGACTATAGAGTCTTTAGACTATTGTCGAAGAAAGGTTACACGAGGAACTGATGTTACCCTTCTTAACAGTTGAAAAACAAATGTTACTCATTAAGTTCTGTTGTTTCTTACTTGTAGAAATATACTTAATGTTGCTAATAATCTTAGAGATCTTATAACTGGCATGTGATTTCAGTTTCCCACTGAGCCAAGGGGATGCTTTATTGGTAGAAGTCCAAGATTCTAAGAAGGCAGTCCATGGTGAAGCCAGAATTCCAATTTCTTACCTTAATGATAATCCTGTATGTGCTCTCTGCTGCCATATTTGTTCACAGACATTCCTCTTCTTTCCCTTTACACCATCCAAATTTATGTAATAATTATCTGGAATTGAATATGCAGAGTGACAGAATTCGGTGGTGGGAAATAAATCATGATGATAATGAATGTGTTGGCAAGATCCAGCTCTCAATTGGAAGTACAATGACAAGTGGTGACAACAATCATATAAAGGTTATACTTATTTCAAAATTTACATTAGTTCAATAAATCTTGGTTTGACAAATAAATTTTTCTAGTTCGTTAATGTAAGTAGATCATCTTCCAAGTTGACAACCGGACAAAGACAAAAAATTACATGGTATCAAGGATTATAGATGGAATGTATCATTAAAACTCTTCCTTAAGAACTCGTCTTTGATTTCTTTACCCTATTTCTGAGGGTAAATGTTGTTGATGGAGAGGAACATACATATCCACTACTTAAAATCAGGTTATCAGTTTAGGACTTGTTAGATTTATTTTCCTATGATTAGTTTTGCTTGGGTTAAAGCCAATAACCACCAACATAATCCTTTCCTGGTTTTCATTCTGAGTTTGAGCATAGACTTATCATTTTCCCTGTTTTTGTAAACTCTGCAGAGTGCTCCTGTTGTGGAAACTCAAGCTTATGATATATTGTTGGAGGGTGCGATGCATGCACAGCGTTTTCACTCCCGAAACCTGCGGCTAAATGGGCCATGGAAATGGTTGTTAGATGCATTTGCTGACTACTATGGAGTTTCCGATTCATATGCTAAATTGAGGTAGTTGAATGTCATCTGGGTTCCCTAACAAGGCAAAAATAATAAGTTTTACAAACATTCTTCACACAGCATGGAATTGCTTTTCAATTTTTAACCTTCACTTACCTTGTGGTCTTCTTGTAGATATCTATTACAGGTCATGAATGTAGCAACTCCAACCAAGGACTGCCTAGAGCTTGTGAAAGAGTTGCTTGATCCCCTAATGAAGGCCAGAAGTGAGAGAAGTCTGACTAGGCAAGAGGTAACTTCAAAAATCATATACTTCGGTTTACATAATTTTATGATGTTCATGCTTCACTTTTATTTAATTTAACATGTTAAGACAAAGAGATTAGCATAGATTTTAAAGTACACAAGCTTGATATTTGTATTTGTTAGTTAGGATATAAGGACTAGCTGGAGAACACTTGAAGAAGTTAAGTAGTTATATCTGATAAAAACAAATGGAGGTGCATTCTGTACATTAGAGAATCCGTGGATAGGAGAAATCCTTTGTAGATAAGGGGAAACCGCTGAAGGAGAGATCTCTCTCCTATTCATTCTTTTCATTTGATTCTATCGATTGACGCTCTTGATTTCTCAACAGTTTGCCCATGACACACTAACAAAAAACATGTCAGTTATGGAAAACTTGAGAAAGTGTTCTATGAATAATTAATGTTTGTATTATTTGTTGGCTCAGATTTTTACCTTGAGTCACTTTGGAATTTGCCTGTTCTCACTAACAACTATTTGTTTGTTCTCACAGAGAAGTATACTTTTGGATTGTGAAACACAAATTGAAAGACTACTAGCAACTGTTTTTGAGAATTACAAATCGCTTGATGAAAACTCGCCAACAGGTCTAACCGATCATTTTGGTCTAGCATCTCATTCAGCAGCACCAGCTTTACATCCTGCTCTACAGGTCTACAGTAGTCTTCATGATATACTATCTTCAGATGCCCAAACTATTCTACAAAACTATCTGCAGGTAATTTTTATATAGTCGTTATTGTGATAACTGATGCTTTTGCTCAATGTAACTGAGCCTAGAAAAGATTAGATGATACCTTCTAATGGTTTATGAAGTTTAGCAAAATATTAAAATTACCCTTCATACCACCCGTCATAAAGTCTTTCTGGATCATTCCTTAAACAATAACAAAATGAGATTTTCTGTTTTGGTGTCTAAATGAAATGGTTAATACTGACAGACTGCAGCAAGAAAAAGGTGTCGAAAACACATGATGGAGACTGATGAGTTTGTGTCGGGTGCCTCTGAAAGTTACCAAATGGACAGCATTACCATCTCAACGGCATACCTGAAGATGAAAAACCTTTGTATTTCGATAAGAAATGAAATTCAGGCAGACATAAAGATCAACAACCATAATACAATCCACGGTCAGCATATTTTTCCCAGGTATTTTGGCTACAATTCTACAACATATCTTCTTTTCACGTAGTCACGTAAATGCAGTTTAACAGTGATGCAAATTTAGTTTTTCAACACTAGGGAATGCAGTTAGTTTGTATAAGCTTCACGAGAATTTTATTTGTCAAATTTCTCTTTGTTTAACAGTTTCTCTCTGTTTTGAACATATCTTTAGTTGCAGCACTGCACAAACTCCTCCTTTTTTGCTTAATACATATTAATTTTGACTACATTCTGATATCAATTATTCAATTTTCAGTTCAATTGACCTGGCAAACATCACAGCAGCCATTTATAGCACAGAGCTGTGTAAAAGACTGAGAACTTTCCTTTCTGCCTGGCCACCATCAAGTCCACAGCCACATGTGAATGAGCTTCTAGTGGCAACTGCAGACTTTGAACGCGATCTCGAGTCATGGAATATAAGGTTTGTTTGTCAATGAAACATCCTCTTGCACCACTAAATACAGCCCGAATTTTAGATTCCACAAGATTACGATATCATTTCTGAAATTCAATATTCTTCATGTTTCAGTTCTGTGCAGGGAGGTGTAGACTCCAGAAATTTGTTTCACAATTACATCATGGTTTGGATACAGGATATGCAACTTATTTTGTTTGATCTTTGTAAAGCAGAAAAGGTAATTGAGTCGTTATTTTAGTTATTCTATGTACAAACAAATCACTTATATAACTAAAAATAAAATGGCCCTCCTTCTTACAATCAAATGACTCAGGTTCCATGGGCTGGAGTAACCACAAATCATTCCACTTCACCATTTGCTGAGAAAATGTATGAGAACATTAAAGACAACTTAATCCAGTATGAAGTGGTGATCAATAGATGGCCTCAATACTCCTTGTATTTGGAAAATGTAAGTCCTAAAACGTTCTATGTGCATTTGAAATCCCTTTAGTATAATGTCTTTCACATTTCATATACATGTGGTAGTTTATATCTTGACATTGTATATTTCCCTTTTCTTTCTGGAAGGCTGTGGCAAATATTGAAAGGGCAATTGTGAAATCGCTTGAAAAACAATACAGCGAGATCTTAACTCCTTTGAAAGATAGCATACCAAAGAGACTTCACTTGCAAGTTCAAAAGCTAGCAAGAAGACAATCAGCTACAGTTCAATTGGTTCCTAACCAAGTAAGTTATCTCTGCATGCTTATACTAAACTTTTCGCTTATGTTTTCTATACGTTGAAATATATATGTTCTTACAATTAACAATTTGTTTCATCCAGTTGGGAATATTCTTGAACACCATCAAGAGAATACTTGATGTCCTACATTGTAGGGTGGAAGACATCCTAAATTCATGGGCATCCTGTCTACCTGTCATGGGAGATAAGAAGTTGTTTGGAGAGCAAATGAATGGAATCACTGTGTTATTGAGAACCAGATACAAAACTTATTTGCAAGCAATAATAGGGAACCTTGTCAATAATGTAAGACATTCATCGGGACTCTACTTTTCTATGTTAGCTCTATACCATAAAAAATTTGTTAGGATTTTTAAAGTCTCGATAGTTTTACATGCATTTGATATATAATTTAAAAAGAGTTTTAAATTGTTCAGATTCAAGGTAATAAGAGCACACGGCTGAAAAAGATGCTTGAGGAAACAAGAGAAGCAGATGGAGAAGCAGAAGTTCGTGAAAGAATGCAGTTGTTGAATTCACAACTCGCTGACTTCATCTCCAACCTTCATGAGGTCTTTACCAGCCAAATCTTCATAGCAATATGTCGTGGATTGTGGGACAGAATGGGACAGGTTAGACCAACTACAGTATACAACTAGTACTAGTAAAATGTTACATGTAACATGTTACTTAAGTGTTTGGAATCTCTCTAATGTGCTATATTGTAACATGACTCTAACTTTTTCCTCTAATGTGCTAGATTGTTTTGAAATTTCTAGAAGGGAGGAAAGAAAATAGAATATGGTACAATGGATCTTGCTATGCTCTTGGGGTGAGTAAATATCAGAATTAACCTATGTTGTCTTTTTCTTTTGTTCTTGAATACAATATCCAATATTGTACTTTAACTATGCTTTATAATATTTAAATAACTGACATTGTGTATTGAATGTTTCACTTTGTAGATATTGGATGACACATTTGCTTCTCAGATGCAAAGATTAAGAGGAAATGCATTACAAGAGAAAGATATTGAGCCTCCTCGCTCAGTGATTGAAGCTCGATCTATTCTTTGCAAAGACGCAACAAATGCAGCTGATCCATCTACTTATTTCTACATATAGTGTATATATATGCACATTCATTCTACATTGCTTTTGTTACCTAACTTTTTACAAAAACAAAATTTCATTTTTTATTTGCATATAAATGTAATACTATTTTTTAGGGCCGCAAAAGGCTATCCCATAGCATTCGTGAACAAGAAATAGATTCTACTATTGCTCTTCGCTCCTATCAAATTTCTTTCACGAAGAGTGTGACAAAGAGTCACATTCCAATCTCTCGTAAAGAGTGGTACCCTCACTTTTGTAAAGGAATGTTTGATAGACTTGATTGTATTTTTTATTTATTTTTAAAAATGTGTATTAAATAAACTGTTTTTTTTATAAAATGTCATGTATTTTATTTTAATTGTAGTAGATACCAGATCTTGAATCCTTGCAATGCTACTTTATGAGTAGATGAAAAAACTGCAACATAGTAATAGATAAAATAATTTATATGTTCAACTTGAATATAATGAAACTATCACCAAGAATTTTAGATTTTTTTTTTTTTTTTACAATAGAATTTTGATTTAATATTGAATCAATTTTTCTTTTTATGAGAGAACCAAGCTTATAGTATTTCATTACGAGAGATGTATGTTGGTACATTAGTGAAAATACAGAAGCGAGGTAAAGATGTGGCTTTCTCCACTAAGGCATTGGCAACCGCATTGACATGCATCCTCATGAACTCAACATGAGAGACTTCTCTAAATGTAAATTACAATAATGGATGCTACACTCCATATTGGCTCCAAACTCAGTTAAGTCGTCATAAAAAAATTGGTTTAATAGGTTATTTGGTCCTCTAATTAATTTTCAGTTTTTATTTTGGTCTTATAACTAATAAAACTCATGTTTTGGTCTTCCAAATTTATCTCCGTCAGTCAAATAAATCTCTGACCGTTAAGTTTAACTCCAAACGTGTAAGGTGGACCAATTTTAAAAGTGGTCCACCATAGATCCTATTAATTTTTTGATTTAAACCGTTTGATCTTTTTATTAAAAGAGGGTCGTTAGATCATGCATGTCTACTATATCTTATGGTGAACCAACAACACTTATTAATTTTTCCATTTCTTCATCTTCTTCCTCAACTTCTTCATCATGAAAAAAACCCAGAAACATATCAATCTTCATCTTGAACCTCGGATTTCTCCTCCTTCATCCAGAAAAATTCAATCAAACCCATCAAGATGTAGCAATGTTAACATATCCCTCTATGGCACCTAACACTTCCCTCAATCATAACTCAGAAGCATCAACAAATCCAGCAATTCAACTAAGCTAAAGCTTAAATAATCTTCTTCACTAACTTCAAATAACCCAGAAATTCATCAATCTCACCAACAATTTCAAAGTTCCTGTAAACATCAGCAAATCTAGCAAAATCAACAACAAGAGACACAATATCAACACAAAACTCAAGAACAAATACCAAAATCCAAAAAATTAGAAACACGGGGCGACAACAACAAAGGAAGCTAGTTCAGGATTGAATCGAAACATGGCTAGCAAGGATTGGAATAAGAATGAAGCCATGAAGGATTAGTTGTGTTGGGAAGGTTCTGGAAAGGGGAGAAGGAAGAGAAGGTTGGGTCTGAGTTGAATTTAAGCATTGTTGATATTTGTTGTTTTGATTTTGATGAGTTTTCTCCACCCATTGAAGAATATGTGTGATTTAAATTTGAAGAAAGAAGAAGAAAAATTGAAAAAGAAATTGTTGTTGCTAGTTTCAATTTTGGATTTTATTTTATTTTTTTAATTTAATTTTTTGGGTTTGTTTGAAGTTCTTTGATGAATGTTTGAAAATGTGAGTTGAAGATGATGAAGATTAGTAAGGTAGAAGATTAATAATAATATCATTCTGGAAAAATAAAATTAAGTTGTTTATGAGTGAGTGATGAAGATGATGTTGAATATATGAAGAAGAGGAAGGAAGAAGATGAAGAAAGGGAAATATAATCCAATGGTAGCCTTTTATTTAATCCAATGGTAGTTGTTGTTGGATCATAGTAAGATAAAGTAGTCCTTCATAATCCAATGGTAGTTTTTTTTTAAAAGATCAAACAGTTAAAATTAAAAAAATTAAAGAAGTCTATGGTGGACCACTCTTAAAGTTTGTCCACCTTACACATGTGGAGTTAAACTTAATAGTCAGAGATTTATTTGAGCTGACGGAGATAAATTTGAGGTACCAAAACATGAGTTTTATTAGTTATGGGACCAAAGTGAAAACTGGAAATTAATTAGGGGACCAAATGACCTATTAAGTTAAAAAAATTCTATTTACTAATATTGAGTCGTGCCGAAAAAAGTCACCCAATAATTGGTAATTTTTTTATATAAATAAAGTAACAAACATCATTTGAAACTCACACAACTATGAAGTTTAAGTATGTGTTAGGTGACGGTAAAAAAAATTATGTTTTTGTCATGGTTTAATTCTCTCCTAAAGTCTCACCTCCCTTGTCTAACTGTATTGAGGATGAACTCAAAATCAATTAAGGTTTCCCACCATTAGGGTTTTACCCACAATATTTATGGACAACACGAGAATTGTAAATATGGGTTGCTTGTGAGAAAATGCTCAAGATTGTTGTATGTGTCTTTGATAATTTTGATCATATATAGATCCATAGACAACACACACGAAATTTAAAATTGAGAAAACAAGTGATTTCTGTATATAGAAATTTAAATTAGAAAGTAAAACGGTGATAAGATGCATGGAAGAGATCAACCTATGGCAACATATATTCGTTTGAATTTCATTAAATTCTACTTAAAATATCATAGTTTCACTATGCAGTCTGCTATACTACTATATGTCGAAGATCAATGATGGACATGGATATGTCTATAAAAACTCACAAGTCATAACTCATAACTAAACTACCTACTAGATATACCATCAAAACTACATTGATTGTGCAATTTTTTTATTGATAAAGCATTATAGAGAATGATGAAGAATAATATGGAAGTCTCTAGAATAATGAAGAATAATATAGAAGATTATGAAAGTTTTAAGATGTGGAAGAACTTTCAAGAATATCTACTAAAGTCATAATAATTAGGAGCGTCTTAATATCTCTAGAATTTTCTAGCTACATACACTAGATACTAGTATTTCTAGATATTTCTTGTAATAAATTAGTAGAATTTAATGCTTCTAGATCTTTTATGTGGAGCCTTACCAGAGTAGTATAAATAGGGCTCACTACCAAGTATTCTGGCATACTCAATACTCAAGCATACTCAAGCATTAAAGCATTCAAATAATAATATCTTTCCTTGAGAATATTAGAGAGTTTCTCTATTTCTCTCTACCTATCCTTTTGTCCCTGAGCCAGATTTGGCATCATAGTTGGTTACGATATCTCGGAGTTGAGTTTGAGCGAAGAAATCAACGGAAAGTGAGTTTTCAAGTGAGCAAAGAGTTGCTTTATTAAAACTTCACTTTTTGGCCATTTGTTCGCGAAACTACCTCGAAGTTGAGTTTGAGCGAAAAAATCAACGGAAAGTGAGTTTTCAAGTGAGCAAGGAGTTGCCTTTCTAAAATTTCACTTTGCGGTCATTTTGTTTGCAAAACTAACACCGCCATTTTGTTTGGGAAGTGAAGAAAACCCTTGGTTAACAAGTCTTCACTACCAACAAAACCACCACTCACCACCACAACCTTCACCACCAACAAAACCACCACTCACCACCACAATCTTCGCCAAATAGTTTGTTGAACTACCATCGTTAAAATGCCACCTTGAAGACAAAACGAAAGAAGTTTGCAAGAGATGGAGATGGAAGAAATGATGTGAAAAATTCAACAACTACAAGAGATCATCAATGCCCAACAAGCTCTTTTAGAAGCACAACAAAGGAGATTTGAAGATGATGACTCTGGTAGTGACTCTTCATCATCTAGAAGCCTTTAAATTCGATGAGATGGATTAAATTGTCTCTTCACAAAAGTCGTGGTGGACTCGGATTTAGGGATATGGAAGCCTTTAATCTATCCATGCTCGGTAAGCAAGGATGGAAACTCCTTACAGAACCTAGCTCCTTACTCACTCGCATTCTCAAAGCCAAATATTTCCCTCGACGGGACTTCTTGGATACCAATATTGGTCACAATCCAAGTTATACATGGAGGAGCATCTGGAGTTCCCGAGACCTTATAAAATCAGGCTACCGATGGAAGATTGGTGACGGTTCCCACATCAATGTTTGGAACGATCCTTGGATACGTTCCCTCCCTACACTTAAACCTTCCATTATTCCTTCTCCTAGTATGGTTGAGCTGTTTGTCAACAATCTGTTTAATCCGGATCTGTCCTCTTGGAATGATAATCTCATTCGTTCTATTTTTAACTTCCAAGATGCTACAACAATACTTTCTATCCCTCTTAGAAACAGAACTCTGGTGGATACTTATGTTTGGCAGCACACGGTCGATGGTTCCTACTCCGTTAAATTGGCCTACACGCATTGTATGACACTTGTAGCCAATATGTCGAACACTACTGATCTGGATTAGAACTGGAACATTATTTGGAAGCAAAAAGTCCCCCCAAGGTGCGCTCTATTATGTGGTGTGCAACACATACTTGTCTTTCCACCCGCTTCGGCTTAATCCAAAAAGGTGTTCCTTGCTCCGATACATGTGTGCATTGCGATGTTCTAGCAGAAATGCAACACATCTCTTCTTTGTGTGTCCTAAGGTTGTTGTTTGTTGGGAGCTGCTGCAACTTGACACAATCATCCACCTTCATTGTTTAATCTCTTTGGCAGGTTGACAACCGAACAACAATCTATGGCGTCAATGGTTTTATGGAGCTTGTGGAAAGACCGTAACTCTAAGTTATGGGAGAATTCAGATTCAGCCCCCACCTTCATTGTGCAAAGTGCAAAGGATTCTCTTAATGAATGGTGTTATATGCAACATCATAAGAATCAAGGACAGCAGGTACATCACTCGGTTCTGTGGACAAAGCCACCACCTCCATTCTTGAAATCCAATGTCGATTGTGCGCTATTCAACAACAACTCAGTGGCAGGCTACGGGTTGTACATCCGTAATTCAACAGGCCAATTTATAGCTGGTATGTCGAACTTTTCACACTGCTTCCTCATGCTTGTCGAAGTTGAAGCATGGGGCCTTCTAGAGGCTATTAAATTTGTTGTTGCTAACGACATGTCCTCTGTGATCTTTGAGTCTGATTGCAAAGTCATTGTTGACATAGTAAACTCCTCTCATTTGCCACAAAATGAGCTTGGAGACATTCTATCTAATTGTAAGGAATTATTATACAATCATACTAGTTTTCTTGTGAACCATGTTAGGAGGCAAGCAAATGAGGTTGCTCATTCCATAACAAGAGCATCCTTATCCAAGCCTTGCCGCCATGTTTTCTATGACGTATCTTCTCATTTATACTCTTTGATATTTAATGAAATGGCCTAAGCTTGCCTTTCCACAAAAAAATAAATAAATAATAACAAGCAAAAGTAAATGTTTCTTGCACTAATGATAAATAAATAATTAAATTGTATTTTTCGTAAAAAAAAAATGACAATTACTATCTGAAATTTATCCATATAATCGTAAGGTCTTAGATTGAAACCTGCGAAATTATAAAGCCTAACAATATCCACATTTTGTTAGATAGAATAGTGTCAGCAAGTAGCAACATTTTATTTTGAACACTCTATCTAATACTCGCTCTTTAATTGTTTTTGTTTAAATCAATGTATGTTTTACGTTTTGAAAATGGAACACACATTAGGTGGCGAGACATACATTGATTCAACCAATAAAAGAGTGAGTGTTTAAAAAAGTATTAAAAAAAAGAGTGTTGCTAGCATTCCTCACGATAGATAAATCAACAATATCTAATTAATTTTTTTGGTATTGTCTAAATCATTTATACAAAAGTCACATACCACATTTTTTCAATATAATATTACTATAATAATAAACAAAGAGTAATTTTTTCTTCTCCTAAAATAAAGTAATTTTCCCTGCACCGGTTCATAACATTGACCATGTTTAAAGGGATTCATAACAACTGCCTATTCAAATAGACCAATTAACTATAGCAATAAATGGTTATTTTTTTGGGTCAAGGCAATAAATGGTTTTCTAACCCTTGAAAATAACTATTTACAATTTTAAAAAATAACCTATAGTAGTTAACTTTTTCGACAGCAATTATAGTAGTTTAATTAAAATATTAGATACGATCAATAAAATATTATTATTATTTTGAAAGAGATAAAAAAAGAAGAGAAAAGGATAAGAACAAAGAAAGAGGGAAATGGAAACAAGACCGAAAAAAAGAGTGGGAAAAATGGGAAAAAAATTGAGCAAAATTTCAAAAGCCGCGATTCCCTCCGCGCGTGTAAAACAAAAAAAAAATCCCTTTAAAAAGGGAGAAAAAGTCTCTAACATTACATCACCTTTCAACAAACACAAAGAAAGAGAAAGAAAAACCCAAAACCAAACATTTTACAACATCACATTTTACAACATCACATTTTACAACATCATTCATTCATGGCGAACATCACTCACCACCTTCCTTGTGACGCTGACGGTGTATGCATGGTCTGCAAACAAAAACCATCAGAAACCGAAACACTTCCTTGCAAAACCTGCACAGCACCATGGCATGTTCCTTGTCTCCCTCTTGTTCCAACAACAAGTGAAATGCTCGATTGGTTGTGTCCTGATTGTGCTCAACCAAGTGATGTTGTTGCTGCTGCTGCTGCTCCGTCTGTTGCGGGGGATCTTGTCTCCGCTATTCGCGCTATTGAGAATGATCCTTCGTTGACGGAGGAAGAGAAGAGAAAGAAACGTCAAGAGTTACATGGTGGATCTTTGAAAGAGAAGGATGAGGTTATTGTTAGGAGAAGTGGTGTTCTTGATATCTTTGATGGAAGTCTTAACTGTTCCACATGTATGCAGTTGCCTGAGAGACCTGTTACTGTAAGCTTTTTTTCTTCTTAATTTTTTACCCTTTTTGTTTTTTTAGATTTACTAATTCAAATTGATTCTTTTTTAGTTTTGATTTGGAGTTACATTGTGTTTTTATTGTGAGATTGAATCGTTCTGATGACCTAATCGAGTTTGTTTTGGTTAGGTTATCTGAACGATTCAATATTGACTTTATGACTTGGAGTGTTAAATATTTGGTTTGATTGATATTATTATTTGAAATTAAATTTGTTATTGTTGTTGATGATGACGATAATGATGTTTTCATGCTATGTTTGTTTCATTTTCCCCCTTTACTAATTAAAATTGATTATTTTTTAGTGTTGATTTTCAGTTACATTGTGTTTTAATTGTGAGATTAAATCTCAATTATTTTTATTTTTTTAATTGAGATTTGATTTGGTTGTTGTTGTTGATGATGCTGTCTAATAACTCGAGATTGAATCGTTCAGATGAACTGAGCAAGTTTGTTTTGGTTAGGTTATTTGAACAATTCAATCTCACAATTAAAAGATCAAATTGATCGAATATCCTGACTTTGTTTTGGCTAGGTTATCTGAAAGTTTTGATCTTTATTGAAGTGTGTTAAATATATGATATATGATTTTATTAAGCTTATTATTATTATTATTATCATTTGAAATTGGGATTTTGTTGTTGTTGTTGATGATGTTGTTGTCTTGTGATCTTGAGATTGAATTGTTATGATAACCTGAACAAGTTTGTATTGTTAGCTTAACTGAAGCATCCTGAACATTTGGTTTTATTATTTGAAATTGAAATTGATTATTTGTTGTTGTTGTTGTCGGTTCAGACTCCATGTGGGCACAATTTCTGCCTGAAGTGTTTTGAGAAATGGCTTGGGCAAGGGAAACGAACTTGCTCAAACTGCAGGACTGCAATTCCACCGAAGATGGCGAGTAATCCAAGAATCAACGCACAGTTGGCGATTGCGATCCGTATGGCCAAGCTAGCTAGAGCAGAGGGTGTCGGTGGAAGTACGGCTCCAAAAGCTTATCAAGTTGTTCTCAATGATGAGCGCCCCGACACTTGCTACACCACTGAGAGAGCAAAGAAAACTGGAAAAGCTAATGCCTGCAGTGGAAAAATCTTTGTGACTATTCCAAAGGATCACTTTGGACCAATCCTTGCTGAGTATGATCCTAACAGGAACCGCGGGGTTCTTGTTGGTGATACTTGGGAGGATAGGATGGATTGTAGGCAATGGGGAGCTCATTTTCCCCATGTTGCTGGCATTGCTGGTCAGAGTGCCTACGGGGCTCAATCTGTCGCTCTCTCGGGTGGTTATGTAGATGACGAGGATCACGGGGAGTGGTTCCTTTACACCGGAAGCGGTGGAAGGGATCTCAGCGGGAATAAACGAACCAACAAAAACCAGTCATTTGACCAGAAGTTTGAAAATATGAATGAGGCTTTGCGAGTCAGTTGCCGAAAAGGCTATCCTGTTCGTGTTGTTAGGTCAGTTTTTATTTATTATGAATTCAATTCAACTGACCGATTCCCTATTAGTTTGTTAGGTCTGTTTTTATTGATTATAAATCAACTGATTAATTGATTCCTTAATAGGTTAGTTTCATTGTGATATGTGATGAATTGGTATGCTATTTTGTTTATGGATTTGTTAATTGGTTCAGGTCCCACAAGGAGAAACGTTCCTCTTATGCACCGGAGGCAGGAGTGAGATATGATGGGGTATACAGAATTGAGAAGTGTTGGCGCAAAGTTGGAATCCAAGTAAGTATGTTTCTTGTTTTGTAATAATTAATCATTGCATTAATTCCAGTAAATACATTGAGTGAGACCTAATGAATTATCAATTGTTCAAGCTTTATCATTGATGGGGAATCTTTTCTGTGATAGGGTCATAAGGTCTGTAGGTATTTGTTTGTGAGGTGTGACAATGAGCCAGCTCCATGGACAAGGTTGATTTTTGTTCCTCAACTTTTTATTTCTCCTCTTGTGTTTGTACTAATATATACAAGTGTAAGTCTGGAACTTGATTACTTGAACTCATTTTGTTGATCTGCAGTGATTTAACTGGAGACCGTCCTCGTCCACTACCTACAATTAAGGAGTTTAAGGGTGCAGTTGATATCACTGAAAGAAAGGATGATCCATCATGGGACTTTGATGTAAGCAGTGTTGTCTACTTATATGCTTTTCTTAGATTTATTGATGTCTTAAAGTGCTTCATTCAGTGTTGCATATTACATTTCTGCATTGTTTTCTAGACACTATATTTATAGTGTATGATATGATTTTCGCAATTATTAAGTTTAAATTTTGGGAAGATTATTTGCAAGGTGAATGTTTTTTTCCCCAACTTTGCTCTACCATAGTTTTTGTAAGGTCTCTCAATATGTTCATTTGTCTACATTTCAGGAGGAAAAGGGCTGTTGGTTGTGGAAGAAGCCTCCACCAGTAAGTAAGAAGCCGATGAATGTTGTGGATCCTTTTGATCCAACAAAAATTAAAATTGTCAGGCCAAAAGCTATAAAGTCGTCCTTCAAAATCAAGGATAGGCTATTGAAAGGTATATGGTCCTTGGTGATAACAATTAACCTCATTTCCTTTTCCTTAGGTCACTGTTATTTGAAGCTTCCGTTGTTATCAACACACTGTAGTAGTAGACTTGTTAAGTTAATTCAGTTTTGCCTTTGGTTAATTGTTTTTGCAGAGTTTGGTTGCAATATCTGTCGCAAGGTGTTGGCTTCCCCTCTTACTACACCTTGTGCTCACAACTTCTGCAAAGGCTGCTTGGAGGGTGCCTTTTCTGGCCAAAGCTATATCAGGAACAGGACGACTCAAAGTGGACGCAGTTTACGGGCACAGAAGAACATTATGAAATGTCCTACCTGTGCAACTGACATAGCTGAGTATCTTCAGAATCCACAGGTACTACTGCACATATTTTTAAATAGATCTCAATGAAAAGAACTGTCATGTTGGACGTTTAGTTGGGTTTTATTAGCCTAGTTTTTAGGGTTTGGTTTGCATTGATTATTTGTAATGTGATTAATAATCATATTGATGTCAGGATTTATATTTGTTTTAATCAATTATGGAATAAATAATTGTTATACTTCAAATTGTATCCTTGTTGAATTCCTTTTAATTGTATTCCTAATCTACTCTGAAATGACTAGCATTCCTAATTTACTATGAAACTTTCAAACCTTTTTGAAAATGTGAAATTCTGTCTGGAGTTTAGTGTTTACTATACTGTCTTGGGTAATTAATATTTACCGTGTATGACAATGTTTGAAGTTTTGTTGCAAACCTTTAGGTACTTAAAATATTGACAGTGTGTCTATGCAGTTTAGTGATGTTTTGTTGACAGTGTCTATGTATTGACAATGTTTGAAGTTTTTTTGGCAAATCTTTAGGTACTAAAGGATCTTGGTAGTGTCTATGTAAATCTTTAGTGAAGTTTTGTTGACAGTGTCTGTATTGAAAACGATTGATGTTTTGTGGCAAATCATTAGGTACTTAGTATTAGTGACAGTGTCTAATCTATACATTTGATAATTTTTGAAGTTTTGGTGCAAATATTTAGTGAAATGAGCTAATAACTTTTGTAATAGCAATATATGCAATTCAAAGTAATGTTTTGCTCTACATAAAAAAGGTCTAATATTGCTTATTTATGATCTTTTAACAGGTTAACAGGGAAATGATGGGTGTGATAGAATCACTCCAGCGACAGGCTGAACAACAGGAAGAACAGATGGAGGAGAATTCCGGAGAATCAAGTGCGAAGAGTGAAGAAAATGACAAGCCGGATGAGGAGACCGAGGTCTCAAAATCCTCTGATTCGAGTGAAAAAGTCATGGAGGAAGTTAACGAGGATGATGTGAATCCTCCACAGAAGAAGAGGAAAGGCGATAATGGCAAGGCTGTGGTAAATTCGGAAGAACATATTGATGATGCAGGAGTAGAAAGCCAAACAGTGGCTTGCAACTAGAGGTGGATTGGTTCGCGCTGTTTTATTTTGGGTTTGCATTAAACAGCACAAGTTTATAATAGGAGTTAATATTGCTGATACAAAGGGAAAATTTTCTATTATTTGCTCAAAGACAAGGCATTTTATGATTTTAGTTTTAATTTCTTGAGTACTTCTCATAGTTTGAGAAAGATATTTACTGGTTTTGGGAATTGGTTTTTAATTGGTAAACATGAAAAGTAATGAATGCATTTTATATTTTCATATCTGAGTGTTGAGTATGTTTCCATTTTTATAATGTTTATTTATAAAGATATAACCTATATAAAGGTGTCATATCTAAATGCTTCATTTTTTATTTACACTTTTGATTAATGTTATATAGGTTATAGGATATTCGTTTATTTAGACTTTGAACACTAAATCCAAAACATGACACTATTTGAGAATTGTACTTGGTGAATTTAGGTTGCTGTTTGAAGCTTCATCTTTTGTTTTTATCTAAAATTGGTTTTAAAATTGGGTCCCTCTATTGTAGACTCATGGTATCAATGAAAAGAGGGACCACATGTGAATCTAGTGTGACATGCGTACATAGGACAATTTTTTATCATGATACACACAATGGACGATTAAATTTTGTTAAATTTATCATAGTTGATAGCAGTAGGGGTGGATGGGTTTAATTAACTTTAGCTAAGTTTCACTCCAACCTAGTATTAAATATTAAATTGTAGACAACCACTAAACCAACACAATCTATATTTGATGTTGACTTACTAAATTATTCCAGGATTTTGTGTAAGATGGTGGATAAGATAGCTTGTTAAAATTGATTATATAGCTTCCATCATTACTCATTAGTAAAAGTGGTTGAACACATTGGATTCTTTAGGTTCTTAAGGGAAAAGGACTCTTTACTTGATTAGAATAAATACCTGCATACTATGTGAAAATAACTGTAATAATTGATTCTACTTTCTTGTGAGCAATAATTCACATGGAGTGTGTGACTATTAATATATTTTTGTTGACTACTCTAATACTCTGGAGTTTCATTGGATACACATTTTATCATCCATTCATAATTTGTTGTGGTTGAAAAAAAAAGTGAATTAATTAGGTGTATTTTAATCGAAAATTCAAAGACATTCTTATAAGACAAGCAAAATATTTCAACACTTATTTTTTCAATTCATAACATTTCACGGCATTTTCCTTATCTTTCACCTAATAATTTAACACTAATTCAACTTTTATCCTCTTCAATGATTTTTCATTCAACACTCTAACCCACCACTTTTTATTTTATATTCTTATTTAATTTTATATTTTTGTTTTTATAATTACATAAAATTACAATTATCGATTATAATTAAATTAAAATAATAAAAACTTAAGAATTTATTTTTTAGTTTTTTGTAAAAACAAAATTTATTTAAAAGAATTATTTTTATTTTCTTAAATAATTAGAAGAATTTTGGGTGTTGAAATCATTATTATTGGAATCCATTTCACTAAAAAGAAGTTTAAAACTTCAAAAAAAAAGCTAATAGAAGGATAATAATAAGATTAAGATAGTAAAAAACTTAGTTTTTTTTTTCTGTGTCCAAATCAAATGAACCAAGTCTCTATTTATAGACAAAAAAAAATAAAAAATTTTGGTAAAAAAAATAATAATTTGCAATGAAATAATTGAGTTTAAATTATTAAGATGAGAAAAATCCAGACAGCCAATCAGAATCAGCTACGTGTCACCCATTATCCACTCAGCATTCTTCTCTCTCGTCCGCTTGCAAGCTCACTCGATACACGCGCCTGTTTTCACAAACCAAAACGTCCCATGTGTCCCTCTGTTGCCGGCTTCAACTATGTTGAACTCATTCAACACCTCTCTCCTCCACATCATTTTTCCCCCACCTTCAACACTCCATTGGTAGAGCTGTCAAAACGGACCGGCCCGAAAGCCCGAATAAAACGTAGGGCTTGGCCCTAATAATTACATCCCGAATTTTTCTAGGGCTTTTTAGCCCGGCCCGAAAAAGCCCGGAGCCCGTTAGGGCTAGCCCGTTTGGGCCACGGGCAGCCCGCAAAAAATTAAGAAAGGATCATTTTTGGTGTGGTGTTTGTTGGACCTGGACTGGGTAACCCAAACCCAAAATTAAGAGGATTCGGCCCAAATTGAAATTACCAAGTCTCACTCTCACACAAACAACACAACACACACGGTCAGTCACACAGTCACACTCTTTTCTTCTCTCTATCGTGTGCGATGCCGACGCCTGAAGACCAGAAGACGTGAACCGTGAACGGAGCCTGCGACGCCTGAACACAAGCTGACGCGCGATTCCAATTCTGGCAGTCTTCTTCCTTTGTTCGTTTTCTTCTTCTTCATCGTTTCTAATTCAGGCTCCAATCACACAGTCTTCTTCCTTTCTAATTCAGGCTCAGCCGCTCAACAGCTCCGTTTCTTCTTCTTCTTCTTCTTCTTCTTCTTCTTCTTCTTCTTCTTCTTCATTGTTTTTCCAGGTTCGTGTTTCTTACACCTCAGTTCTCTTTACTTCTTTTGGTGTGTGTTTCTCTATACGACACCGTTTTGGTTTTTATATTGTGGTTGCGTTGGTGATGATTGTGTTGTGTTACCAAACTATTAGGAAGGATCTGAATTTGATGGAGAATTCTAAGAGAAGGTTTTGTCCTTTTGTTGGATTATGAAGTTGATAATTTCAATAAATGAATTAAAGAATAAGATTATAAGGATTTAGATGTTGGTTAATTGTTGGGGTTAAGGATAAAGATGAAGAACCAAGTTTGTTAATGATAACAAGTTGGTTAGAGAAGATTATGTGCTGGATTACAACGTCCCTGGATTACAATTTACAATGATAACAAGTTTGTTCTTGACTGTTTATCCGTTTCTTTGTTCTTGACTGTTTACTAAATATTTCCTTAGCTTGTTCTATTATGTTTTAAATGAATTTCCCTAGCTTGTTCTATTCTGTTCTAAATGAATTGTTCTATTCTATTTTGTGTTGTCGTATTGCCGTATTGGTACTGCTAGAACTTCTAAATGAATTGACTATTTATGTAATCTTTAAATTTGGCATATAATTTTGTAGGAATTGCAGTCTGTTTGTGCTTCAAATATGAGGGATAGTGATACTGATGGTAGTGGAAGTCATGAAAATATGTGCGTTGATGGGGAAATTGAGAGCCAAGCTAGGGAAATTCCACCGGCACCACCAATTGATCAAAATGCACAAGAAGTGTCTTCCGATCCAAAGGATAAAAAACGTAAGGGCAAGGCTAAGGCTAAGGACAAGGCTACGGGCAAGGTCAAGAGCAAGGGTAAAGCCCTAACATCTGACGTGTGGCTATATCTTGTGAAAGTTGGTATTGTAGATGGAGTAGAGAAATGTAGATGCAAGGCGTGTCACAAATTATTGACTTGTGAATCAGGAAGCGGAACTAGTCATTTAAAGTGTCATGTACTTAGTTGTAGCCAGACTATCAAAAATCATGATGTGGGTGAAATGATGATTGATGTTGAAGGAAAATTGAGAAAGAAAAAGTTTGACCCTATGGCTAATCGAGAAATTTTAGCTAGAATCATGATTACACATGGTGCACCATTTAATATGGTTGAGTGGAGGGTGTTTAGAGAATACCAGAAGTTTTTGAATGATGATTGTGTTTTTGTTAGTAGAAATACTATAGCCAAAGAGATTTTGAATGTTTATTGTGATGAAAAACAAAAGCTGAAATCACAGTTAGCTCAAATTCGTGGGAGAGTTTGCTTGACTTCTGATTGTTGGACTGCATGCAGCAATGAAGGTTATATTTCTTTAACTGCTCATTATGTTGATATAAATTGGAAGTTGCAAAATAAGATTTTGGCATTTGCTCACATGGAACCCCCACATAGTGGGCGAGATTTAGCTTTGAAGGTTTTGGAAATGTTAGATGATTGGGGCATTGAAAAGAAATTTTTTTTCCATCACTTTAGATAATGCTTCTGGAAACAACAGTATGGCTAACTTTTTGAAAGAACATCTAGGGTTATCAAATAGTTTGTTGCTTGATGGAGAATTTTTCCATATAAGATGCTCAGCTCACATCTTGAACCTCATTGTTCAAGATGGACTCAAGGTAGTTAGTGATGCATTACATAAGATTAGACAAAGTGTGGCTTATGTGAGGGTAACAGAAAGTAGAACACTACTTTTTTCCGAATGTGTTAGAACTGTTGGTGATATTGATACAACCATAGGATTGAGATTACTGAAGTTATTTTTAGACTTTCATGATTGATTTTTGTTCAATGGTCATTCTCACGGTAATTGATTTATTTTTAGTTATCAATACTGAAGTTGTTTTTTAATCTCTATATCTAACAATCAAATTTCGTAATTTGTAGAATTATATGATGACAACAATGATGTTCAAGAAGATGAAACTCTTGGAAGTGGACAAGCATCAAACAGTACCGTGGATGTTGTGAACCTTGAAGAAGATTAAGTGACTTTGTTGGAAGTGACTTTTTGGATTAAAACTTTTGTTATGTTTTTTTTTTGAAGAGGCAAAATTTTTGTTATGTTATTACTTATTCTGGATAATTAGTATTTTGAATTTAGAATCTTCATTCTGGATAATTGGTGACTTGTGTTAATTTTACTATGGATAATTGTTATTCTAATCTTAATTTATCTTTTGTTCACTATTTGTGTATATTTAAGTTATTATGTTCAATCCTTAAAGAATGAGAAGGAAAAAATGGGAAAAGAATGGAAAAAGGAAAAAAAAAAAAAAAGGGCCAGGGCTGGCCCGTTAGCCCGGGAGCCCGTATAGGGCCGGGCTCAAGCTCTATTTTTACGGCCCATATTAAAACCGGGCTTTTTAGCCCGGCCCTCAAAAGCCCGTTTTCCGTTCGGGCCGGGCCGCCCGTTTTGACAGCTCTATCCATTGGAAAGGTCCCAAGTGTTGAATCATGCTTTTAACACCTCTATTGTACTTGGTCTAAAATGGCACAACAATAATTTGTTAAAGAAAGTTTTATTTTATATTTTTTAATGATAAATGTTAATAATCGGTTGCTCGGTCATATTTATCTTCTAAAGCCACTATCCATGGACAGATTCACCATGGGGCAGTGGGGCCAGCTGCCTGTCTAATATATTTAACAAACATCTACAGTGTAGCCTAGCTTGTAGCAAAATTTGAATTGTCTAGGAAGGCCACAACCTCTTCCATCATTGCAAGCAACAACCATATCCAAATCTGCCACCTTGTGTATGGAACCTAGAGTGTCCAGAAGAGTTGTAAAGAACTTTGGCATCTTCATAAGCAGTGCCGCTAAGTTGACCTTCTTGTTGTAAAACTAAGGAATAGACCTTAGCAATTGGAGGCAAGATAATTGTAGGGATCACTTTAACCATTCAAGAAGCTTTCAACATATTCAGAATCGCGTTACAACTCGATGTCTTTGAGAGATCTAAAAGAATATTTCACAAAACACACAATCTTTAATAGGGCGTAAAGTCTCTAATTTGTCCCAAAGGGTTTTTGAATAAGTAAAGAGCCTAGTTATATATCATTCACCTTATTTAAAAAAGTGTGTTTTTTTTAAGAAGATCCGAAAACTGAAAATAGTTGCCTTTGGTGAATCGTTATTTGAGATTATCCCAAAGGGTTTTTGGATTGTCAATTTGAGGTGAAAGATTGCGATTAATCCAAGATACCACCATGCCATTACATTGTTCTCAAGAATCGATGTTAACATCATCTTAGTTCCATGGTGGAAGGATTTGATTAGCAGAAAAACATAGGATACAACTACTAGTTTTGTAATATAGTGACATGTTGATAAAAAAGTTTAATTTATGATCACAATTTTCAATGTTTTTTTACCTGGTTTCAGACAATCTTTTATTTATTCTAATACTTTCCTGACAATGAATAAAGCAATAAATATGGTTTTAATCCCTATAAATATACTAATTTTTTGTTTTAGTCCCTATTAATTTTTTTTTTGATTTTTGGTCCCTCGAAAAGTTTTCATTTTCACTTTTGGTCCTTCCTTTTAAGTCACTCATATGTAGAATTCATATTTTTGAATAAAATTTTGCATAAAAGCTAATAGTATTATAAGAATCTCTCCAATTTTTTATTTTTTTTAATAAAACATGATTTAAATATGAATTTTTATATTTTTGTTGGTTATAAATTCATATTTAATTCATGTTTTATTAAAAAAAAAATAATTTTTTTGAGAGAGATTTTTAAAATATTCTACACATTTCATTAAAAAAACATAATTTAACTGAAAAATAAGGACTGAAAGTGGTGATTAAAAATTTTATAAGGACTAAAAGTCGAAGAAATTTTATAGAGGAACTAAAACGAAAATTTGATATATTTATAGGGATCAAAAACATATTTAACCCTTAAATAAATATTGTCTATAATTGGTTATCTTATCTTATATTTTAGTAAGGTGAGATATTATCTGGTCTGTATTTCTCAAAAGTAACACCAGAATGAATATGACACAACTAAGACTGAGTAGGATGAAATTTGTCTTTTTCGATCAAAATGATCTCGATCATATATCTATTACCTATTGTATTATCTCGATCATATCTCTATTATCTATTGTATTTATTAAAAAGTAAACTTTTCAAATTTGGTAAAAATGGACTACATACTTGTTTTTCATCTTTATTGTGGGTCCTATTTCAATAACTATCTTTAGGACATTTGTCAGGTGGCACGAATCCACTCTTATCCTATTGGGGGCAATTACCCCCACTAATGTTTAGATTATATTTGTTGAAATATTTGATATTTTAATCATTGTCCCCTCTTAAAATAATGGATCACCCCTATGAATTGGAAATTTATACCGTAAAGAGTTTTTTTTGATTAGTTTTACAAAATCAAATGTGCAAATGCAATGTTGAATGATTTTTTGCACATAAATATATAGAGAGAATTATTGATAGTGTTGAAAATGAGCAAAATTCTACGATGCTGTTTAAAATACAAAGTGTAACGCTCTGGATTTTGGTCCAAGACATTACGCCTAAATCATTTTCATTTTTAGAAAAATCACTACTATTTTTGTTTCTTTAAAAAAAATAAGACTACTTTTTTCAATCAATCGGTAATACATTCTTAATAAAAATCTATACAAAATTCTTAACAAAAATATCCTTCAAATTTCTTTTAAAATTACAATTCAAAAAAAAAAACCCAATTTTGTTCCCCGCGTATGCTTTCATCACACACCAAACTTCATACATAATCTTTGGTACCTACAACATTATATTAATGTAAGAGTCAATTTCCTTATCCAAATTGGTTCATACTCAAAGCACAAGAAACAATGTCATAAAATAGATAGTATAAAAACTTCTCAATCAAAAAGAAATAAGAAAATTATAGTCAAGTCACACACATTTCCTTTACAATAAAATAGTTAACTCAATTGTCAAATCACAAGTATATAACAGACTCAAATGATATTATGCCTAAATGCATGCTCTTAACACTACATGATCCGGATATGACCCGCCACTGAGGCACACAAGATATTTTAACCGCCACACATGCACACAATATTATTTAACCGCCACACAGGCAAACATAATTTTATTTACCGCCACACAGGCACACAATATTATTTAACCGCCACACAGGCAAACATAATTATCTATTTGTTTTTACTGCCACTAAGGTACACATAATACATATGACATGCATGACAATGAATGCAACCCCGCCACTTAGACAAACACAGTCAAATATTAATAATCATCATGCCTAGTAATCAACAGTCAATCATTTCACAAATCTAACATTCCTTTCTCAGCATCACAAAGATATATAAGGCATAATCACATAAAATAATCACAAAATATATATCATTCTACATCACATTCTCATACACAAATATCATATAAAACATAATTAAGAATAATCACTTTTAGAAAAGATTAATTTTACCTTGAAAATACCTCTTAATTATTTTCCTTTTAAAATAAGTAAATAGAATAAATAGAACTTGGGGTTTTAATTAATTAATTAAAAATTATGAAGTGTTACAATTTTCTCAAATTCTTTACACATCATATAAGTCGTTGAATAAATCATAGATTAATAAAATTTACTATAAAAATATATCCAATGTATTTAAGAAAATATCGGGATGTTACATTCTTACCCCCGTCCTCGAAACTAAAAGACTCGAAAAAACATTAAGGTAAAATTTCCTCATTTAAACAAAATTATAGAATGCGAAATTAATTTTATCAAGAATAAATATAAAATATTCTTAAAAATAAATAGAATAAAATAATTATGAATATGCTAAAACAAAATTTCAGGGTCTTACATTCTACTGGCCAAAAGAATAGTTTCGCCTTCGAAACTACACAGCGGCAAAAGATTAGTGTAAAGTTTGTAAAAAAATACATTCCTTTAAAACTTTCAATGCATTTTTTTTCTTCGAAAAACTACAGCAAAAAAAATAAAATAAAAAATATTCCTAATCAATTTTCAAAAGGATGGAAAAATATAAGGTAGTCCTTTAGATAGAGAACAACACTACGAAAATTTAGGGATGAAATTAAACATTCAATGTCGATTAAGATGAACCACCATGTTTCTGTTGCGCACTCTAATATTAAATAGTTAGTGATCGATCACAATGGCAAGGGATCATGTTCCTTTATTAGCATATTCAACCATGGCAAGGGATCATGTTCCTTTATTAGCATACCCAACCAAAAAGTTTATTGCTTGAAGATGATGGAATACTTCTTCAACCACTATAACTATGTTACATTTTCTAGTGGATATTTTATCATGGTGAGGGATGATGTTTATGTGCTAATCAACCCATTTACAAGAACAAAGGAGATAATCGATACCCCTACCGGTATTAACGATTATAATTGTACTGACCGTGCCTTGCTTGCTTTTGATAAATACTCAGAAGAATTTGTCTTGGTGATTTTATGTCTAAGTCGTTTGCACATCTATCAATCTCGAAATTGTGGATGAGTTACTTATTCAACAATGAAAGATAAAGGGGTGGTGGTTGATTTTGTGGTTTTCCATAATATAATATATGTTGCCACTATTAAGGCCAACATAGGGGTACTCAGCTTGAACTCTGCAAATATTAAATTTCTAAAACTGAATAGTACTCCCAATGAAATTTATTACTATAAGCTAAGGCTCGTTATATGCGATGAACAACTTTTGGTGGTTGATGTAAGGTATAGGCAAATAAAGAATGTGTTCAAGATAGAAGGCTCAACCATGAATTATGTTAAACTGGAAACTTTGGGTGACATGGCACTATGTTGCTGATGAGTTCAGGACAAATTGTTATGCATTAAGCAATCCAAACTTGTGGGGATACGAGAACAACTCTGTGTATATCATCAACATGTCTTCTACAAGTTGTAGTGTGTATTCATGGGATGATAAAAAGTTGCAAAAATGCATTACAGTTTCAACTCTTGATGGAACAGGTTCTTTCATGTTTGATTGGTGTGTTAGACATCTACGATATGAAGTAGATTATTCTCTAGTTGAGTAGCTTGCATATTGTACACTGTTATCTGTGGTATCTGTTTCAACCTATTTGCGTTTTGCTTGCCAAAATTTGAATTTGTTGAACATTAATAGTTTGTTTACTTTTTCTTTTTTGAGCAAATTCTTGTTGAGAAATGCTTATTATTGCGACAACTTGTATTGCGAATTGGTCGCGAATGATGTGGGACTTCTCTACTGTACGCTTTATCCTTTCTTTCCTCCTCAACGTTTGCCATTTTTGCCTTGTCACTCAGTTTTCATCTTCATCTACCTCAACTCACCCTCTCATTCAGCTCTCAGCCTCTCACCTATGCTTGGCAAAGACTTCATTCCAACTGCACCGATCTGTCAGCGCTAAACATATTCTCTATGTCCCAACTGTTGCGTTGTTGTGGAATTTACTCCTCTCCGGACGGTGGCATGGTGGGGGACCAAAATCTCATTGCTCACAAATCTCTGCAGATCTTTGGGGTGCATTTGCCACATGCTATGTTATGTTTAGTGGGAATACAGCTAGGATAAGGGTTACTACTTAGTAGCACTTGCTAATCACCCAATACCTTTTGGAGTATATATATATGGAAATTAGCCATTGGTGATCCTCGCCAGCGTGAATGCTCGCAATATATAGCAGTGCTCTTCTTTTAATTGTATTCTTGATCTACTATAAAATGATTAGTATTCCTAATTTAATGTAACTTCTAACGTGTTTGAAAATGTAAAATTATGTATGGAGTTTATTGTTTATTATGTTGTCTTAGGTAGTTGATAGTGACAGTGTCTGCATTGAAAATGTTGGAAGTTTTGTTGCAAACCTTTAGGTACTTAATATCGTTGACAGTGTGTTTGCAAAAATTTACTGTAGTTTTTTTAAGGCATATGTTTCAATCAGAAAATGGTAACATAGTTAAAACAGTATTCTTAATTGGGTTGTATGATGACAATGTTTATTTTCTATTTATGTGCTGAAGCTGTAACTTCAAGAAAATCGAAATTCTCATGGTAAGCCACAGGTCCAAGATGCATTTTAATGTTTGATTATGTTAGTATAAAAATATATTATAGCAAACATGTCTAAGTCCCTCATGATCAAATTAATGGCCTTGTTTTGGCTCTTCAACAGTGGCAACTACTACGAACCTCCAACCCTAGAAATAGGGAAAGAGGTGAACGCTTTGAGAAAGACAGACAGCATACTTACTTTACAGTTTACACGGTCTCCACCCTTCTCCACATGCTCCTTAAAATAACGAAGACAGGTTTCAGGTGCTTTGTTCGCGACTCATTCGGACAGTTTGTTACAGCTTTTCATTACTCTCAGATGTGAATTGGGCACTGACTATGGAACTTCAGAATGTTGTGTTTGAAGGCGATTCAAAAGTGGTTGTAGATGTTGTTCCATCTATCTGTATGTTCCTCGGAGTTTAGTAGTCTTGATTTTAATATTAGAAATTTATTGCGTTCTAATTGCAACTTTGAGGTTAAGTTGGTTAAGTTTATTCGCCATCAAGCAAACATGATTGCTCATAGCTTAACTAAGGCAGCCATTTCTAGACAAATGTTTGATTTTGTTTCTCCTTGTATCCAACACTGTTTAAATGATGAGTTGAGTTATTTTTGTTCAAACAAAAAATAGTTATGACTTCACGAGGATGAAATTCAAAAAAACAACTTACAAATATGAAGATTGAAACTCTATATTATTTGCATGTACCAAACATATATTTAGACTTTTATATTTTGTAAGAACAATATTCATATTCTTAACAGAAAGAGAGAAAAATTAGGTGATCGTTTGTCATAACATAGTTAGCCACCAGTACACTGAAATAAGAGGAGACCTCTTTGGTTTCGGCAATGCGCTTAAGAGGAGTTCGAGACATAATATCATCCACAAACTTTTGATTTTGAAATAACTATAGTTTTTTTTTTAATTGGATCAAACACAGACAAGAGAATTCCATAGTAAGTTTGAAAAAAAAAGATTTGCTTGATAAAGTATGCAGAATGTCTATTGAAGATAGGAATAATCATGTATTTCCATGAATGAAAAAATGTTAAAATTAGACACAATCAACACAGAAATACTATATTTATGTTATCCTAACAATTTATTGCTAAGAAATTATACTTGAACATCAAAATATAGCTACCGTATGCAGCATCGTATATGTTTAACAAAATTGTAGGGATCACTTAAACCATTCAACAAGTTTACAACACATTCAAAATCGCGTAACAACCCGATGTCTTTGAGAGATCCACAAGAATATTTCACAAAACACATACAATCTTTAATAGGGCATAAAGCCTCTAATTCGTCCCATACAGTTTTCAACTAAGTGAAGAGATTAGTTACAGATTGTTCACCTTGTTTGAAAGAGTGTGTTTCTTTAAGAAGATCCGAGCACCGAAAATGATTGCCTTTGGTGAACCATTCTTTGAGATTATCCGGGAGGGTTTTGGCATTGTCGATTTAGTCAACACTAGAAGCAATTTGAGGTAAGAAGACTGCAATTAATCCAATATACCAACATGCCGTTACATCGGTCCCATAAATCGAACTTAACATCATCTTAGTTACATGGTTGAAGGATTTGATATATTAACAAAATGGCCTGAATGTGGAAGCATAAAATGATGCGCCTAATGGCTAATACCATATAGAGAAAATGATGAATAGAATGAATTGAGTTCATTGATCGTAAATGATCTAGTTACAACTCTTATATAGAGTAATATTACAACCAATTGAAGAGGGAAAAATACAGTATGAGATTAACTAACCGGGACAAGTCTTAACTACTTGTACAAGAGATTTGGGCCAAATATTTGTCAAGTTATTGGGCCTGAAATTTTGTGCAAAGGTTGTTATAAGAAAATAGTATTGCTCTTTGCACCTGATGATTACTCCCACGCATCCATCAAACGGCAATTAACTCCCGCTCGACATTTTCGAGATCGGTTGAAACACTTTTTAAATCGGTGCACCTGATTTAAAAAGTGTGTTTAACGGTAGTTAACTACCGCTCAATTTTTCTTGGATGCCTAAAGAGCAATTGTCAAATAACATAATTTCCTCCATTGACTAACTTCCAACACCATAAGGTTCTAGCCACAGGTACACAACTAATATCGGATTTAATCAAGATAATTTTCTAAATGGTAGCTTCGTCTCGAATTCTAACTACGAGATAAATTATCTTGTTTGTATTTATTGTAAGTGATACCTCCATACATGTGTTGTGATGTGATACATTCATGGTTGATTATGATAAAAATTAACTCTTTTTAATAGAAAGATATTCATCTTTTTCGTATTAAGAAATATACAAAACGTATAAATTTTGGATGATAACTACTCTGATGAGATATAAATAAACCACTCCTTGCTTTGTAATACAGCGATAAGTTGATAAAAAGTTTAATTTATGATTACAATTTTCAACGTTCTTTACTTGGGTTCCCTAATACTTTTCTGACACTAAATAAATACAGTCTGTAATTGATAATCCCATCTTATATTTTAGTATGGTGAGATATTGTCCTATCTACATTTCTCAAAAGTAACGCCACAATGCATGTGCAACAATCAAGTCTGAGTAGGATAAAATTTGTCGTTTTCGATCAGGATGATCTTAGTATGGTGAGATATTGTCCTATCTACATTTCTCAAAAGTAACGCCACATGCTGACACAATCAAGTCTGAGTAGGATAAAATTTGTCGTTTTTGATTAGGATGATCTCAGTCATATCTCTATTACCTATTGTATTTATTAAAAAGTAAAGTTTTCAAATTTAGTAAAAATGGACTATACACTTATTTTTCATCTTTAAAAAATTATGGATCCTATTTCAAAACAAGTATCTTTAGGACATTTGTTAAAATGACCTATCAAATAACTGGCAAACCATGAAGAAAAAACACACTTTTTTTTGTTGGAGGATCTTGGAAAGCACACATGTTTAGGCAAGTTTTTGTTTGCTTATAGTCACAAAAACAAAGTATTGGTTAATGAATACAATTGGTAGTAATTTCATTAAAATAAAGCACCCACAAAGCATAAGATATACTTATTTTTTAGACATATAAAGAGTAATGTTTGTAAGAGAAAAGACTAAATGTGCTTCAGCTAAGTAATGATTTAAATTTCAGCCGCAAAAATGTAAATAAAAAGCTATCATTCCCTTTATATCTTTAATATAACTTAGAAATATCTTGAATGCTGTTCATAGTATATAGCAGCTGAGAATGCAATGAGAGTTCTTGGAGCACGTAACAGAAAAAGTGTATGTAAAGCAATTTAAAAAACCAAATATACTTCATTACCCCTGAATTGCAAAGTGAGGTTCCTTGGTTTTATTAAGTATATATTTATAGTTTGTTTACATTGACTTAGTTAAATGGTGTGCACACTTTACAATCTGGTATGCAATTTTCATCCATTAGCAGCATTCTTCATCTCCTTTTCTTCATTATCTTCTTTGAGATTATCACAGAGGGCTTTGGCATTGTCGATTAGTCATCGCTAGAAGAAATTTGAGGTGAAAGACTTATTAATCCAAGATGCCACCATGCCATTACATCGTTTCCAAGAATCGAACTTAACATCGTCTTAGTTTCATGGTGGAAGGATTTGATCAACAGAAAGGCATGAACGCAGAAGCATAAAATGATGCGCCTAATACCATATAGAGAAAGTGATTGATAGAATGAATTTAGTTCATTGGTGGTAAGAGGGAAAAATACAGATAGAGATTGACCAGCTGTGAAAAGTCTTAACTTCTTCTATGTACAAGAGATTTGGGCCAAATATGAGTATTGTCAAGTTATTGGGCTTGGTATTTTGTGCAAAGGTTATTATAAGAAAATAACATGACGATTTCTCTTTAGACACCTAGTGATTGCTCTCACACACCAACTTAACCGCAGCTAACTTTTGCTCAGCACTTCTGAAATCGATTGTGACACTTTTTAAGTCAGTTCATCTGATCTAAAAAATATGCCCAACGGTAGTTAACTACCATTCAATTTTTACTAGGTGTGTAAAGAGCAATCATCAAATAACTTAATTTCGTCCATTGACTAACTTCCAATGTGATAAAGTTCAAGCAACATATACACAATTAAAATCACTTTCGAAAAGATAATTTATTGTAAGTGATGCCACCATACATGTGATGTGATACATTCGTGTTTTTTTTACCAAGAACATTCATGGTTCATTATGATAAAAATTAACTCTTTTTGAAAGAAAGATATTCATGTTTTTCATATTAAGAAATATGCAAAACGTACAAATTCTATATGAAATTACTCTTATGAGATATAGACAAACCACCCTTTTCTTTGTGAAGTAATAATTCAAATTGTTTATATGTACTACTTGAGATACAACCGTTAGTTTTGTAATACAATGATATGTTGATAAAAAGATTAATTTATGATCACAATTTTCAACGTTCTTTACCTTGATTCAAAAGATAAACTTCTATTCATCCTAATATTTTTCTGACACTGAATAAGAACAGTCTGTAATTGATCATCTCATCTTATATTTTGTATTGTGAGATATTGTCTTGTCTGTATTTCTCGAAAATAACACCACAATGCATGTGGCACAACCGAGCCTGAGTAAGATTAAATTTGTCGTTTTCGATCAGGATGATCTCAGTCATATCTCTATCACTATTCTATTTATTAAAAAGTAAACTTTTCATATTTAGAAAAATGGACTATACGGTTATTTGTCGTCTTTAAAAAATTGTGGGTCCTATTTTAACACACGTATCTTTAAGACATTTGTAAGCAAGCCTCTATCAAATAACAGGCAAAGACTCTCGAAAAACACGCATTTTTTAAAAGGATTTTAGAAAGCACACATGTTTAGGAAAGTTTTACTTTGCTAAATACATGGAATAGTTTAGTCTTGAAAACAAAATTGACTGGTTAATGAACACAATTGGTAGTTTCAAAGAATTTTCTATTTCAAAACTTTTCACGCGCAACTATCATACGATTTTAAACAGAAGACACTCAACTTATATTCCATCAACACGTGTGCCATATAGTAATTTACTCGGCTTATTTAACACTTCTCCGGTCTTAAATATATAAAAAAGTTAAGTCGACAAAAATTGATATATTGGATCCGAAATTTAAATACAAACATCAACTTTTATTGACTTTATTTTTTATATTTGAGACCGGATGGACTGAGTATTTAATCAAATAATTAAAAATACATCCACTTTTTAGGCCTTGTAAAATTTTCCTTCAGCATTTTTAATCCCTAGAATTGCTAAAAAAAATATTACAAGGTCTAAAAAGTTAGATTTTTTTCTTTTCTTTCGGCGATAAAAACAAAATTCTGAATATTTAAAGACTATTTACTTTATTAACCTTTTTAAAGTGAATTGTTGAGGAGCCTTATACGACTACATATACCTCTTTCCCAATATATATAAGACATGCACCCTAGCCATAGAGCACTTAAGATTAATGTTTCAAACAAACATAAGACATGGATTATTTGGGGCAGATACTACGCAAGTTTCTGCTTCCATTTTATCTGTTCTTTGTGTTGTTTGTTCTATCTCCATTACTCTCTCATTTCTTTGAGCCACTCCATATGCAATGCTACTTTAACTTCCGAATTATCGACAAGAGTTACATGTTCATTCTCGTCAATGTCCTCGTGGCTTTTATAATTCTGTATTCTTCTCTATTCAATGTCTCTTCATCAACTACTCATGATAGCATTCAACATGTCATCAACAACGATGGCGTTGATCGATGGTTAGAATACAACACATTAGAATCAGAGAATGATGCTGAAAATGTTACAGAAAGTGAAACCACAAAAGAAGAAGAAAATAATTTGATGATCTCTTATGAGCCAGATAAAATGCTGATTTCTGATGCAAAAGAAGATGAAGAAGAGGAAAATTCCCTCATGATCAATGATGAAGATCATGAGACAGAGGAATTGAACAAAAAATGTGAGGATTTTATCAGAAAGATGAAAGCAAAGTTCTATTATGAGGCAAGAGCTTATTATTATGGTTATCATCAGAAATCTCTTGTACTTGTTAATTAATTGAGTAGCAATGGAGTAAATAAATAATAATCCTCTTTCTTAAACTTATTTTTTGATGCATTTTTTGTTCAAATTGAGTCATACATGTTTTTAATTTAAATCATTTTCTACATGATTTGTTAAATCTGTCACACTATGCAACCACATTTTAAAATGAAACTCTATAAAAAAACAAAAAAACTCTTTTAATGTTTATCCAAAGATATTGCTAAAAAACAAAATGAACTATATATTTTGGTCTTATAATGTTCGCAACATCATGCATATTGTTCGTTTTAGTTATTGTATAAGCTCTCGTGGTTTTGTCTTGTGTTAGCCGCTGTCGTATAGTAGAGTATGAGGAATGATCCTAAGTTAACTGGGATACACACAAATATATATATATATATATATATATATATATATATATATATATATATATATATATATATATATATATATATATATATATCGAGTCCCACTATCATCAAAAAATTTATTCAAAACAATCATACAAAAATATGTGTCTTTGTATTATATATTTTTTAGCCTATGCAAAAAATCTAAATTTCGATTTTTGTTCTGGTAAAAAAAAAGTTGGGATCCTTTCCATTTCTCAAAAGAAATGGAAGGAAATGGAAGGATCTACTTGAGAGGTGTAGACACATAAAGTGAAAATGATGGCACCATCAATTATTATTTTTAACTTTTTTTTTTCTTTTTCAAAATTCTTTGTGTGATGAGATTTCCATTTCTTTGTACAAAATAAGAGGATCAAAACCAAATACAATATTTTCATTTTTTAGTCCCGACAAAATATTATAATGCAAGAAATTTCGGTTCATGCTATTACGCCAACATATATTTTTGAATGATGTTTTAAAAATATTTAGAACATTATGAAAAGTTCGTCCACCATTTTTTTAACATGAGAAAAATTAAATATGAATTTTTGAAACGGCAACCACTCAAGATAAAATTAAAATAAAATAAAAATATAGACCAATAAATCAAATTTTCATTTTAGTTTAACTAACAACAAAATTTTTGAAGCTGACATTCAATAAAAGATTCGAACGAATTGTGTTTGAGAGTGATTCTCAAATTTTAGTAAATGCAATTTACTCTAATGCTCAATGCTCATTTGAATTTGGTACTATTGTTTCTAAACCTTTTATTGTATGTCGTCCAAGTTAAACTTTGAGATTAAATTTGTTAGGAGATAAACGAATATGGTTTCTCATACCTTATGAGGACGACGATTTCCTCCATTAGTTATCTTAGTTTTGAGAACATTTTAATTAATGAAATGAATAAATTTTATTTTGGTAAAAAATTTTTATCACACACACGCAAACTGCCAATGGTTTGTACCTAAAAAAGTTTCGATGATATGACAAAGGTCTCTTATAGTTTAATCTGGGTTCGAGTCCAGCCGTAGGCATGCAACAACATTAAAAATTTTGGTTTGAGTTCACCGTCCATTTGAGTCTCACAAAACTCAAGAGATTAATCTCTATAGTTACGCGGATACTTGTTTACACACACAAAAAAACTGTCAATGATGTGTAATATTCTATGAGAAGGGCATCAAGTAAAGGGAATTAGGTTTCGGCTGCTTCAGCTTAGTCTTCTCCTTCTCGAATCAAGACCATGATCACATGAAAGAGAAACATAATAAAATTAGTGGTTTTGTTTGAGGTGATTCAAATCAATCAATCAAAAAAATCTAAATGAAAAATAATTAATTGTATTTTTAAAATACAAAGTGACTGTGGGATTAGTTGTTCTTTTTCTTACATTTTTTAACCAACAAAAGTAGAAATGTATTGATAATTTGATATGGATTAACAAGATAAAAATAACATAATGAAAAGAGAAAAGAAACCATGAAAGAAAGGGGACAACGTGAAACGATCGACATCATTCTAATTTATTATATATGCAAAATTGCAAATCAAAGCCAAAGACAACACATTAAACTTGTCTTCAATCTAATTTCCTTTTATCAAGAAATTTAACAAGTCTTGATGTAAAAATAAAATCATGTTACAAGTGACGGATTTTGTCAAGAAAAGTATGTGAGATCAACGCAATAGACTAAAGGTTTCATACATAGAATAGAAGGACATTACATCTTGATCTTTTTGGCTATTTCAATTTATTTATTTTTATCTAAATGACATGATGAAGGAGGTTTATAGAAATATTTTGTTTATGGAAGTATATATAGCAAAGTTCATATAAATGCCTTAAACATTGACATCATGAAGGCTGGGTTGAAGTCTGTTAATGTTTTTAGCCATTTTGGCACAATTGCTATATGTACCCCCTGTAACACAAATATTTCTATATACACACTCGTTATAATATTTTTTGGTTGTTCTTAATAATGTACCCAAAAAAAATTATTGAAGAAATTTGTGATAATTTTTTGGGGTTTTTTGCCCTAATAATGTGCTTCACTAATATTAAAAATATCTGTGATATTTATTATCCAATAAATTGAGATACTTTTCATAACAAATTATATTTTAGTTGAAAATTGACCTACTAAAGAAATTAATCTTAATCTTTTCATTCAAAGATTCCAAAAAAATAAAATTACATCAATATAGTAATGTCAACATTCTTGAATTGATCGAAACCATTGTATAGTTGAATTTGATAATGTAAGATTATGCGAGACACATTCATATAAAAATAGGAAGGATGTACACTTCTAGTATACAAAGGAGTATTTGTATTTATGATTTCTCTACAAAGTCTAACACTAATTTTGTATCATGTATTGTTGTTGTTATGAGTCTAACATTGGGGAATTTTGCATCCAAAAGTTTAAAATTTAGTTAATTACGTGTTGATATACTTTTACTTTTTTGGTGTTATTATTCTTAGGTGCTAAACTTACAGTCTACTTCGTATGTGCTATCGTTCTATACTTCTACGATATTTTATTTTGTTTTGTTGCCTAAGGAATATTTTATTTATTTTCAAATGTTGCCTAAAAAATATTTATTTGGTAGCGGAAAGCAAAAATAAAATCAAATGAAGAGTTAATAAAATCACAACAATGAACTAATAAATTTTATGATGGATTATGAAAGGGATCATTTTTTTCATATTATGCCTAAGACCCCTAAAACTTTAGGAATGCCCCTGCTCTTACTTACTTATTCGTTGGGGGTAGGTACATGAGTTACATGAAAATGCCAACTTCATATACCTACTCCAACGACTAAGTAAGTAAGAGGCGTGCGTTTGGGCTATTTAGTAGCATCTGGTCCCTCATTTTTCAGGGGCTTGGTATTTCTTTTGTTGCTCCTTTATCAGCTAGAGATCATTTTTATCAGTTCGGGCACCTTCCGGGGTTACCGCGTTCGTTACATTCGTTTTTTCAACTTATCTGGTTAGCTTGTGTTTGGGCTATTTGGAAAGAGCGGAATTGCAGAAATTTTCAACAAAAGATTATGGATTCTCCAAGCATAGCAGACAAAGTCAAAAGACTCTCTTTCTTTTGGCCGAAGTCTAATATGCCCTCTTTCGCTATTAGTTACCATGACTGGTGGCGGCATCCCTTAGCTTGCATGCGTGTTATCTTCTAATCTTCTTGTTATTATTTCGCTTTTTTGTTTTCTTTGCGGTGTTGTTTTTATCATCGAAGACTTGACATTGTAACTGTTTAAGTGTTTTTTCTCTACACGCCTTATGCGTTTTGAAACACCTTTGGTTTATATAGTATTTCATTTTGGTTTGTTAAAAAAAATTAAGAGGCGTGCCTTCTTTTACCCAAGTCCTAATTGGTCAACTTTATTCAATAAAGGCCATGGGAAGATCTTGAGTTATTTGGGTGAGGTGAAAAAAAACCTTAGAATATATAAGCATGATGGCTTCAAATTAATTTTACTAAGGCCGAAAGACTCAAACTAGCGACCTCCTATTGTCAAAAACATATGTTTACCACTTTAAGAATAGTATGCCTATTAATTTTTTTTTTAAACTAAAAACATTATTACAAGTTGTGAATGAAGTAGACTGTCATTTCAGAAAATTTATTTACCATGGTATGAACACTTGATTTGAGTTGACTTGGTATCTTGATGTATTCGCAAACAACACACCTAGCAATTTTTGCCTCAAAGTTAATGTCCTGACCCTACCATTTTGATTTTTAAGGGACTTAAAAGTTACATTTTCAACTATTCTAAAAATGTGGGGTTTGGAATTATCTTTTGTTGGAACAATTTTCGTACACTTGAACCTGTTGTTAAAAAATTAGTACACAAACATAAAATAATTTGTTAGAAAAAATTATTAGGCTGAGTCGTGGACTAGGTCGCTTTCTTTAAGACGATTCGCGGCTCTGCTTCAGAAGTGCAACCGTTCAATCTTGTCTCGTCGTCCCCAGGATAAAACAGCCTTCCGAAACTTAAAATATGAGTACTCTCTGCACAAAGAGAACTCACCAAAACAACACCCTAAAAATTACTAATACTGCTCGGAATGCTAAAAAAAAAAAAAATTTGAAAGTTTTTTTTTTCTTTTTCTTTTTCTATACGTGAATTGCTTCTTTGTTTTTTTTTTTTTTTTTCTATCTCTAACAAAAAATAAGTGGATATGTCGTCTGATCCAAATAACCAATTCTAAGTTAGTCTTTTACAGGATATCTTTAAAAAAAAGTTAGTCATTTATAAAAGCAAACTTAAAAGGTCAAATTTTTTACGCTAAATTATAATAGAGGATCTTTAAGTTATTTAATTGTAATAAGTTTATTTTTTTAAGTTTTTTTTTTCGTACCACTTATGTTAAAGGCGAAATTTGCTACTCTTTCTTTCAATTATCATGGTTGGTGGCTTAGTCCGTTCACCATGCTTGAAATAGGCTAAGAGTTATTTATTTCATAATTACTTTTTCTTATAAAGTTTTCATCTTGTAAATACTGTGTTGACTTTGTTGTCTCTTCCTTAGTACACTTTGTGCTAGGAGAGACACTTTGTTTTGGTAATATATATTTCATTTTAACCTCTTAAAAAAAGAAGTTATTTAATTGTAACAAGTTAGTTTTTAAGTATTTTTCGTAACACTTAGATCTTTTAAGTTATCTAATTGTAACTTTTAGGTCATGAATAACTTACTTTTTTTGATCTAAAATCCTTAAATTGGTACAGTTAAATAAATTAAAGGACCTAATTCGTAACCGCCGAGCACACTTGTGTCTTACAACGGCTTTGCAAATACCCATCTCTATATAAAGGGGACTTCTCGCAGTCCCAAAGGTAGAACCTCTCTTATCTCTAAACCTTCATTTCTGACCTCTACTGACTTGAGCGTCGGAGTGTCTGCAGGTATCCTCTGCCGCCGTTTCAGTACTCAAACTGACGCATTTCTACCACCTACAACCACCGCATTAAATAACACCGGCAGTCACCTACTGATCAGGTGCGATCAGATTATAATAGGTAACTACATATAGATTTATTTCCATCATTTTTTTGGGAATTTTTTTCTATTCCAAGAACAAACATAACCATATGTATTTCTATCATATCCAAAGTAGTACGAAATTTTTATGTATGTGCTTAGATCTATCGGTACGATTTTATTGTCGATGAAAGATAAAGCCAAGTCCACACTTTTTAATAGTTGAAAACGTAACTTCCCTTAAAAATCAAATTGGTAGGGTAATGGCATTGATTTCGTTGAGTTGAGCTTTGTTGTAAAGACTTTGAGTCAGTTAAGAAATTTTTAGGTGGTTGTTTGCGAATACAACAAGGGGCCAAGTCAACTCAAATCAAATGATTAAGAAGTCGTCTTCCTCACGCTGCATCTAGAGGACTTCCGTTAGAAATTGCTAGGTCTGTTGTTTGCAAATTTTCAAAGATGCTAGTCTATTTTATTCATAACTTGTAATAATGTCTCTGTTTTAACAAACATAATTTTAGTCTCCTATTTTAAAGATGAAATTTTAATACCATATTTAAATCTTGGATAAACTCAATCCAACAATGGAGTTAGTCGCTCCAAAATCACTAATTTTGAGTGTACCAAATCATGGATGCGCTCTAGAGTCAGACATAAATAGGCCTTTTTTTTTTAGAGAGATAGACATAAATAGGCCTGGTGATCAATAATTGTGTGATAAATATCATATAACGGTAATCTTTCTTTTAGAAAACTAAGTTATGACTCAAGTCTCGTTACATTATTCTAAATCAGGGGTGTGGATCCAGACATTTAGGATACGTTGGGCTAAAATTTTAAATTATCAAGTTTTTTTTTTTTTAAATTAAGTAATATTTTTTTTTAATAATTTTTAACCATAAAAAATAATATTAAATTCATGTTTTGTTAAAAAGTTCTAATTTCTTTGGGGAGAGCTTCTTATAATATTATGAATTTTTCTGCAAAATCTTATTCAAAAATATGAATTTTACATATGAGTTCACTTTAAAAGAGGGACCAAAAGTGAAGATGAAATTTTTTTTAAAGACTAAAAGTTATAGAATTTTTTTAGAGGAACGGACTAAAACGAAAAGTTGATATATTTATAGTGATCAAAAACATATTTAACTCTAAATATTCGATGAAAAGATTAACTAATTCTCTCTCCTAAAAGGTAAACATGTAAATCAATAGCGATGATCAACAAAATTAATTCAACAATCAATTTTCTTAATTCCCGTGTTTTTAAGAGTCTTATATTTAAGGAAGAAGTTAGTAGTTGAATTGAGCACAAAATTGATCATGAATTCATCAACTATCTACTTAACTGCTTGACTAAATTAATCACATATTTTTTTATTGTGATTAACCAAGTGTCATATATGAAAAGAAAAAAAAAAAAAAGGGTTTCCCGAGTATCATTATTCTTTAATATATTAGAGTGAGCTAGATTTTCCATTCGACCACATTCTTCATAGTACAAAACAAAACAAACTATGAAGTTTGATATAAACAATCATGTAGAAAAGATAAATATTTAATTCCTACAAGCAAAAATGAAAATTCTAGGTGTTTTGTAATATGAGGAAGTTAAGGTCGGGTAATACTCTCGAATCATTTACTACATATGTCCCTAATTATAAAACTATTTTGAGATTTTTTTTGTTCCTTTTTATAAGACTCTTTGTTATTTTCAATTACATTAATTATTTATTTACATACATGCCCCTATTAACTATATATTTTTTTCTTCAATCAGCAATAAATAACATATGAAACTTTCAAAAAAAAAAAATAACATATGAAAAACATAAACTTACTTTCTCTCTTAAAGATAAAATTGTAAAAACAACGGTGATTACAAACAACTTTAATACAAATATCCACTTTTTTAATTTTTGTAATTTTAGCAAAATGGTCTTATATATAGGGACGAAAGTAGTAATTAATAGAGTAATGATATTTGTACAATCGTCCCGTGAGCATAGCTCAGTTGGTAGGACAATACATTATTATATGCAGGGCCCGGAATTCGAACCCCAAATACCCTCCTTATTCACTCTAGCCATATAATATGAGTATAAATATGGTTGTCCAAAAGTTGTCACAAAATAGGTTTACAAATATCATTTCTCTGATTAATAAGCACAAGTGATCTCTGATTCTGATCATAGTCAAAATAACACATATTCTCAGCTCTTGAATCATAATAGAAAGTAGCTTTCATCTTTTTGATAAAATCCTCACATTTCTTGTTTAGTTTCTCTGTCTCATCTTCATCAATTATCATATGAACATTTCCCTCTTCTTCTTCTTCTTCTTCTTCTTCTGTTTCAATAATCACATTTTCTTGTTCCACAGGGATCAAACTCTTTTCTTCCTCTTTTTCGTCTTCTTCAGATTCACTTTCCATAACGTTATCACCATCAATTGGTTCTGTAATATTTGATTCTGCTATGTAAAATTGATACCAGTTACTCTTCTCGTTGCCGAGGACATGTTGAGTGCTTTGATGAGTGGTTGATGAAGTGGGATTGAATAAACTTGAATATAATGCTATAAAAGCAAGAAGGATATTGCAGAGAAGGAACATGTAACTCTTGTCAAAGGTGTAGTAGCTGCTAGAGAATTTCCCAACGAATGGCTTAAAGGACTGAGAGAGTAAAGGAAGTAAAGTAAACAGAACACAGAAGAGAGAAAAAGAGAGCTGAAACTTGAGATTGTGAGTTTGAAACAGCTTGAAAGAATCCATATCTTGTGTTTTTTGAACCTTAAACCTTGAGGATGCTACCACATGTCTTGCTTCTATATATGGTGAAAGCTAGGTATGAAAAGGAACGTGTGGGCCCATGGAAATTAGTTGGTAATCAAATGTGTCTCACAATTTTAATGACTTTGATTGTGTGGAAAGGAGCATGTGGGCCCGAAGAAAATACTTGGAAAATATCCCATGTAGTCAACTGGATTTTTTTAAGCAGATAAATATACTATAAGCTTTAAATATATTTAGACAAAATTACACTTTTTTTTAAATAACACATTTTTTTTGTCTCATTTAAAATGTCAATATTTGCCATTTTTGAGTATTTGACTTGAAATAGGACATTATTAGAGCTACACAATTTCATTAAAAAAATACAAAGGCTACACATGAGTTGACTTTAAAATAAGGACCAAAAGTGGTAATTGAAAATTTTATATGTATTAAAAGTCAAAATAAAATTTTGGAGAAATTAAAACAAAAAGTCGATATATTTATTGGGACAAAAAACATATTTAACCTAATATATAATATTCTCTCCTCGTAAAATAAATGGCTTAATTGACTCTTTCATATGTGTCCATGTATATTTTTGACATTTAATACCTTTAGTTATTTATTAATTTTTTTTATAAAATGTTGATATTTTAAACATATTTACCAAGACAAATATGACATCATCTAATATGTTACCATTTGTCTTTATATATTAATAGAAAAATACAGAAAAAATGTGTTACGTGAAAAATACACACATTTTAAATTGAGCCACTCATTGTGTAAAAGAAGATAATTGCTTCTAGCATTATTTTATATATTGAGCATACAGATGCTATCCTTTTATACATACGGGAACGATAATGTGCTTATTAGCACAGGCTATACAAATCAACAATTAAATATGGGCATTAAACTAAATCAGTCAACTAAGAGAGAGTCATGTACTGATGTAATTAGCAGGAGCTATACAAGGCAATAATTAAATATAGACATTAAACTTAATCAGTCAACCAAAATAGAATCAGGGAGTTATTAGGTAGGATCATGATTCTTAACACTCCCCCTCAAGTTGGAATAGATATTGATCATTCCTAACTTGTTGATAAGGTTTGAAAATTGTGGAACGCTCAATGCCTTAGTGAAAACATCTGCTGGTTGTTCTGATGTTGAAATGTGGTAAGTTTTGACTACCCCGGCTTGAACCTTTTCGCGAACAAGGTGACAATCTATTTCTATGTGTTTTGTCCGTTCATGAAATACCGGATTTGAGGCTATATGTAGAGTAGCTTGATTATCACAAAACAATTTAACCGGTTGTCGATGTTCTATTCCAAGATCATATAGAACACTCCGTAGCCAAGTGATCTCACAGCAAACAGATGCCATGGAACGATATTCCGCCTCTGCACTTGAGGGGAGACAGTGACTTGCTTCTTTGTTTTCCAAGAAATTAAAGAATTTCCAATAAAAACATAATAACCTGAAGTTGACCTGCGCGTGTCTCGACATCGAGCCCAATCTGCATCACAAAAAGCATTCAACTGCAATGAACTTGTGGATGGGAAAAAAATGCCCTGTCCAGGTGTTTTCTTGATGTAGCGTAGTATCCGTTGCGCAGCCTCTAAGTGTGGAATGCGAGGCTTGTCCATGAATTGGCTGAGGATGTGAACAGGATACACCAAATCTGGCCTTGTAATGGTCAAATAGATTAATCTCCCAACAAGCCTTCGGTAAGAAGATGGTTCAGCAATGAAATCACCATCTGTTTTGCTAAGAGACAAATTCTGCTCCATTGGAGAATTGGCAGGCTTTACTGCCAAGTATCCCATGTCCTCCAATATTTCAAGTGCATATTTTCTTTGTGAAAGTGTGATTCCTTGTTTGGATCGAGATACCTTTATGCCCAAAAAGTATTTCAAGTTACCAAGATCCTTTAGCTTGAACTGCTCCATGAGATGAGATTTAATTCTCTCGATTTCTTGGAGATTATTTCCTGCCAAAATTATGTCATCAACGTAAACAAGGAGAGCGGTGAAGCTAGTTTCATGGCGTCTAACAAATAAGGAGTGATCTGATTTTGATTGAGTAAAATCCGCAAGAACGAGTACTTTGGACAATTTGATAAACCATTGACGTGAGGCTTGCTTTAGCCCATACAAAGACTTGTGAAGCTTGCAGACACGTGTCTCCCCCTTTCTTCCGTAACCGGGAGGTAATGACATGTATACTTCTTCCTCGAGATCACCATGGAGGAAAGCATTATTGACATCTAATTGTCGAAGATGCCAATTCATGGAAGATGCAACAACAAGTAGTAACCGAACAGTAACAAGCTTAGCAACCAGGGCAAATGTTTCACGATAATCAAAACCTTCAACCTGACTGTACCCTTTTGCAACTAAGCGAGCTTTGTAGCGTTCAACGGTTCCATCTGGATTGAATTTGATTTTGTAAATCCATTTGCAACCCACTGGATTCTTGTTTGGAGGCAAATCTTGAAGTGACCAGGTGCCGTTATCATGGAGAGTAGAGAGTTCTTCGTCCATAGCAAGACGCCACTTTGGATCCTTGACTGCCTGGTGAAAGGAGGTAGGTTCTTTGACAGCTGATATGCAAGTGGTGAAAGCACGATGGACAACAGAAAGTCTATCATAATTGAGAACGTGAGACAAGGGATAAGGAATACCTTTAGGAGCAGCCAACACCGAGTGAGACGATGGTAAGGAACGAGTAGGCAAGGACACTTCTACATGATACTGTTGGAGGTAGCTGGGTGCTTGTATCCTTCGTTTAGGCATAGGAGCAGGAAGAGGGGTATTATGAGGTGCTTCTTGTAGTGTCAAGGTTGCAGAATCGGAAGTTGCGGAATCTGAAGTGGACGAGGTGGTAGGAATAATTGTTTCTGGAGGTGTTGTAGTGGGCACCACAATAGGTGGTGTTTGTTGTTGGTCATCCAATACTAATGGTGTTGGGGAAGGAAATGATGGCATAGAAACACGAGGTACAGTAGTAGTAATAGGAACTTGATGTGTTAAAGGATTAGGCAGGGGAGCAGCGGAAGTATAAGGAAATATATGCTCATGAAATATGACATCTCGAGAAATAAAATTTTTCCCAGTGGCTAAATCATAAACCCGATAACCTTTGGTACCATAAGGATAACCGAGGAAAATACAGCGAAGAGAACGTGTGTCAAACTTTGATGGTTTGTGATGGTGGGTGGAGGCAAAACATAGACAACCGAAAACCCGTAGATGGTGATAAGTTGGTGGTTTATGGAATAGTACCTCAAAAGGTGTCTTGCCTTGAAGAATGGGCGTTGATGTGCGATTGATTAGGTAAGTGGCAGTAAGGATAGCGTCACCCCAGAAAGTTTTAGGAAGGTTGGCTTGGAAAAGTAAGGCACGAGCTACATTGAGAAGATGACGATGTTTTCGTTCAACAACGCCATTCTGTTGTGGGGTTGAGACACAACTAGTTTGATGTACAATTCCTTTATCATGATATGTGTTTGGGATGGAAAATTCTAATCCATTGTCACTACGAATGATTTTGATGCGGGATTCAAATTGGGTTTCAACTAGATTTATAAAGGTAAGTAAATAATTTCTAGCTTCAGATTTTGTATGTAATAGATAAACCCATGTGCATCGAGAAAAATCATCTACTATAGTGAGGAAATATTTTGCCCCTTGCAAAGTTGAAACATGATAACCACCCCAAATATCAACATGAATTAACTCAAAACAAGATTTTGTATTGATAGAACTAGTGGAAAATGGTTTTCTGGTTTGTTTAGCAAGTGGACAAATGGAACAATCATTGATAGAATGAAATTTTACAAATTCAGAACACAAAGAGATTGCATGCATGCTTTTATTAGAGGGATGACCAAGTCGTTGGTGCCAAAGATGAGGATTGGTTGAAGTAACCATGGCAGCGAACAAACTACACCCAACAAACTTCGACGTATCTAAGTAGTAGAGTCCAGCTTCCTCAATTCCCGTCCCAATCGTCTTCCCCGAATGTTGGTCCTGCACAAAACAAAGGTTGTTGGTAAAGGTTGCATGGCAAGAAGAGGTTTGATTTAATTTAGCCACAGATATTAAATTTAATTCAAAGGAAGGGACACAAAGCACATTATAAAGTATGAGGCTTTTAGAAAAATGTATTGTCCCTATATGTGTGACTTGAGCCAGGGCATGATTAGGTAATGAGACATAAGGATTAGTAACAGGACTGCTCGTGGTGAAGAATTGTGATGAACAAGCCATGTGATCAGTGACTCCTGTATCAAATATCCATCTAATATTCTTACCATATGTGGGAGATTTAGGAGCGATACCTGAAAGGTTGTTCATTGTCGACACTTGATTGACAACACTAACCGATTTTGTCCGATCAATAAGTTCAAGTAGATTATGGTATTGATCTGCAGTCAGGTTGTATGATGAGGTTGTCTCAGCTTTGTCAGATTTGGAATTCACATGATTTGCTCTAGAGAGGGAGTTTGAGGAACCTTTCTTATCCCCTTGAACGTTTGCTCGCTTGAGCTTGCGACAAATGTCAATGGTATGACCCCTGTAGCCACAATGATCACATTTAAGATGTTGGCGACAATTTTCAGCTGTGTGTCCAGCAAAGTTGCAGCGATCACATTTGAGGTGTGGATACTTTGGTTGATAATTCTTGTTGGAATTTGGTTGCTCATTTCTGACAGCAAAAGCTACTGCATCTGATGTTACTTGTGAAGAAATGCCACGTTGTTTTTCATCTTGAATAATGAGAGAAAATACCTTATTCACGGGGGAAGTGAATCCATGAGTAAAATTTGTCCTCGAGCTCCAGCATAAACCAGGTTGAGTTTCATCAGAAACTGAATGGTGTGTTGAGTTTGTTGATACTCCTTCAATTTCTTTGCCACGTTACCATCACTTAGTGGAAGAGGACTGAGAGCATCACGTGCATCCCACAATCCCTTTAATTTGGTGTAGTAGTCACCAATGCCCATGTCTCCTTGAACGCACTCGTGAATCTCTTGTTCAATGTGGAAGAGATGCACGTTATTTGCATGAGAGAAACGTTCTTTCAATTCACTCCAGATCTTGGAGGCATCATCATTATACATTACACTTTGAGCAATGCTAGGTGAAATAGTGTTGAGAATCCACCCTTTGACAAGGAGATTGCAGCGGATCCATTGCTTGTACTCCTTGGAAGATGTTGTTGATGGCTTCTTGATGGATCCATCCACAAATCCATCTTTGTTCTTGGTGGTGAGAGCCATGAGCATGGCATGGCTCCAAAGAGGATAATTGCTCTGTGACAATTGTTGGGTTACAAGAACCAAACCTGGTTGGTCTGAGTGATGGAGATATAGTGGATCGCTTGGATCATCATATTTGTTGGTAAGGCTCTTGGGTGTGTTTGTAGACGATTTGAGTGTTTCTAAGGTTTCATCATGTTCTGCCATGATAGAAACTATGGGAAAAGGGGTATTTGAGCTATAGAGGTTTGAGTGCTCTTGATACCATGTAAAAGAAGATAATTGCTTCTAGCATTATTTTATATATTGAGCATACAGATGCTATCCTTTTATACATACGGGAACGATAATGTGCTTATTAGCACAGGCTATACAAATCAACAATTAAATATGGACATTAAACTAAATCAGTCAACTAAGAGAGAGTCATGTACTGATGTAATTAGCAGGAGCTATACAAGGCAATAATTAAATATAGACATTAAACTTAATCAGTCAACCAAAATAGAATCAGAGAGTTATTAGGTAGGATCATGATTCTTAACACATTGTAAGACTGAGAGAGTAATAACTAATCACCGAGTAAAATCATAAAGAAAGAGTATTAATGAAAAATAAGATGACGCCAACACAAATTGTTAAGAAGTTGGTTCATAATCTATATTAATAAAGTTTTATTTTCATTGTAAATGTAAATACTCTTTCCTTGTTTTAACATATATTACGGTCTTCGTAAACTTAACTCAATTGGTAGGCATAATATATGAAAGGTGTATGGTTCGAACTCCGGCCACCACAAAAAAAAAAATTATACGAAATTACTAAAAAAAATATTAAACTCTTTTTGAATATGGAAGTTGAAATTTCAACCACCTGCAAAAATTGTTAAGAGCAAATTATTTATAACCAAATGTATATCATTAACTAATCAATCCATTAGGCAAACTTAAATGATTGTACTTTCCTAAATTATTGCACTTTCCTAAGATTTAGGATTCATAGTGTGTTTAGTTAAAAAGTAGAGTGAGCTCCATCTTTTCATTGAATAAGTAAGTTATTCTTTTAGAGTTTTAGTACAATATATCATCAAACACAGCAAAAACAACAAAATTGCTTGAAAGTGAAATCTTCCTAGTTTTAAAAAAAATGGGATTTTCAAATTAGCAACTTCACTGTTATCATGATCTTTACTCTCAGCAATTTCTTTTAAACTGGTTCAAGATCGTTTCCGTCTACTCTTGTAGACATGTTTGGAGTTTCAAACGTGTCCGAACTTTTTTTGCTTCATTCCTTCTAACAAGGTTGGTGTACTTGTTTGAAGACCATCCATAAGGGTGGCATCCACCGGAAGAGAGTTTGGCAAATTTCCAGACAGCGTGGCAAATAAACTGTCGCTGATAATTTCGGAACAACTTGCAGCAGTTGTTATTCCTTCAAACTATGATGATTTTCATCTCAGTTGCTATGAAGTACACAACCACAGTTGTGGTGGGAAGGGCAATGCTCCACCAAGTGGTTGTATGCGCAAATTAATAGTGCTTGTATTATTTTCATCTCATTATGCCCTAAAGATGGAAAGATCCATGTAAATAGTTTATTTAGTTAGTAGCCACTAAATAGTTTATTTTTCTTAAAAAATTAATTGATGTTTCCATTAAAAATTAGAACCATGTTTTTTAAGGGTCATTATACCAGAAGTTGATAAAGAAAAATTAGAACCATGTTTTTTAAGGGACAAAATATGGAACCTTTCTGTTTTGTTATAAAGAAAGAACCCAAAGATTACCACACCTAATCATGTGGATTCAATCTCTCTCTCTCTCCCTCTGGTATATTTACGCGCATACCTTGGTTTTCCCAGACCTGTAAATTTAATGGCAATCATCAATTTTCACGATATACACAATACACTCCAATTAATTTTAAATTATACATAAGATATAGTCTATCAATGCCTTCGACAGAAAATCGAACAGGATAATAAAGAAATCTAAGCATACAACTTCATAACTAAGACCTGAAGTTTGCAATCACACTAACCTTTCTTTATCTAATTTTTCATGAATTTTTTTTTATTATGTTTAATTCCAATTGAGTTATGTTCAAAGGAACGATGAAACAATATTTATACTCATTAGTCGCTTTGTAGAATTAGCAAAATATTGTATTTAAATCCTAATATGACTAACATGAAAGAAACACTAACATATTTCATAATATTTGTTTATTTTTTGTTAATGGTTTTGTTGTTAACATTTTTATGTTTAATTCTCTTTTGTGTTATAAAAAAGAAGAGAAATAAATTCCATTTTAACTTATTGATACGAAGATCGATTAATCCGGAGAGAAGAGAAAAATGGTCACTACTGAGTCAGAAGTGTCTATTGCATGTGTATGGAAGAATTACCAGACATTTCTCATCTACATCACCCCATAAATTGGTCTGGTATTGGGAGGCTTAAGGTACCTCTTGAAGTGAAAGAATTTGATCTAGAGTGTGTCGGGGTGCCTACCGACGCGGGCAAGATTGCTGGATAAAGGGGTAAATTGCTCGTCTATACATGCTTTGCGTGATAAAAGCTATGCAGATGCAATTCATGTGTTGTTTGACTACCCATGAGCAAAAAATATTTGGCGTGATAGTCATTTATTGAGTAAAGTGAACTCAACAATCCAAAATAACAATACGGCGTATCAAAATATTTTTGCATTACTACAAGATCTGTCACAAGTACAACTTGAGCAGTTTGTAACAATTGTGCGGGTTTTGTGGATATGATGATCAATTAATCTCGAGAGAAGAGAAAAATGATCACTATTGAGTCATAAGTGTGTATCGTATGTGTATGGAAGAAATAACAGACAATTCTCATGTAAACCACCCCGAAATTTGGTTTGGTATTTGGAGTTTTAAGGTACCTCCAAAAGTGAAGAAATTGATTTTGAATGTGCCGGGGGTGCTTATCGACGCGAGCAAGATTGCTAGATAGGGGGGGTAAATTGCTCGTCTATGTGTGCTATATGTGATGAAAGCAATGAGGATGCGGTTCATGTGATGTTTGACTGGCTACGAGCAAGAAATGTTTGGCGTGATAGTCATTTATTAAGTAAAGTGAACTCGGCAATGCAAAATAACAACACAACAACTGAAATTATTTTTGCATTATTACAAGATATGTCAGAAACAAGTTGAGCATTTTGCAACAATTATGTGGAGCTTATGGATATGATGATCAATTAATCTAGAGAAAAGAGAAAAATGGTCACTACTGAGCCAGAATTGTGTATTGTCTGTGTATTGAAGAAATAACAGACCATTCTAATCTACACCACCCCATAAATTGATCTGGTATTTGGAGGCTTAAGGTACCTCCAAAAGTGAAGAAATAGATTTAGAGTGTGTCGGGGAGCCTACCGACGCGAGCAAGATTGCTGGATAGAGGGGTAAATTGCTCGTTTGTGTATGCGATTCATATTTTTCTGACTCTGAATAAGAACAGCCTGTAATTGATCATCTCATCTTATATTTTGTACTGTGAGATACTGTCTTGTCTGTATTTCTCGAAAATAACACCATAATGCATGTGACAAAACCAAGGCTGAGTAGGATTAAATTTGTCGTTTTCGATCAAGATGATCTCATTCATATCTCTATCACTATTTTATTTTTTAAAAAGTAAACTTTTAATATTTAGAAAAATGGACTATATACTTATTTGTCGTCTTTAAAAAAAATTGTGGGTCCTATTTTAATATATGTATCTTTAGGACATTTGTAAGCATGCCCCTATCAAATAACAAGCAAAGACTCTTGGAAAACACACTTTTTTTTTTTTTTTTAAGGATTTTAGAAAGCACACATGTTTAGGAAAGTTTTAGTTTGCTGAATAGATTGAATAGTTTAATCTTGAAATTTTTTTTATTGGTTAATGAACACAATTGGTAGTTTCAAAGAAATTTCTATTTCAAAACTTTTCACGCGCAACTATCTTACGATTTTAAACGGAAGACACTCAACCTATTTTCCATCAACACGCGTGCTATATAGTAATTTACTCGGCTTATTGAATACTTCTCTAGTCTTAAATATTAAAAAAATGTAAATCGACAAAAGTTGATGTATTGGATCCGAAGTTTAAATAAAAACATCGACTTTTATTTACTCAATTATTATTATTATTTTTTTATATTTGAGACCTGACGGATTGGGTATTTAATCAAATAATTAAAAATACACCCATTTTTTAGGCCTTGTAAAATTTTACTTCAACATTTTTAATCCCTCGAAATTAAATGCTAAAGAAAACTATTACAAGGACTAAAAAGTTTGATTTTTTTTTGTTGCAACAATCAAAAACAAAATTCTGGATATTTAAAGACTATTCACTTTAGAGAAATGCTAACGAGTGCTCTAAAAACACTTGTTTAAAAGATTAAAAAAGAATTTTTTTTTTTTTTGAGAATTGTGCATTCACACGCTGAAACTTAAAAAAAAAAACTTTTTCTACTTAAGATTTATAAATCATTTCCTCTTTTTCATCCTTACCTAAGGTGTCCTAAGGCCTACATATACCTTTCCCAACATATATAAGACATGCACCCTAGCCATAGAGCACTTAAGATTAATGTTTCAAATAAACATAAGACATGGATTATTTGGGGCAGATACTACACAAGTTTCTGCTTCCATTTTATCTGTTCTTTGTGTTGTTTGTTCTATCTCCATTACTCTCTCATTTCTTTGAGCCACTCCATATGCAATGCTACTTTAACTTCCGAATTATCGACAAGAGTTACATGTTCATTCTCGTCAATGTCCTCGTGGCTTTTATAATTCTGTATTCTTCTCTATTCAATGTCTCTTCATCAACTACTCATGATAGCATTCAACATGTCATCAACAACGACAACGGTGGTCAGTGGTTAGAATACAATGCATTAGAATCAGATAATGATGCTGAAAATGTTATAGAAAGTAAATCCACAAAAGAAGAAGAAAATACTTTGATGATCTCTTATGAGCCAGATAAAATGCTGATTTCTGATGCAAGAGAAGATGAAGAAGAGGAAAATTCCCTTATGATCAATGATGAAGATCATGAGACAGAGGAATTGAACAAAAAATGTGAGGATTTTATCAGAAAGATGAAAGCAAAGTTCTATTCTGAGGCAAGAGCTTATTATTTTGGTTATCATCAGAAATCTTTTGTACTTGTTAATTAATTGAGTAGCAATGGAGTAAATAAATAATCCTCTTCCCTTTGTCAAAAAAATAAAATAAAATAATCCTCTTCCTTAAACTTATTTTTTGATTTACTTTTTGTTCAAATTGATTCATACATGTTTTTGATTGTTTGATTTAAATCATTTTCTACATGATTTGTTAATTCTGTCACACTATACAACCACATTTTAAAATGAAACTATATAATCCTTCAAAATAAAATAAAATGGAACTCTATAAAAAAAATAAAAAATACTCTTTTAATGTTTTTCCAAAGATATTGCTAAAAAACAAAATGAACGAATATCTTTTGATCTTATGATGTTCGCAACATCATGCATATATTGTTCGTTTTAGTTCTTTTTTTTTTTTTAACGGCAAAATTTATTTAAAGCTTGATCTCTACTCAAGAAGAACATAGATCAGTAAAACAGAAACTACAAGGGCGCATTCGTTTTAGTTCTTGTATAAGCTCTCATAGTTTTGTCTTGTGTTAGCCGTTGTCGTATAGTAGAGTATGTGGAATGATCCTAAATTAGATGGGTTAAACACAAATATTTATAGTGAATCCCATTATTACTAAAGTTTTTTTTATTTGAAACAAGCGTTTAAAAATATGTCTTTGTATTATATATTTTTTTAGCCTATATAAAAATTTAAAATTTTGATTTTTGTACTCATAAAAAAAAAGAGTTGGGATCCTTTCCATTTCTCAAAAGAGATGGAAGGATCTACTTGAGAGGTTTAGACACATAAAGTAAAAATGATCCAACCATCAATTATTTTTTTAACTTTTTTTTTTCTTTCAAAATTCTGTGTGATGGGATTTTCATTTTTTTGTAGAAAATAAGAGGATCCAAACCAAATACATTATTTTCACTTTTTAGTTCCGACAAAATATATTATACCGCAAAAAATTTCGAATTTAAGATTTTTTAGGCTCATGTTTGTTACTTACTTAGTCGTTGAAGTAGATACATAAATTACATGAGGATGCCAACATTATATACCTACTCCAACGACTAAGTAAGTAAGAGCATGAGTTCTTTGTGAAAAAAAATCTTCTAACTAAAACATTATTACAAGTTGTGAATGAAGTAAGACTATTATTTCTGAAAATTTACCATGGTATGAACACTTGACTTGAGTTGATTAGGTCCTTGTTGTATTCACAAACAACAAGCAATTAATGTCCTACCAATTTCTTAATTGACTCAAAGACTTTATAACAAGCCAAACAAAATTAATGTCCTACTCTACCATTTTGATTTTTAAGGGACTTAAAGTTACATTTTCAACTAAATGTGGGTTTGGATTTATCTTTCATCGACAAAAATACCGTACCAATATATCTTAGTAGAGACATTATAAGTCAAGCCTGACAGAGACATAATCCATTTAAATCACTTTTAACTAAAACCCTAACCTATTATTTACTTTTTGTTTTTAACAATTGCACAAAAATTGTGACCCCACATAACAAATGTTTAATGATATTTTATTGAGTAAATTACACTCCCCTCCCCTCAAAGATGCTTGAATTACACTCCCCTCCCCTCTTATGTTAAAATATACATTCCCCTCCCCTCTTATTCAAAACATATTAGAAAAAAATTCATTCCCCTCCCCTAAGAAAAGCTTGAATTACATTCCCCTCCCCTCTTATGTTAAAATCTACACTTTACTCCCTCAATATATATTTTAGTTTTAATAATCTAGCAAAAAAATAATAATCTAAGACACTTCGAAAAAAACAGTATTGCAAGTCTATTTTAACATAATAAAAAATTGAATACATATTTTTTTGCTATTTTTTATTCACAATTTCATTAACATGTAGTTTTAAACCCTATTATAAAATATGAAACAAGCCAAAATAAAATTAAAATATGTGAAAAATTACTAACGACAATAAACCATGGTTATTTAAAAGTTAATTTTAAACTCTAAATTATAAAATCAATAGCAAAATATTTAAATTTAATTATCATTAACATTTAAATTATAAAGAAATGAATTATTTTTTCTTAAAGGGTGGTTTAAAATTAATATATATCATAAAAATATTTATTTATGTTAAAATAGATTAAAGTGTAGTGCATATTTAATTATCAAGGGAGGAAGTTGTAATTCAAGCATCTTATAAGGGAGGGGAGTGTAAATTTTATTTTTTAAGGGAGGAAATTGTATATTTTAACATAAGAGGGGAGGGGAGTGTATTTCAAGCATCTTTGAGGGGAGGGGAGTGTAATTTACTCTATTTTATTTAATGGTTAGGGTTTTAGGATTTTTTTAGTTTGCTTTTTTTTTTTGGCAAAACTTGATTTTAATTTCATTAATTTAATAAGATACATCCAAGGACCAATATCTTGCCAAGTGGCACTACAATTAATCTGACTTGACTCTCTACATTTCATTCACCAATGTTTTTTTTTTGTCAGGTATTCACCAATGTTTTTTTGTCTGTTAAACTACAATACCAAATGCAACCTGTTAAAATGGCAGTTGTGGGTAAAAATCTGTCTTTCTCATGGTGGGAAAGGATTGACCTTTCCCATGTAAAATGGCACATAGTTGAAAACGTAACTTCCCTTAAAAATCAAATTGGTATGGTTAGGGCATTGATTTCGTTGAGCTTTGTTGTAAAGACTTTGAGTCAATTAAAAAACTTTCTAGAGGCATCATATCACAATAATATAATGAATGTGAATCATATGATGAATGTGTTCTAGAGGCACACATAGATAAGTTTGGAGATCAAATCAAAATTGTGTGAAGAACATCATATCACGATACAATTGTCATTAAATTAAGTTGACATTCGGTATGAAATGGATAAATAATGTTTCCCATAACCCAACATTAAGTTTGGTGTATATTTTTATTAGTAAGATGTGACATTAATCATCCTTAAAAATGTGAGATTTACTGATGTAGTAGGACTGATTGCGCGTATTGAAGACGAAATGACGCGTAAGAAAGACTCAATGGAAATAGCGTAGATTTGACATCCGGTGTTCAAATGACTAAAAATATACCTGTCCTAAAAGAGAATTTGCCCACGAGTAGAACATATCGCTTCGCCATGACGTATGAGCATTTTTACCCATATAAATTCATCTGAAGGTCCAAAGCCAAATTTTAATATTTCAGTCCACTTTTATTAATTTTCTGTTTGGATTTTCGGTCCATTAGGGTTTTGTTATTTCCCTAGTATTTAAGCTTAACAGTTGTATACTAAGAGACAATTTATCATTCAATCAAATTACAGAGAACTTTTCTCTATTTACTTCTGGTGGATTCCGAAAACCCTTTTGACAGATTTGTGCTTGCAACTTGTCTGTTTATCTTTTAGGTTTAGCGTCATTTACTTTGTTCCTTTAGAAAGAAAGAAAAAAAAAATTATTCTTGAAAAAACTTAATGTGTAAAGATTTAATTAAATAATTGAGTAAATTACACTCCCCTCCCCTCAAAGATGCTTGAATTACACTCCCCTCCCCTCTTATGTTAAAATATACATTCCCCTCCCCTCTTATTCAAAACATATTAGAGAAAAATACATTTCCCTCCCCTAAGAAAAACTTGAATTACATTCCCCTCCCCTCTTATGTTAAAATCTACACTTTACTCCCTCAATATATATTTTTTTATTTTTAATAATCTTGCAAAAAAATAATAATCTAATACACTTCGAAAATAACAGTATTGCAGGTCTATTTTAACATAATAAAAAATTGAATACATATTTTTTTGCTATTTTTTATTCACAATTTCATTAACATGTAGTTTTAAACCCTATTATAAAATATGAAACAAGCCAAAATAAAATTAAAATATGTGAAAAATTACTAACGACAATAAACCATGGTTATTTAAAAGTTAATTTTAAACTCTAAATTATAAAATCAATAGCAAAATATTTAAATTTAATTATCATTAACATTTAAATTATAAAGAAATGAATTAATTTTTCTTAAAGGGTGGTTTAAAATTAATATATATCATAAAAATATTTATTTATGTTAAAATAGATTAAAGTGTAATGTATATTTAATTATTAAGGGAGGGGGTTGTAATTCAAGTATCTTATAAGGGAGGGGAGTGTAAATTTTATTTTTCAAGGGAGAAAATTGTATATTTTAACATAAGAGGGGAGGGGAGTGTATTTCAAGCATCTTTGAGGGGAGGGGAGTGTAATTTACTCTAAATAATTTTTCAAGATTGAGGTAGTGGATAAGGAATCCCTTAGTAAACAAATTGGGATCTACATTTCATCTGAGATCATAATGGTCTTGAATCAAATTTTTTCCACTTGATTTTCTAGTATAACCGTATAACAATATTTTAAATATTGATAAATAAACTTCAACGTTTAAAGAATAAAATTGATCTAAGAAATCAAACTATACACAAAATATATATTTAATGATATAGTAATTGCAAAGAGGTATAAATCTGAGATCCTGTTTAGTTTTTACTTTTTATATTAAATGAATCAAAGTTTGAATAAGTAAATTGTTTTTCCTCACAAAACAAGTCCCCTGCAATATATTTCAAGTACCATATGTAGAAAAGATAAAGTTAAGGTCAGATTATACTAATAATAAATTAATTTACAAGCACAAGTGATTTTTGATACATATTCTCAGCTCTTGAATCATAACAGAAAGTAGCTTTCATCTTTTTGATAAAATCCTCGCACTTCTTGTTTAATTCCTCTATTTCATCTTCATCAATTATCATAAGAGCATTTCCCTCTTCTTCTTCTTCTTCTTCATCATTTATCATAAGACCATTTCCCTCTTCTTTTTCATCATCTTCTTCTGCTTCAATAACCACTTTTTCTGGTTCCACAATGATCAAACTCTTTTCTTCCTCTTTTTCTTCTTCTTGGGATTCACTTTCCATGACGTTATCACTATAAATTGGTTCTGTAATCTCTGATTCTGATAAGGAAAATTCAAACCGGTTACTCTTCTCACCGTCGAGGACATGTTCAATGTTTTCATGAGTGGTTGATGAAGAGGTATAAACTACAGTGGAATACAATGCTATAAAAGCAAGAAGGATATTGCAGAGAAGGAACATGTAACTCTTGTCAAAGGTGTAGTAGCTGCTAAAGAATTTCCCAACGAATGGCTTAAAGGACTGAGAGAGTAAAGGAAGTAAAGTAAACAGAACACAGAAGAGAGAAAAAGAGAGCTGAAACTTGAGATTGTGAGATTGAAACAGCTTGAAAGAATCTATGTCTTGTGTTTTTTGAACCTTAAACCTTGGATATGCTATGACATGTCTTACTGCTGTATATGGTGAAAGGGTAGGTATGAAAAGGAACGTGGGTCCATATATAGAAATTACTTGGAAAATGTCTCTTAAAAATTTAATGAATTTGATTGGGTGAAAAGGAACATGTGGGCCCGAAGAAATTACTTGGAAAATATCCCATGTCAGTCAACTGGTTTTTTTAAGTAGTTAAATATATTTCGACAAAATTACACTATTCAACTTTAATTTAATTTTAGGCAACACTTTCGTCCTTTATTTTTTTTTTTCTTTCTCAATTTAGTCTTTTATGTTTTAAAATATCAATATCCTATATTTTTCATGAGTATTTGACTTTAAACAAGATATTATTAGAGATACACATTTCTGCACAATTTCATTAAGAAAATATAAAGGCTATACATGAATTATACAGTCTAAAAGTCGAAGTAAAATTTTAGAGGGACAAAATGGAAAGTTTATATATTAATAGGGACCACAAATATTAAACTCTTTTTTTTTAGAGGAAAAATATTAAACTCGTTATAAATAAGGAAGTTGAAATTTCAACCACGACAAAAATTCTAATGTGAACAAAAATGAGACTTGTACACTACATTGTTTTGTCTTTGATCTATTCCTCTCAATTCGTACAGTTGAACTAAAGCCGAGATGAACAACAGTTTCACATCTGCAGAGAAATCAAAGAATGATTCATAGAATCTTATAGAAAATGGTCGTCCTCACAAGGATATGAGTAGTCATATTCGATTGTCTTCTAACAAACTTAAACTCATTTTCACTGGGATGACACACACAAAACGATACTATAAACAATAGCACTAAAATTCCAGCCTCGAGCATTAGAGTAAATTATATTCACTAAGCTTTGAGAATCACTACATAACTCAGCTCAATCAAAACCTTTATCGGATGCAAGATTCAACGCCTCTAATAATGCGGCTGCTTCACCTTCAACGGAAGAGAGTATGGAAAATTTCCAGGACAGTGTGGCGAATAAACTGTCGCTGATAATTTCGGAACAACTTGCAGCAGTTGTTATTCCTTCAAACTATGATGATTTTCATCTCAGTTGCTATGAAGTACACAACCACAGTTGTATTATTTTCATCTCATTATACTCTAAAGAGGGAAAGATCCATGTAAACCTAATTGGGGACAATTTGTATCGACTAAATTATTTTTCTTAAAAAATTAATTGATGTTTCCATTAAAAATTAGTACCATGTGTTTTAGGAACCATGCTGCTGGAAACATCACAGTAAAGATTGATGTTTCCCTTAAAAATCAGTGTCATGTTCTTTAAGGGTCATTATACCAGAAGTTGTTAAACAAAAAGAGCCCAAGAAACGTGCTTCCACTACAGTATTAGGACATTCAAGCAGAGACGTATAACAGTACAACAAACTCAAAAGCTGATACGGACTTACATACATGGACAGAATGATCTTTGCTCTTCGATCCCTGAATGTCATTTGTGTGTTGAATGACCTCGAATTCCATATGAAGATTTCTATCCTTCACAAGAGTGACCTCAAAAACAGTTAATGGCAACCTTTCAGGCACTTGCAAAAAGTCTGTTGTCTAATTTTCAAACCCTTTACCTTTTGTTTTTAGGTTTCTAATGCATTGACTAAATTGCCATCATTGACTATTAGTTATTCTTCATAACAGAAATACACGTTTCTTGAGAACAAATTAAAACAAACTAACTAGACCAAACAAGTTTTGTCTTCGGAAACAAAAAACATTAAAAGTGTCTCGTGATCTAAACATATGGAAGTATCAAGTTGTAGTGAACAAAGTTTATGTCACTATAGAATCCTTTTTATTTTAATCCACCCATGTTTTCATACAAATGCAAGATCTAACAATTGTTATTAGTCCGTGCATCTATGTGATGTTTTTGTTCGCTACATATAATTACATTCGCTCCAATATCATTCACCGGAATATAGGATAGGGAAGTATAAGTTTGATCCATATAGTTTACTTATTCACTAGGAGAGTATAACCCTTTTTATGAGGAATGTATGCTCTAGTAGCAGAAACAATTCAGAAGTACAATGTTCACATTAGCGCCTGTCATAAACTTGAATCAACCTGATAGTTAGCACCAAGGTACATACAAGTTACGATACTTAAAAGTACACTAATACAAGTAAGCATACAATGTTTCAAATGTACCTCATCAAAATGCAGCAGTTAAAACAAAATATGGAACCTTTCTGTTTTGTTCTAAAGAAAGAACACAAGATTACCAAACCAAATCATGTGGATTCAATCTCTCTCTCCCCCTCTGGTATATTTACGCGCATTCCTTGGTTTTCCCACACCTGTAAATTTAATGGCAATCATCAATTTTCAAGATATACACAATATACTCAAATTTTAAATTGTACATAAGATATAATCTATCAATGCCATCGACAGAAAATCAAACAGGATAATAAAGAAACGTAAGCGTACAACTTCATAACTAAGTTTGCAATCACACTATAACCTTGCTTTCTCTAATTTTTCTGTCACATCAATCATAGCATGTATGGCAATTTTCTTCACCTGGTACCAAGAAGCAGCCATCAGGAAAAAACAGTACATAAAATCCCAATAAGAAATTCTTGGCATGATGGCATAACACAGGAACGTAGATAAATAGAAATTAGAACCGTCTAAGCAATTCCGTTATGCAAGCATGCTCCCTTGCCCTCCGGTATGTGAGAAGAGAATATATGAAAAGAATCTTATAATATTCTAATATTATGTTAGAATATTTTAGTTTATCTCGTAGTATTAGTTTCTTACTTGGATTATCTCTTAAGATTACTTTCCATATTACTTAGTTATTTTCATGAATGAAGTTCCTATTCAATGTGGATTAAGATTTTTGTATCCTTATAAATACAAAAAGCAGAATCGAATCAATAAAAGTAGTACGACAGACCTCAAACTTGTCCTTGGCGGATCTGTGATTTATCGGAAGCTTGCGGAATTCCTCTGTCAAACGAAAGCACTCGCCAATATTTTCAGGAGAGACAAAATCAAGTGCAACCTTGATGCATGACTACAAAAGAATTATGCATATATTACATAGACACAGATATTTCAAGCAACGTTTCAACAGAAAAGCAATCATGAAATAAAAGTGACTTTGTGATGTATGGCTTCAACAATTTGCAAGAAATCATAGATTGAGGTCATCACGCTGTACTAATTAGGAAATATCCAAATTCAATTTTAGCCTTGAAAAGTTGCAAATTATGAAGTACTAAACAATCTACTAAAATTTAGAGAACACAAGTACAAAGGATAAGAGATAAAACACAAAATAAATCAGATCTTAAACTAATTTAAGCCATTATTCCTCGCTCCAACAAAAAATTTATAGACCTTATACACTTCTTGGCAAACAGAAACTTGTAACATGTATGTAAATTTTACCTTCAAATTTCTGACTTGGTGAGGCAAACCAGCGGGAATGAAAACAGCATCTCCTAGCTTCTGAATGAAAGTCCAAGGTTCGATTCCTATAAGTCAATGTAGAAATGTCAACAGAGTGGTGCCATTTAAATGATCAAATCAGTCCGCTCCACAAACAACAAAGAAATATTTATAAATCTTACTAACCATACTCCTCCTTAAGTTTCGCCTTATGCTCCATAGTCAAATAAATGGTCTGATCATGAATGGGTCAATAACCTACATTACCAAAGTTGTAGACGGAACATATTAAACATGTTGATTTGTAGATTATGTTAGCAGCAGAGAAAGTAAATGGTCACGAGGGGCATCCGTGGAGCTAGATAATGGAAAATTTTCTAAGCTGATTTTACCTGCTTTAACGGACTGCAATGAACATATCTGAACTCTTTGAAATGCTTCTTTATATATTCCTTCAATTTGGGTACATCCTCTCTCCAGAGTGGCGATGAAATATATCAACCGCCTCCCCATAACCATGTAGCTCCCTCTTATCTTGCTCAAGGTGCTTATGTCTCAATTTCTTAATCGCAGTAATTTCCTTAGGTTTCAGTTCCACATTGGTGATATGCGTCAACACATTTACCTTATAGCCAAATTACAAAGAATTGATCAGGAAATGTTTCTTTTATAATTAAATCCAAAATATACTTTGTAGTTTATGTCACTAGTCGTAAAATGAATACTTTTTCGAATCATTAATTACCAAAACACCACAAATCAAATTATGAAATTATCTATGACAGTGCAATGAACAAAAAATTATGACATGTGCTTGAAACTACACAAGAATCGGCTCATATGAAAATGAACATATAAATGCATTGGCTTACAAACAAAAAAAAACGCGCATGTCGGAAAGAAAAAGAAGAAAAAAAAAACTCAAATAATTAAGAGGTTCATGACAGGAAAGACAAAAAGGTTTCGAAGCATACTGCATCAAACACATTACAATGGAGCTTAGTCATTGAATCCCCACGTCCAAGATCATGAGCAAATCCATAAGCAATATATGTTCTTGGCCCCATGTCAGGCTTTAAACAATTATCCGGCAACTTCACAGAAAGGTTGAGAGAACCACTAAAAGGATTTGTGTATTCTTTATAAGGCAAAGAAGTTATGAGCTCAGCATGATGACGAGGTAAACGTTCCTGAAATAAATTAGAAGGAGGCCAATCTTTCAATTTCAACACCTCGGGACAATTAAGCCAATCCTTGCGACCCCCTGTGTAACCAGTGAAGAATTGGTGGATATTAATATCTCTCTGCATTCAATGAACAACTATAATAAAAATAAAGAAATTAAAGTTTCACAGAAAGATAATAAACATGAATTCCATTAAGAACCCCTTCATCATAAAGATTGAGAAATCAAACAAACCTCACACCAATCTATGCAATTAACAGCCTTCACATCCAAAACTTCATCGTATTTAGAATTGGTTTTTTGACGGAATGCACGCCACATGACTTTAAGTTCCCAGCTTAAACCAGATGTACATTCAAGTACATTGCTGATAATTACAGGCTCCCCTTTGCTCCAGTGCCATTGAAAATGTCTTAAATCTCCATGGTGTAGATCTACAGCCCTAGGACAGTATAAAAATCTGTCACTTGAATTTTCATGAAAAGCTGCCTTCCTTGTGTTATTGTGTATATCATCGGCATTACTAACAGGTTTCAAGCAAGAACACCTATTATCACAAGTCTCCTCTACATCTTGAAGCTTAATTGTTTCTGCAAGTTCGTTTGCTTTACATACTAACTCGGAGATGCAATTCGGAGGAAGTATGCTTCTCAGTTCAAGGAAACCATGATGACATTCATTATCGGCTTTTGGACAGGGAATGCTACCATCGCCGTTTGCATGCCACCCAGATCTTGACCACTCACGAGTCGTAGACTCGTCCTCAGTCAGTGATACATACTCAAGCTCAATTGGATCTGCACCACCCAGAAGCTTCCCACCACGAAGCTCGCAACAACAGAGGAGACAAAGGTCAAAACGGCATTTTGTACAGCTTCTGTGGTAGTCAAATATTGATGTTTTGCAGTTGTCACTACAGAAAGTGTAAAATCAACAACCATAATGCATTAGAATAAATAAAGAAAACATTGATTAATATACCAAATCAGTCCTTACCAGATCAGACGCTCATCTCTAGAATGATCCGCCAGTTTTATATTTAGCTTTGAGAGTGAGAGGCCTGTAATTCACATCCGAATATCAAATTATGAAATGAAAAATATATGAAACTAAAAATGATTGCTGACTATAAGGAATACCTTGTCTCTTGGCTTCTCTTTCCTTCTCGATCATTTGTTCTTCATCCAACCGTCTTAAATGTGGAAGAAGTCCTTTCAGCATATACTTAGAGAACTCAACTTACTCATCGTTGTTGGTTTCGACCTTATGCTTCATTTCCTATAGTAAACCAGATGGATACATTTAAAAAATACAACACAGAAAAATGAGAAAAATAGTTAATCTAGAAGGGACGATCACCGACATTGATGAGTTTAAAAGATCGCAAGCATGCTTTACAATTGCAATTATCACAGCACACAGTACATGCTTCGGCAACATCGCTCTCATTCAATTTAGGATACCTTAACAAGACACAACAAAAAAACATAGTTTAATATCAATATTTCATCAACCAAATCCAAACATGTAATCTTTGCAATAGAACCAACCGATACAATATGAAGCAAGTTAAACGAAGTGAGACAGAAGTTAAGAAAGTTGTACCAATTGTTTAAACAAGGTTTGCAATATCTTCTCCGATTGCATTTTGTGCATCTTACAACCCTTCCCTTATCGTTTCTTTTACATTGATGGCACGCTAAGGATTCCTCTGAACTTAATTTGGTATTAAGTTCCTTGTGAACTTGTGGAACCTCATTTTCGGTGGTTTCCTTCTCCGATTTTCTCTTTCTGCCGGGTTTCTTTCTCTCTGCTTGAAACGATGAAGAGCCTCCGGCTGCCACGTCTCTTTCTTCCTTTGTACTGCTCCCTAACAACGCTTCTTCATCCATCTTCCTCTTCTGAATTTCTGCAAAACTCTTTCTTCCGCGTTTCATTATCTCCATAGCAGCTTTAACTGAGGAAGAATCCCTAGATGCCATTTCATCGTCCATCAACAGCGACTCCACGGTATTGGCGCCGACATTCATAGCTTGTTTTTCTCGATCAGGAACAGATTCTTCTGCTACTACGGCAGCCACATCACCAGCTTCAACCAAACTTTCACCGTTATTCAACGACGCAGTTTCAGCTGCGCCAACATTCAAAGTAGGCAGTGTTTCATCGTCAGGAACGGGTTCGTCTGGGCCTGGGATGGTGAGTGTAACTTTGATTTTCACTATATACCTGACAAAACGTTGTTCTCTTCCCCCGCCATTGAAATGTTGTTGTTCACTGTTAATTAGTGATTTGTGATTTGATTAATTAATCGAACATCATCGTTTAATTAATTAATTGAAATGTGGTTGTTCACTATTAATTAGAAGATGAAAATGGTGAGGTGAACGAATCCTAGCAAGCTATTGTGCATGCATGCATTTCATTTGGGTTCCTAAAACACCTATTTGGGGACAATTGTACGTGCTAAATTTTTGTGACTAGGAAAGGAACATACATGTTAATATCATTTAACATGGCTTAAAATTAAAGTATAAATCTGACAACAAACTTACAACATCCAAGTTAATAATATATAAATGCTTACAAATAATACAATAAAATTAAATATGACCAAAATATTCTTGGATCCAGATCTGCAAATCAGATCAGATCAATGATTGAATAATTGATCTTTCAATTTAAATCAAATAAATAAACACTACAACAAGACAGAATATCAAACAACCTACAAGTATCGAATAATAGATCGCCGCACTCAGACGACGAAATAATTTTTTTTTAAAAAAAGCCTAGATCTATATTAAAAACACATTTAGATTGAAATAAAGAGAAAAATATGGAGAGATGATTTTGGGTCAAAATTGACCGAAAACTACACTCATAATGAACAAAAAATGGAAGACAAATCTTAAAATTAGGGTAGACAAGTTGGAGAGGGAGAAGTTAAAGAGAAAAAAAAAACTATTATTTTGTTTTTTTTTCTTTGAAGGAGAACAATTATTTTTGTTAGTAGCCACTGAATATAGTTTATATTTTTTTCTTACAAAAAAGGGCAAAAGCCCAAGTTTATTTTTCTTAAAAAAAAAAAATCAATTGATGTTTTCATTAAAAATTATTGAATAATTTTACTTGTGAAGAAATTAAATTCACAACATTGTGAGTAAAGATTCTTTAAAAAAAACATTGTGAGTAAAGATGACAAAAAAATTATGGATTTAAATCCAACTCTGTATGAAGCATTAAAAATTGGAGGGAATGTTTGCCTCGCAATTGGGTCTGCACAATGATCAAATGACTAATCTTCAAAATTACGTGCGAAAGATATTCAGTTTACAAAATAAAAATGACAAAAAGATTCACATATTTTTTATAAAATCCGTCGGCATAGTTTAATAGGTATCCATTGGTCAAATGACTGGATATTTTAACTAAATGTCAATGAATAGAGAATGTAATGATATTTTTTGGGTCAAGTAGTTTAGTGCCAATATATTCATCCCATAAAATGAATAAGTGAAAAATTAGGTGTTCAAATCCCGACTCTGTATATTACATGCAATGTCTATACCAACTGAGTTATGCTCACAGAGTCCGATGAAATAATATTTATACTCATTAGTCACTTTGTAGAATTAGCAAAATGTTGTATTATTTAAATCCAAATATTACTAACATGAAAGAAACACTAACATATTTCATAATATTTGTTTATTTTTTGCTAATGGTTTTGTCGTTAAAGTGAAACTACAATATACTAACATTTATATGTTTAATTCTCTTGTGTTGTTAAAAGAAGCGAAATAAATTTCATCTTAACTTAATCATATGAAGATCAATTAATCAGGAGAAAGAGAAAAATGGTCACTACTGAATCAAAAGTGCGTATCGTATGTGTATGGAAGAAATAGCAGACAATTCTCATCAACATCGCCCCAGAAATTGGTTTGGTATTGGGAGGCTTAAGGTAACTCTAGAAGTGAATAATTTGATTTAGAGTGTGTCGGGGTGTCTACCGACACGAGCAAGATTGTTGGATAGAGGGGTAAATTGCTCCTCTATGTGTGCTTTGCGTGATGAAAGTTATGAGGATGCGGTTCAAGTGTTTCTTGACTGCCCACGAGCAAGAAATATTTGGCGTGATGGTCACTTATTGAGTAAAGTGAACTCAACAATGCACAATAACAACACAACTGATCAAATTATTTTTGCACTATTACAAGATCAGTTACAAGTACAAGATGAGCAGTTTGTAACAATTGTGCGGATTTTATGGATATGATAAACAATTAATTTGGAGAGAAGAGAAAAATGGTCAATACTAAGGCATAAGTGTGCATCGTCTGTGTATGGAAGAAATAGCATACAATTCTCATCTACATCACCCCGAAAATTGGTCTGGTACTTGGAGGCTTAAGGTACCTCCAAAAGTGAAGAAATTGATTTAGAGTGTGTCGGGGGTGCCTACCGACGTGAGCAAGATTGCTGGATAGAGGGGTAAATTGCTCGTCTATGAGTGCTATTTGTGATGAAAGCTATGAGGTGTGATTCATGTACTGTTTGACTGCCTACAAGCAAGAAATGTTTGGCGCTATAGTCATTTATTAAGTAAAGTGAATTCGGCAATGCAAAATAACAACACAACAGCTGAAATTATTTTTGTATTATTACAAGATTTGTCAAAACAAGTTGAGCATTTTGCAACAATTGTGCGGAGCTTATGGTTATGATGATCAATTAATCTTAGAGACAAGAGAAAAATGGTCACTACTGAGTCAGAAGTGTGTATCGTCTGTGTATGGAAGAAATAGGAGACAATTCTCATCTATAACGCCCCAGAAATTGGTCTGGTATTTGGAGGCGAAAGTGAAGAAATAGATTTAGAGTGTGTCGAGGGTGCCTACCGACGCGAGAAAGATTGTTGGATAGATGTGCAAATTACTGCTCGTCTATGTGTTCTATTTGTGATCAAAGCTATGATGATGCGATTCATGTACCAAACGTCAGCCTACGAGCAAGAAATGTTTGGCATAATAGTCATTTATTGAGTAAAGTGACCTCAACAATGCAAAATAACAACACAGCGACTGAATTAATTTTTGCATTATTACAAGATCTGTAAAAAGTACAAGTTGAGAAGATTGCATGTGTGGAGCTTATGGATATGAAGATCAATTAATATGCAAAGAAGAGAAAGATGGTACCTACTAAGTCAAAAGGGCGTATCGTCTTTGTATGGAAGAGATAGCAAACAATTCTCATCTATGTGTGATATGTGTGATGAAAGCTACGAGGGTGCGATTCATGTGTTGTTTAACTGCCTAAGTGCAAGAAATGTTTGGCGTGATAGTCATTTATTGAGTAAAGTGAACTCAACAATGCAAAATAACAACATATTGGCTGAAATAATTTTTGCATTATTACAAAATATGTCACAAGTACAAGTTGAGCAGTTTGCAATAGTTGTGTGGAGCTTATAGAAAAGCTGCAACATGCGTGTATGACTAAATACTACTGAAACATGTAAATCAATTCTTGAGTGCGTGAGGCAGCTGCTAATTGGTTGGAGATCAGCGAACAACAACAAGCAGCAAAGTAGGGTGGCTGGGAATGGAGTTGGTACGCATACATCTGAACATAGGTTAGCCGTCAGAGAGGATACCATGTTGTCATTACAACCCCGGTGGAAAAAACCTACGTTAGGAGAGCTGGAATGTAATGTAGATGCGTCATTTTTGGATGCATTATATAGTGATCGTCATGGCATGTGTATTCGGGATGATACAAGGAACTTTGTTATGGCTAAGACGATGTGGTTGAATCGTGTGTGCTCGTCCGATATTGGTGAAGTGTTGGGGTTTTCACATGTTATTCATTGGGTGTGTGATCTACAACTTACAAATGTGGACTTCTAATTGGATGCAAAGAAGGTTGTAAGTCATTATACTAGAGGAAGCAATTACATCTCAATGTTTGGAGCAATTATCAGTGAGTGAATGAGATGTTGTAAATCTTTTTTTGAAAACTCTAAGGTTGAGTTTAGTCAGAGACAAGTGAATGAAGTTGTTCCTACTCTTGCACGAGAGACCACTTGCTTAGCTAGTCTCCATATTTTTAATGATGTACCACCTTATATTTACAATTTAATTTCTAAGTTATAAGCTATTTTCTTTAAAAAAAGAACTCATTGATATTTTGTAAAGATTTTAGTTTGGTATTAAAAGAGGAACCCACGCCTACAGCATTGGAATATATGTGTCTATAAAATTAATTTGTTGATGATTGATATTCCACATGCTAACCTTTCTTTTCTTTAATATCTATATAACTCATCATTATAACTATTAATTAATAGGATACTTTTTTATATTCATTTAACATGAATTCAGATTAATTATTAAGGCTTGGTCAAAGGCATGTGCCTTCATTTTTTTGTTATAGGCTTGGTCTAGGTCATGAGCTCCTTTTAATTTGGTCAGAGGCTGAGTTCCTATTATTATGGCTCATCCCATGATAATAAGAAAAAACATCATTTTATTGTTTATAAAAATCATATTAAAAAGATAGCCGGTCCTAACTTTAGTGAAAGAAATTTTAACTTCTCTCTAAACTTTCTTTCTTTTTGATCATCGAGGAGGGGGTGGTTTTAGATCATTCTTTGACCTAAAATCACCCATCTACATATTTTTTTTCTCTTTTCTTTCAATCTAAATAAGTGATTTTCACATATATAGTTTTTCCTTTTGTGTTTTTTGTGATTTCGTCGTCTAAGTGTGGCGTTGTGTTGTTCGTCGTCTTGTGCGACGTTTGATTTGCGTCTTGTCGCGGTGTTCGTTTAGTTCTTGTTGAAGATCTACATCAATCAATTACAAATTCAATCAATGATTTGAGCATCAACGTTACAGATCCGGAAGCATGAGTATTTTCGGTTTTCCCCCTTGTAATTTTTTTTTGATTTACCCCCTTATAAAAATTGTTTTGATTTACTCTTTAATAGGTCAAACAAAAACGAAAATTTCTTAAAAAAATAAATAAAATTGGTTTTTGTTTGGCCTACTAGAAAAAAAATTACAAAGGGGAAAACAAAAAATGACATAAGAGTATATTACAAGGATAAAGATCTATTACCCCTTTATTTTTTAAATTAGGTTAGATGTAGAACTATGAAACAAAATCTTTTCATTTAGAGTTGAACCTTCGCCATTATATGTTTAAATTAATCGAGTCAACTATTTAGCAAACGACCTACGAATGTTTGTCTCATTTTCTTTTTTTTATAAAAAATCTTACTATTTGATTTCACTCGGTTTATTATTATATGTTTAAATTATTAAAAAAGCTAGTTGACTGACTTGGGATATTGTCCCCTAATCAAAGTCATCAAAATTGTGACAGACATTTTCCAAGTAATTTCCATGGGCCCACACGTTCCTTTTCACACCTACCTTTCACCATATATAGAAGCAAGACATGTCATAGATAGCATATTCACAGTTTAAGGTTCAAAAGCACAAGACATAGATTCTTTCAAGATGTTTCAATCTCATAATCTCAAGTTTCTGCTCTCTTTTTCTCTATTCTGTGTTCTCTTTTCTTTACTTCCTTTACTCTCTCAGTCCTTTAACCCATTCCTTGTGCAATTCTTTAGCAGCTACTATATCATTGACAAGAGTTACATGTTCCTTCTTTGCAATATCCTTCTTGCTTTTATAGCATTATATTCAAGTTTATTCAATCCTTCTTCATCAATCACTCATGAAAGCATTGAACATGTCCTCGACAGCGAGAAGAGTAACCGGTTCGAATTATACATATCAGAATCAGAGATTACAGAACCAATTGATGGTGATAAAGTTATGGAAAGTGAATCCCAAATAGAAGAAAATGAAGAAGTAAAGAGCTTGATGATAGTGGAACAAGAAAATATGAATATTGAAGCAGAAGAAGATGAAGTAGAAGAAGAAGAAGAAGAAGAAGAAGAAGAAGAAGAAGAGGGAAATGCTCTTATGATAATTGATGAAGATGAAACAGAAGAATTAAACAAAAAATGTGAAGATTTTATCAAAAAAGTGAAAGCTGGTTTCTGTTCTGATTCAAGAGCTGAGAATAAGTTTTATTTCGATTATGATCAGAATCATAAATCACTTGTGCTTGTTAATTAATTGATTATTAGTATTACCTGACCTTAACTTTCTCAAATTTTAGGACACTTAGAATTTTCATTTTGGCTTGTAGGAATCAAATATTCATCTTTTCTACATGATTGTTTATATCAGACTTCATAGTATGTTTTGTTCTGTACCATAATAAAGAATGTGGTCCAATAGAAAACTGAGATTACTCTAATATATTAAAGAATAATGGTATCCAAATCCAAATAACTATTTTTTTTTTTTATAAATGTCACATCTAGTTAATCAGATTAAAAAGAGAATTATGGAATGTATTGGGATATTGATATCTGAATATGTTTAAGTGTGCCTCTAAGTGCGTCCATAATATCATATGCTTTAAGCTAGTGACTCTGGAGCTACCTATGAAGTATGAACACACCTTCAAGGCGTGTCCTTGTTCAGACATGTATCGTATCCGACACCAACACATATAATTACACTGAATTCCATAATTTCTAAAAAATTTGGTTGTTTCGGCGTATCGATGTCGGTGTCGGTGTCGGTGTCCGTATCCGTGCTTCATAAGGAGCTACCCGGTCGATTGTTAGAAAATGATATAACATTGGTATTAAAATTTCAGAATAAAAAATTTGAGGCTAAAATTATGTTTTAGCTAAAAACATTATTACGAAGTTGTGAATGAAGTAGATTGGTACGAATTTATCGACCTCTAGAAGGGGGGGACCAGGCCCCTTGATGTGTTCGCAAACAACACACCTAGCAATTTCTTAATTGACTCAAAGTCTTTATAACAAGCCTAGTGAAATCAATGGCCTGACCCTACCATTTTGATTTTTAAGATAAGTTAAAATTACATTCTGAATTCAAAAATGTGGGCTTGGATTTTTCTGTCACTTGACATTAAAATCGTACCAATGGTCTAAGTAGAGCCATATTAAGTCAAGTCTTTCTATGACAAAGACATAACATCCCAACGACATATTTTGGTTTATAATCAGTTTAGATCACTCTAACAAAAAATAAGTGGATGTTGATAGAATTGTGTTGGTAGCCAAGTTATACAACATTAATATTAAGGACATTTTTTTTTGAGCAATTAATATTAAGGACATATATACAAGTTTATTTGATCTCTCTTTTATTTTCGTTGACATTCAATTGCTGCTTGTATTTATCAATAAATAAATAATATAAACATGAATTGAATATCAATGCGAACAAATAAAATATCAATTTGACATATATATATCCTTAATATTGGTGTATAACTTGACAACCATACAACTTTATCAAAATCCTTCACAAACAACTCATATCAAATCTGCAAAATACTAAACTGATTTATATATGACCTAAGGTGTGACCTTGTAGAAAAACACCAACTCCATGAGAATAGCCACAAAGATATAAGCTTGACCGAGTAAAAGAAAAGGAAAAGTCTATTTTTTCGATAAGGACTTCCTAGATTTGGAAGTAGCAGTCCCTCTATTCCATTTGCAAAGAAAGAAAGTTGTTTAAGGTCCTTCAATGAAAAAGTCTATTTTTTAAGAAAGATGAAACTACCCAAAGATATAAATCAACAAATATATAGTTCCTTAATTATGTGACGTGATGTATATCTAAGATGCAAACATGGTGGATGGTCTTACCTGTAAAATGAATGATGTAGACATAAGAGACACAATTAAACATCCAATTTAGAGTGATTTAATTGTGGATGGTCTTACCTGAATTCCTATAAACTTGTATTTATTTTGAGAACTTTCTTGACACTATGATGTGAAACGACCCTGTCTGTAATTCCCGAAAATTAACACTATTATGCATGTGACATAACCAAAGTCATGTCGCTAAATAATAATATATTTTTATTGAAAAAAGTTAAATTATTCAACAAGTAATTCACATGATAATGTTGTTAAATTAGAATATTAATAAAATGAATAAAAAAGTCACCAAAATTTTTAAATACGGAACAGTAAGTGGTAGTGTAGTACTAAGTAAGAAGGGACTATTCTAATGAAATTGAAAATTTGGGAACTTTTTTTGGCTGATGAAAGTCTTTTAAAAGGACTTTTCCTTACCGACCAAGAACTAGTGGAATTTAAAACTTAAATGAAAACGAACTGAGGAAGTGATTATAAAGGTAGTTAAACCAATAGTCATGTGTGTAGAAAATTTATTCTAGCTCTTGAATCGGAACACAAAGCAACTTTAATTTTTTTTTATTTATAAAATTCTTACATTTCTTGTTTTCTTTCAGGGATAGAACTTTGAGGCTAATGGTCATATGATAATTGATGAAGATGAGACAGAGAAACTAAAGAAATGAAGAAACAGTAAGGTTTCTACGAATGAAATTCTAATTGGACAACTTTATTCGATGACAAATTTATCGTGATATGGTCTTCAATAACACAATTCTGATTTGATCAACAAACTCGTTTAAGTGCGCCTCTAGAGTACGTCCATTATATTGTGCAAGCTAAACTAATGACTTTGGAGTGATTAGCGTCGTTTTTTTATCGAGTTTATTTCGTTATTTAAAAATGAGAGACTAAAAGTTAGTTCTATATTTTAAAATGGAAGACTAAAATTGCATGGTTCTTTGGAAGCTCATGAACAACGCATAAATAAAAAGAAATTCTGAAAAATCAAAGAGTGAAATTGATTTGCAAGCATAGTGCAATAGTAAATATATGAAAGGAAAGGGAAAATGGACAATCAAAAGAGGAAGGGGAAACATTTCTTATGCAATAGTAAATATATGAATCATAGGGTGAAATTAAAAGTTCTTCAAATAAGAAGAACAACAATAACAATCGTGATGGTTTCAATGGTATTCAAAGAGGTGGAATTAACAATATAGGAAGAGGTGTCAAGAAAATATTTGACAAAAGCAATGCTAAGTGCTACAATTGTCTGAAGTATGGCCACTTTGCTAACGAGTGCTATTTCAAGAAAGACTCAAATGATTGAGGCCAAAATTGCATGGCAAGAAGATGAAGATCATAATGTCTTGTTAATGGTAACAACAAAAGAAGATGTTGATTGAAGTGATAAATGGTATCTTGACATTGGAGATGATAGAATAGAATTATGCATGATCAAGGGATAGCATTATGCATGATAGCATCATCCAAATGTTCTATACATGCCTAGTATGAAATGTAATCTCCTTAGCATAGGGAAATTTCTTGAAAAGGATTACAAAGCGAATATGGAAGATCGAATGCTAAGAGTAACAAAAGCAAATGGTAACTTAGAGTTGAAGGTAACTATGTCTAAGCATAGAACATTTAAGATAGAGGTTGATGTTTAATTTGGAGAATAAATTTTCTAATAGTTGCATCAAGTAGAGATGAATAAATATGACATTATATACTTGTTCATTTGAATTTCAAATACTTGAATCAAATGCAAAGATTGAAGTTGCTGCCAGAAATTCAAATACCTGATGAAACATGTGAAGATTATGTGCAATCATAGCAGCATAGACAAAAATTTAGTAAAGATGCTATAAGCAAGACATGGTGCATAATGAAAGTAGTGTATTCTGATGTTTGTGAACCTATATGTAAGTTGATTCAATTAGAGGTAACAAATATTTTGTTAGTTTTGTAGGTGATTTTAGCAAAACTCTATGGAATTTTTTAATTCATGAGAAAAGTGATATGTTAGAAGTATTTAGAAAGTTCAAGTTAATGGTTTTACCATTCAAGTGGAGGATATAAACTCTATGATCCTATTAGTAAATCTATAGTGATCAATAGAGATAATGTATTTACACCTATTGTAAGGATTGAAAATATCAGACTGATAACTACTATAGCAAACATCAACAACCGGTCTATATATCAAATGAATGTAAAATCATTTTTTGTGAAGAATCAGAAAACAAAAGAGTATATAAGCTCATAAAAATACTTTATGGGCTCAAGCAAGAACCAAAAACATGCAATAAGAGGATTGACAAGCTCTGAGTGCTATTTTTGGTCTATCAAGCAAGAACCAAAATTAAATATTAAATAAATATTAAATAAAATAATAGTCTATCAAAAATAAATAATAGTCTTAAAAGTTCATTTATGAGAAAATGAACAACATTAAAAGTGTGGCTTAGTTTTTGGTGTAAGGTGCAAAAACAACTAGTGCACACTCTCAGGTATACGTGGGTTCACCCATGAACGTGATCCATTGCTTATTATACTCCCTCCGTCGCAGTTATAAGTAACAAAAATCTATATTTTTTTTTTTCCAAATTATAAGCAAAACGAAATCATTTATGATATATTTACAATTGTTGTAACAAAAATAACCTGGACATTTATTGAGTTTGTATTTTTCAAAACACTTATTGAAAATGCACATTAAATATTAATTATTCAATAAATCGTACTCCTGTTATAGTTTTTTTTTTTGAGTTTAATAATGGTAGATTCACGGTCTAAAACAATTTTGCACATACAACCAATCCCATTAAACTCTTATTTTTTAAAGAAATTGTTATAATTATTAAATTTGTAATCTTGAATAGTATTATAAAGAGCTTTGACATATTTCCGTCAATAAAATGGAATGAAACGGTTTTCTTTTTGAAAGCAAATTGAACGTAACCGTTAGCTTTAATTTGACTTATTTCATTGAATTAGTCATTAATAAATTTCTTTAATACATATAGTTTAGAATAAAGAGAGAGATTAGAATAGTTTTGATACTTTGAAGAAAAGAAATTTTGATATATATATATATATATATATATATATATATATATTCTTTTCAATGTCTTAATTGTTTTAATTTTTAGTGTTCTAATCCCAACATTTTCGCTACAAAACTTTTTTTTGTTAATTACAACATGCGAAATGCTAACAGGTGTCCTCATGACACTGTTTAAGGATATAAATAAAAAAATTATATAATATTTAATGCATTGAAATTGTGTGATTAATTGATAATAATATCAAAAATAGCTTTATTTTATAGTAATAATTCCTTTTATGGTATGCTTAACCAGTACCCTGAAGATACCGATTAGCAGACCCTTACAACATGGAAGAGAAAGTGTCTTTTTTCCTTTTATTTGTTTCTTACAAGAAGATAATTAATCAACTTAAAAGGAGAGAGAAGTTCGTAAAGGAAATGATGGAATCGAGAGATAAGGAGAAAGTGAAAAAGGTACTAGTTGATTTGCAAAATGTCTTTAAAGGACCTGCATTCAATTACTTTTGATGAAAGAGAAATTAGTTTTTTTTTGTCAAAAACTAAAAGGTGTACCATGCTAATATATGGAGTACCTTCTAACTGTTGAGTGAGTGTCTATTAACATTCCCCATATATATATATATATATATATATATATATATATATACACACACACGTAAATGGCTTAAGGCTAACCCACATAATTTATTTTCTTATAAAAAACCTACATCAACTTGAATTACAAAGTTAGAAAAGATAATAGTTTCAATACATCATGAGACTCTAATGTCTTGTTCTTCTTGTTCTCATTCTGATGGTCTCTACAGCAGCGAGGAAGCAACTTATGGTCTGTGGTTGGGACCCAATCAACATCTACGAACCATACATGATAGATCTTTGCAATTTTGCCGTTATCGAGTACGACAAGCAAATTGGGTCGAAGCTGAAATTTGAGACGATCATCAAGGCTAAATCGATGGTTGTTGAATGGATCAACTACCGCCTCATCCTTTCCGCGCCAATGACGGTTCTCATTCTAAGACTTATAAAGTCGTTGTGTGGGAAACGACGGAGCTGGACGCGAAGAACCTCACTTCTTTTATACCGGTTGTTAATTATTAAATGGTTACTGTTTATTCTATGATCTTATAACATTATTCTCTTGTTTGTCTTATCATTATACCAATGAAGCTTTATGTTTTGGATACCAAAATAGTTTGTTGATTTAAATCTATAACATGTTGTCTAACTATTTGCAATCTTCCTTGTGGTTATGGTATCGAATTCTAACATTTTGAAATCAACCACTCATGAAAACATTTAATATGTTTGAATTTTACCAATGAGAATCAGAGATTAATGAACCATAAGATTATTTAATATTCTTAAAAGAGAAGACATTTTGAAGTCAACTCGTAAGTGTAACTAATTGTGTTTTAAATAGGTTTGTGGCAGTTTGTAACAAAAAAAAAAAAAATATAGGTTTGTGGCAGCGATGGAGCCATGAATTTTTAATAGTAGGTCATCAATTCAAATTCCTTTTTTTTTTTTTTACTTTTTTATAAATGGATATAATTTATGCTTCCACATTCATCAAATGATGGAGGATTAAAAATTGATGATGCTATGAACTTTGCTCTCTTTTAAAAAATGTTTCCTTTGTTTATTGTTAGCGATAAAATACAAAAAAAAATAATACAATTAAAACTAGGTTACAATTCATATTCATAGACTGTATAGCTCATATCATATGCAAATAAACCTAATTTTTAACTTCTTAATTGTGCCTTTGAAAAAAAAAACTTCTTAATTGTGAACAAGTGTGTTTGTTTCAAGTTATATTTGTAGATTTCAGAGAATAAAATCATAAAAAAGCATATGGATATGTTTGCTACAAGTTTACTAAATTTTATTCCTAGATATAGAATGTCTCTGGGAATAAAAAAGTTTTCGCAAAGAAAATGGTGGGAATAAAGTTCTCATACTCATATTATATTTTACTTTATCTCTCTGTTGCTTTGGTTTTCGTGCCAATACTTACCTTTTCTTTAGAAAACTATGGTTGTCAAATAAGTTGTCACCCAAAAGGTTGTTGAAATAACACATCTCATAAAATTATTTATAATTACCTATTATAATCCATATTTTTAAGGTTCCTTGGAATATTATAATGGTAACCAAACTTTTTTTTTCTTCTAAATACCTTAAAATAAAATTTCTATTTTTATATTCCAAGGAATGTTATTCCTAAAAATAAATTTGGTAAACTTAAAACAAACACACCCAAAATGTTCATTGGCTAAATTTAGAAGGAAAAAAAGTGAGGAGGTGTAAAATTTTAATTCACCGTATTAAACCACAATAGTATAATATTGAGCACGTCTGATATCACCATATTAAGGAAACTTATTTGGTAGTTGAACATTTTGCTAACCAATACCAAAATGCACAAGGCATGAACATTTTACTATAGTTCATTTGATTAGAACACTAGAACTACACTCAATTTGCAAATAACTAAAACGAAAATGCACAAGCTTGAAAGAAATTCCGGTTGAAAGATAACGATATTTATTGTCGACATGTCTAGCATAATATTACCTCCAAGTCCTAATGGTGGGAACCTCTGAAACACTAAAAGAAGATATTTCATTTTTTTTTTTTTACGTTAAAGATATATCAATTTGAGTAAGACAAAATGCATGCTAAAATATTGTAAAAACCATGGAGTGAGTATAAATAAAATTTTAAAAAGTCACATGGAATATGATATTTTCTTTTTGATAAAATGGAATATGATATTAAATGTAAATATATAATTAATCATTATACTAATCATTAATCAACTTGTGAAGGATAATTTACTTCGTCACGGTATTATTCTCCTTGATGCTCAACTGTGTATTTCAGGTTGTGGCCAAATTGAAACAACAGAACATCTAATAATATTGTCCTATTTTTGGCTCTCTTTGGCAACTTGTGAAGTCTTGGTTAGATGTGTATTCAGTGGACCCTCAACATGTCATGAATCATTTTCATCAATTCATATATTCTTCAGGAGGACACACCTCTCGGCGCTCATTCTTGCACATGACTTGACTTTGTTGTATTTGGGTTTTGTGAAATGAAAGAAACCATCAGTTGTTTTCTAATAATGTTAAGTTCATAATACAACTGTTGGAAAAGGTAAAAATCACTACACTTTCATGGTTGAAAGCTAAAAATATATGTTTTCTTTTTGGGTACCATATGTGGTGGCAGCAACCCCTTGTTTGTTTGGGGATTGACTGACCGTAGTTATACTCTATTTTGATTTTTAAAGATTGGATGTTGTAATTTTGTTCTGCTTCTTAAAGCACTCCTTGTACTAAGGAGTATAATTGTTTGTAATATATCTCATTTTGCCTTGTTAAAAAATAATCATTATACAATTATTAAACTATTCAATGCGTCATATTAAAATATAAATATTATAAAGGCGTTTGGTTTTATTTTTTTGACAAGAAAAGGCGTTTGATTTGTTTTCATACATCAAATAGAATATATTGACTTTGACTTGAACAAAAAAAGAATATATTGACTTCAATTTGATTTACTATTTCATTGAATTAAATATTAATATATTTCTTTTATACACATGATTATGATCAAAGAGAGTAGATTTGATTAAAGAGAGTAAATTAATTTTGACACATATAAAAGAACCTAACCAGCTAAACTTGTTCCACCACAACAACTATAATTATAAACTTTAAAAAGATAACATCTACTATCCAACATGAAACTCCAGTTGTTTGTGGTTCTTGTTGTTGTTCTGATGTCCTATGCAGATGCAAGGAAGATGTCCTATGACGATTGGAGTCCAATCGAAGACATCAATGACCCACACGTCACTGATATCGCTAATTTTGCTGTTACAGAATTCAACAAACAAACTGGGGCAAAGCTGAGGTTTGAGAAAGTCATCAAAGGTGAATCTCAGGTTGCCGATGGCACCAATTACCGCCTTACCCTTTCTACTTCCAATTCCGTTCCTAACATTTTTGAAGCCGTTGTGAACGAGAAGTCATGGGAGCATGTCAGGAACCTCACTTCATTCATTCCCATTAAGCATGATTAAGTGTTCGTTGTGTAAACTTTTAATTCACCATGTTGATCGACAATATTATCATATTGAGTATGTATCATATCACCATATTAAGAAAACTTATTTGTGGAAGAAGACGAAGTATAATTCCAGGAAAAGCTCAACATATATAGAGATCCTGAGTAAATTTTAAAATAAAGTGTATTATGAGTAAACAAAAAGTTTAAATTATTTTGGAATCTAAAATCGTTTATTAAATAAAATTAAGTGTATGAGTAAACTTTTTTTTGCAAGGACAAAATAAAATTTAGAAGAAATTTGAAGTGACATAATATTATCAATGATATGATATGCACTTGATTGAAAAATTTTTCTTCAACTTTGGTGACATACCTCTCGGAAAAAAATATTGGTGACATAGATTCGATATGGTACATCGAAACTATGATATGCATATCATATGATATCATTGCATAGTTTTCACTTTTGAAACTACGAGAAGTGTTTTTGAAGGGTGTAGAATTTGAACCAAATATTTATAAGACAAATATATTGTTGGGTTTGATTGTCAAGTTTCTTAAACAAAGAAAGATGTGAAAAATAAAGAAGGAGGTGAAAAAATATTAGTTAGTGGAGAAATCCCACATCGCTTAGTTTGGTGAAGCAATGGGAAGACCAAACCTATATATTGAACCTAGATTCTTTGTTTTTAGATGCATCATTCAGTAGCATTTTAAGCTTATATCCGACTTAGTTTAAATATTTTCTTTGTGAGAGCGTGGTTGTACCGGGACATTGGGGTGATAGTGAGAGAAGTCTATGTGTTGTAAAAAATTTCACATAGTAATAATTTTCTGGTTGTCGGTTTAGACAGCGGTCGTCGTTTTTTCTCGGGTTTGGAGTTTCCACGTTATATTCTTGTGTTGTGATTTTGTTTATTTTTCTTCTTCAGCTTTGTTATTTTCTAACATTTTTCTCCGGTTTTGGAGTTTCCACGTTATATTCTTATATTGTGATTTTGTTTATTTTTCTTCTTCAGCTCTGTTATTTCCAAACATATATCACTCACACAAAGTACAACTCTTACCATTATTTTTTGGAAAATGTTACATAGACACCCTTTTTCCATACACCTTTGTACACCCCATGCATTAGGAAGAGAAAAGAGGAGAGGAAAGAGAAAGTGTGCTTGTTCGGGGTCCACATATCTACGTGTCAGATTTTTGTGTGAGTGTCAAAAGGTGTATTGTCACCTAAGGGTGTCTATGTATCATTACTCTTATTTTTTACTCACAAAAACGGAGTAGTATCCAAAACATACCAACACACATAGCAAACAAACCTCTTCTCCTCTCCTCCATTTTACATACATCTGCCTCGAAGAGTTATCCTTCTTGTTGTTTTGTTACTTCCATCAGTAAGAGAATGACCTCTTGAATCATGGCAATTTACGCACATGCGATGCATAAATTTCAAAGACATCTTCACGACGCCTCAGATTTTTAGTTGACGTGTTTTGTTTTACAGGTTTGCTTTCTAGTTCATCTTAAAAGAAAACCTGCAAAATAGAACACGTTAGATAATAACGTGAAGGCCTTGGAATTTATGGATTAAATGTGTGTAAAGTCCTGGAGTTCAACATGTCCTTGTTCTTAGTGATCGTGGTAAGAAAGATAAAATGGAGGAGACAGGAGAAGAGTTTTGATTGTTGTGGGTTTTGCTAAATTTTCGATACCGATCGAAAGTGCACAAATATCACAGTATTCAACATGTCCTTTGCCGAGACTTGTATAATATTGAAGTGGCTAATTTGTATTGAAAACTCTGAGTTAATCTTAGTGACACACATTGTTCCTGATCATATTTGACACTCCTTGTATGACAGGATGCTCTATATCATATTTGGTAGGTCATTTCCGTTTGTAATCAATTTTGTGTGCTTAACAAGCTCTACGAGCTACTTATATGAAAGCTTCTAAAAATGTAAATACACAAAACTAGAGATAGTTCTCGTAATGGTATTTTTCCTTGGGCGGTTTCTATAGAGATAGATGGCTTAGCTTCTAGATTTTGGTTGACTCCAAGCTCCTCCTATCTAACAATACACAACATTAATTTTTTAATGTTATGTAAACAAGAAATTTATCATTAAATTGTGTAGAGCATCAAGTAGGAAGCTCAATTGGTAAAAGTCCTATGCACAAATTTGATATGGAGGGCACGGGTTTGACCCCATATTAGCCCTATTATCTGTACTTAATGTGTGAGTTTTCCCATTTTGAAAAAAATAAACTAAATTCATATTTACATTAGATTAAAGAATATATATGTTGTCCCGTGAGCATAGCTCAATTGGTAGAACAATGCATTATTATATGCAGGGGCCGTAGGCTACCTGACCAAATATATATATATATATATATATATATATATATATATATATATATGTTGTTAGTTGTTACACTGCATATAAATATATAATGGAACAAATATGCTTATATCGTAAATTTTTGTCACATTCTTCACAAATTACACCTTGCTTTTTAAGTGTTGCTATTTTTGTTTCCTTGACTTAAGGCCCGTGGCTTGCTAGGTTATTTTCTTTGGATAAATGCCAGGGATTATTTGACTTGTAGGTCTGCCAAATCATGCCACATTGTAAGAATAGAACCTCGGGATCCAAGTTGGTCCCTCGCAATTAAAAATACTTATTTTAGTTTTTTACAAAAATAAATTGTGACATCATCTTAAAATTTAAAAAAAAATCGGTTTATTTGAAACTTTTGTTGTCCATCACAACAAGAAAATTGATGTTCACACTTTTGATAGGGCTGAAAAACACCAATAAAATACTAAAATACCCTCGGTTTTCCTCGGTAGTTAACTGTCGTCGGTTATATTTGTTTTCGGCAGTTAATTGCCGAGAGGGTATTTTAGTATTTTATTTGTGTTTTTCAACCCTATAACATGTGTGAACAACAATTTTCGCACAACAATGTCTATTAGTGTGTTTGATTTGTTATAAGGGAAGTAAAAAACAACACAAACCATATAATTTCACAATACAAATTTTTACAGTATTGAACAATTTTTTGTCTTATAAGATGTTTTGTAAATAAAAGATTATTTTGAAATTCTACTTAAGATAAAAAATTTGTGTTATGGTTTAGTGAGGGAGAAATTCTTGTGTATGAACGAACCTAACATATCATTTTTATAAACAACAAATTAAAACATGACACATCATTGTTTTATTTTAAAATAATTTGAAAATAATTTAAGAAATGAAAAATAACTGCTCCTCCTCTCTCTCAACCATTATTTCCTGTTAATATTCTTCACCACCAATCATGGTTAAAAGAAAAAAAAATGATGTGTCATATTTTAATTTGTTGTTTGTAAGAATGATAATTAGGTTCGTTCCTACACAAGAATTTCTCTTAGTGAGGATACGGATTTTAGTTTTTGTCATGTCCTTCAAACATTTTTACTATCAAACAAGGTATAATTAAAGTTGTCATTCTTTATCCTTTATTTTTTAGCAGATCAAACACACATTTAATTTTAAAAAATAATAATTAATTAAATTGTTCAAAGCCATTAACATCATAAATATATATGAATTGTCCACTGTATGAATGGAAGTAATCAACACCATAGAATATATTCTTTTTTGGCTCAATTGCAGGTTTGACCTCCTAATTTCTTAATTGTGTGATTTTAAATCTCTTAATTTTATATGGGCAATTTTAATCTCCTTACCTTGCCCACTTTTTTATTTCATAGTCCTCCAATCAAATTTTGATGTGTTTTATTTCTATTGTACAAGTTGGTTTGAATGGTTTTTTTTTTTTTTAAAAAAAAACTAAATATTAAAGCAAAAATTCCATTTTTTTTTTATCTTTATTCTTAAAAATATTTACTTTTTTTTTGTCTTCAAATATAAAACTTCTTCCTCTCCTTCATGTTATATTTAACATGTGATCTTCATCTCATTCATTTCGAAATCCAATCATACTTATTATTAGGAGTACCTTACTGTTAATTTATCAAGAGATAATGTAAACCTCATCGATAGATTTTTTTCTTATAATCATTATCATTCTCATATCAAAAACATCAGATTTTTTTCATCTCCTTCACTCAACATGTGAGACATACTACCCCTAATAACAAATTAAATTTGATATCCTTCGTTCTAATACATTTTAATTAAGCTAATTGCATTAAATTCAAACTGAAATTGGTATTTATAAGCTCCCTCTGATTCATAACTTGCTATGTGGAACAATTTGTACACACTGTACTAATTGCTTTCATTTGTAATCTTACGATAAAACAATTTTATTTCAAAAATATTTAGAAACATAGTCACCCACGTGGACGCCAGGTGATCAATACAAAATCCAAACCGATAGGATATTTGTGATAGATAGCATATGATGAAATGATGGCTCATAGTAGCACACAAGAAGAAATCATTCAATTCAATTCAACAAAAAATGTCTACCATAGCCAAAGTAACTCTTCTATCTTCTCCCATTACATTCAAACCTTCATTTCTTCCTAAATTACCTTCACTTTCTCACACCATTGCCTCACCAAAAAGAATATCTCTTGGTGTCAAAGTTTGTGCTCAATTAGGTAACATTAAAACTCTAGTATCTATTTTATTTAATTTTCATGCGAAGAACATTATGATTCATTATTTTATTTTTTAATTTACTTAGTTATATATAGTTAATATGGTTGTGTTGGTATATATTTGTGTTAGGTGGTCGAGATGAAGAAACCAAGAAAGGAGAAAAAAAGAAATTTATAACTAGAGAACAAGAACCAGAACAGTAAGTAATAACAAATGAATAACAATTAATTTAATTCCATGTTTTTACTAATCAAAATTTAATATTTTGTGATGCAGATATTGGCAGTCAGCAGGAGAGAGAGAAGGAGAGAATCCAATGATGACACCACTTCCTTATATTATCATATTTGGTATGTCAACTCCTTTTGTAATCTTAGCCATTGCTTTTGCAAATGGTTGGATTAAGGTACCAATTAGATAGATGAGGTTACACACCAAACCAAACACTTCCTTGTAATGTGTTCATTCTCACCAATTTTATTGTAAGCACTTCACTACTCATTAGTAGTACTTTTTTATTTTTTTATTTTGAGGAAAACTCATTAGTAGTACTTCTCAAGCTTGAGTAAATAATTTATTTACTTTTTCACATATGTAAGGTACAAACATTATGTCATCAATATTCAATTCCAGGATGTATGATATCCACTTCGGGTAGAGGAGGAGTAATAATATATTCTATCCGATCATATTTATAAGCAATTTTTGTTTTTTCATGTTAAACATATACATGTCGTTATGTAGCAGAACCTTTAACTTCAAAATAATATAAATTAAGAACGAAGATACATTTGGTAAGGTAATTTAAAGGTATGTGCACTGTGTGTAATAATAGTATAGAACAATGACCTCATGAACAAAATTACGTGACTTAAATTGCACAATGCAGCCCACTTGTTAGTTATCTATTAACACAATTGAACATTTATATGCACTTTGTTTGAGAACACTAATTGATCGTATTAGTAGCATGGTTTTGTTCTCTCTGCCACTATCATTTTTTTGTCTCACTTCAACCATCATCGTTCATATTCACACATTCTCTTAATGAAGCACATTTTTTCATAAGAGAATGTAAGAGCAAAAACAATGATAGTGGAAGTGAGAGAAAAGAGTATGACAAAAGAGAGAGAGAGAGTTGTGGACTTGTGGTAGCACTCCGGCCTAAACCGCTTCCTAAGCATAATCCAGTGTTTCCCAAATAATGGTTTGGTTTATGAACCTTAACCATGCACAGCCCATTGATGAAGACATGTTATCATTACCATTAGTTTAATAGGTTAAAACATATAGGGGATGAAGACATGTGATGATATACAATATTATTAGACCACTCTCTTTTTCTCTTTGGTACGTACACTAAACAATTAAACATTTCCCAAAACTTTATACAGTGCTATTATTTTCACTACACCCAGATAATACCAAGATTTAATTCCAATTTCTTGTATATCCTTTAAGAATAAGCATACATAAAAGAGACAAAATGTCAACTTATAAACAATGTGAACATGTAATTGACTCCATCATGTATGTACAGTGTTATAATATGGCGAAAAAAGTAATACAAAAAATTGCCTGCAAATCCAATATTTTGAAGCAAAAACAAAGAGTCATGTTATCATTAGATAATATACCTCGACATTGCAATTCTCTGAACAGATCCTTCCTTCTTCTTCACCACTTTCACTCTATCTATTTATCTATCTCGACATTGCCATTATCTGAACCGATCTTGTGTTGTTCCGACAATGGAGCAAAGATCGTTGCTGTACAGCTTTGTCCTGTCCTTCGCAGCACCGTCTTTTTCGTTGAATACAATAAATTCACTGGTAAATTCGATGACATCACCGTGCAATGCCTCCTCATCATTTTATGGAGACATTGCACAGACGTCAGCGGATTTACTTGTGTATATTCAGCGAGAATTAAGGTGTCACGAGAGACAAACATGTAGATCAACGATCATTGTCTCATCGTCATAACAACAACAATGATCCGAGATTCGTTCAGAGAATGGTAATGTCGATTAGAGATAGTGTTTTAGAGAGAGAGATAGCTAGTGAGTGACAAAATAGAAGGAATGAACATGGTTTGTTTTGCTCGTGTTTATTGTTATTGTAAAATTAAAAATTAAATCATCTTAAGATGATGACAACATATGAACATCAAATAAATACAATAGAATAAAGATTGTGTTAACTTATCTGTTCTTAAAATTTGTAAGTATAGCCACCGATATCAGCTTCTTAAAAAAAGTATAAGAAAACCCAAATTTCTATATTTTACGTGCAGGTTTAAAAGCAAATATATACACACAAGTGTTAGTTTACTGTTGAGAAAATAATGGTTTAAAAAGGTCAAGCTTGGCTCATTTATAAAACGAGCTGGGCCGAGCCGGACTTTTAGTAGGCCGAGCCATAGGCCCCTGACGGACGGCCTGGTCTATTCCCACCCCTAATCAAATGTATACACATTGATATTGACCCAATTTAGATTGAGGTCCAAAGTAAACTATAAAATTAAAACCTTTTAAATGTAGAAAGACCTTTACTTTTCTCACACTATTTTTTGCATGTCATATTTTCTTCCAAAAATTCCTAAGGCATTTTCGGATTATATAGCTCAAAACGAGTTTCCGCACTAATTTAGGTGGAAAAATTAGTTTTACACCAATTCGTATTATAACATTTGAATACCCCTTATAATAATTTCAAATGCAATTCAATGTATTTTAATTGTATAAACATTTTCAAATACTACTAATTTAGTAAAATAATTGCATAAATGTTCATTATTTTCATCAAGAGAAAAGCAGAGAAACAAACACAAGTTTGTTTATATGCTAGTACATATTGTGAACACACCTTCATTCAGGTAAATCTTAATTTAAGCACATCACTAGAAGTAGTTCTCTAGCTTGAGTAAGATAATTTATTAACCTTTTCACATATGTAACGATAAGAACATTATTTCATCATATTCAATTCCAAAACATGATCAGTGGTAATATGCATTATATATAATGACTGCCAGAATAAATAAATAACATTACCTAAAGTTGTTTACATGTAAACAAATTCTTAATTTACGTATTCAAATCAAATTTCTACATATCAGATTAATGAACTTAATTAGAAATGTTCTTTAGAAAAAACCACTTAAAGGAAATTCAATAGAGGATACTAAACTAAATGTTGCATCATCATCTTTCCCTTTGAAGAGACTTGTAAAGTATTGTAGTGACAAATTTGTGTTGAAACCTATGAGTTGATCTTAGTGTTACAAATTGATCACCATCAGATTTGTTGATATATAGATGATTTAGATACACATGTGTTAAACTTGGGACTTGATCATGATCAGTATTGCTTGTGGAAGCAGCTTCTTGTGTTATTGTCACTGGTATTTGTGGTGGTAATTCTGGGGGAGGCTTGTTGAATTCATCTTCATTTAAGAATATGTTATCGTAACTCGATGGCGGCGATTGTGGATCTTCAGATTTTTGCAGTCTTTGTGGGATATAATCCTGTAAACAATCAAAAACTAGTTGAAGTATGAGAGGTCAAAGTAAAACTGCTAGTAGTGAAATTGTGAAGGACATAGAAAATTCTGAATCCTAGCCAAAGCAGGGGAATCTTTTCTAAATGTTAAGTTAGTATTATGGAAATTTATTTCCTGAAAATCTACAAGTATTCGACTATTTATGCAACCATTGTACACTATTTACACAAATTAAAGTAATGGATTTAGTACTCATTTGTTTTCACAGTGAAAAACTTTCCGAACTCAAATACTCAAAAGATAGGATTTCTAGCTTTAGAAAGTCACTATATAACACATCGGAACGTGAGAAACAAGTGTGAAACGCGTATTTTTAGTGTATATATTAGACTAGATTTTTTACTTTTGATGGATAGCAAATATTACTAAGTTAGTGGGTACGTTAATTTCTCATGATTTGAACGCAAGACTATATTGGACAAGATGAATTTAGAACCGAGTACATATTCTCCTTCAAGCATAAGCAAACATATTCCTCGAACAATATAATATCGAAAACGCGATAGAGACTAAATTTAATTGATGATCATGCTAGGTAAACCATGAAATTACCTGTAAATCCAATATATTGTAGACATAACCAGAATCATCAAGATCAAATGGAAACTCTGGAACATGTGTCCATTGGCCATCTACAATAAAACGGTAATAATAGATACTTATTGGAAGTGTTTTAACAATCACAAAATGTTGACCTACTTTCACCAAGGCCTCCCTACAGAACAAAGGTAAAAAAAGGTCATATTACCATATAATTTACTATGATGGTGTAAAAAAATACAAGTAAACTATTGGTTATTTACACTGTCTCCCAATTGTTCCATGATCCTGCAATAGAAACATTGGTGCCTCCATGAATCCATGTGATCCTTACACTTTTCAACCTTTCATGAATCACTGTTTCTACATAGTTGTTTTGCATCAATGCTTGTGGCGGCTGAGGTTGTATCATCATTCCAGGTACAATCACAGGAACCTTGAAATCATGTATTTGAAATTCAATTCTGATTTCATTATACATCAATCTGATTTTATATTAAAATACCTTAGATTATTTCATAAAAATAAAAAGAATCTTAGATTATCATAGAATCAATTTCTATATTAATATCTTAAGATTATTACCAAATTATTTGGATCATAATTTCTTTCCTAATTTCAAGTCATCACAAGAATATTGTTTGCATGTTTGAAACTTGGCCTCCTTATATGATGCGACACATAAAATAAAAAAATAAAAAATTGTATAGAAGTAGAAGAATATAAACAAGATATCCATCATGGATTACACCAGCTAAACAATATTTCAACCTAAACATTACTCAACAAAAAAAAATTCAACCTAAACGTTTCAACTTTTATTTTTCTCAAATAAACGATTCAACTTTTATTGGACCATGAGAAGAGTGTCATGGATCAAATTAGGTCTTCACTCAAAATTCTTCAATCTCAAGCTAAAAAATCCATTGGTGTTTTCGTATGGCGCTCTTCTTTATTCCAAATACCCTATTGAATTTCAGGTTTTATTTTGTGAAAAGCAAAAGATGCTACCTCCCCCCACATTTTTTTTTTTGTTTTTTGGATTTTACAATCCGAAAGTAAGACGCGCGAGAAGCTTGGAGGTGACAAAAAATTCACAAACTCATTAACATAAAATTTGTTTAGGGGACTTACCACACTAAAAAAACATCCCCATAATTTCCCTTAGATAAAAGATATTGAAGAAAAAAAAAGGAAAAAAGGATCATATGTCTCTAACCTGTTGCATGACAAAGGGAGCAACAAAACCATTGGTATTCATGTTATTTTGAAGAAGTGTTTCATAAGGCACAAAATTCAACTCTTGTAAATATTCATAGCTATCATCATCATCATCATCCCTGTTAATTCCAGAAGTTCCTTCACCATCTTCTCCTCTACTATTACTTCCCATCACAAACACAAACCAAGATTTTTTATAGTAATAATCACTTTTATCCTTAGAATCAAATTATCCATCAAAGAAACAAAGTAAGGTAGAAGAAAATATCCATATTCAAGAAGAGAAACTGAAAAAAGACACCACCAATCCATTAGATAGAGAAAGAAATAATTAGAAAACAAATAATTTTTTTATACCAAATCAATTTTTGTTACATAAATAGAAACTCAACAAAACTAACCTTTGAAAGCAAACCAGGAATTGACTTAAGGTAGCAGAGTGACATTGTTGTTATAGAAACAACAAAGTTTTTCTATGTTTTTTTTTCTCTCTCTCTTAAGGTGACACTTTTCTATGTCTTAAAGCAACTGAAAAAAAATAGAGTACTTATTGTTGGTTGGTTTAATTCTCCAATTAAATTGGAAGATTCCACGGTGGAATATTAATTATTATTATGACTATGGTTTAAAGGAGAAGGTTCCCTTGCTATATGGAACAGCCATATAAAATGTCTAATATTTTTTATTCATGTAATAATTAGATTAATTAAATTAAATATAAAAAATTGCACATAAAAAAAATTGAGGTTAAAGAAATTGAACACTTATAATATTGGTTTGGTACTAAATTGAAGCTCAATCAACTTGATTTCATCGTAATGGAATTGAAGTCTAAAGATTATTTAGTATAAAAATAAAAGAATAATGAAAAGGGTCTATATTGCTAGTTGTTATTTAACTTTTACTTAGAGCATAGCATTATGCTTACATTTTATATTGGAAAGTATGAGTTGTTAATGGATTTTGACATGTTGGATTTGTCTTTTTCTATCTTGATTTGATGTTTCTTGTGTTTTGTTTGATAAAGCTTAGTCAATTTACTAGTGAATCAACAACCCATAACATGATATTAATTTGGGGAGGAGGGCATGCCTATAATCTAGGCTTGAACTTTGATGACCCATCAATAACATATTTTAGTCTCATGTGTCCAATTTTTAATTATGAAAAATATATAGTAAATAACTTCTATTAATCCTATAGTCCAATTTATTAGTGTAATACTCCAACCTTATTTGGTAGGAGTGTATCAAAAGGAATCAATTTGTTGTTTAAATAGGGTTTGAGTTCGATACTTAATTTAGATATTTTTTGTTTAAACTTTATTTATCTATCGACAAAATTCCAATTTAGTCATCACACTTTTCTCCATCAAATTAGTAAAAAACAAATAGACACGTAAATAAAAAGGAATAAATTTCCTTTGTACGTCTAAGAAGATGTGTAAGCCGCACAATTATTTCATATTCATGTTTGTTTATTTTTTTATTAACAAGCAATACCTCATGATTTGCTGTATTATACTATAGTGTACATCATTCATGATTTGCTGTATTTTATATTATATAGTACATCATAGCGTATAAAGTTTATAAACAGTACATAGAGAGGACTCACTTATATATATTCTATACATTGAGCTCGTGTTATCGAATTCATCGATATGATTTTATCTTTTTCTATAGGTGTGCTCCCTTGAAACCAACAAGAAGTTGCACCATCAAACGGTGACAAAAACCCTTGTTGGAAGATCATATGGCTGTATTAGAGTGCTCTTTTTGCCTAGAAATTGCAATACATGTAGTTGGGGCAAGGAAAAAAATTGACCCTTCAACCATTTTTACCATCGTCTAGAAAATCGTAGCGGTACTAAACTAGTAAATTAAAATAACTGAAGTCATTTGATCCCCACCAACGGATAATTGGTTAGGGAAAACAATTAGACTTCTTCAATATCGTGAATCAATGTTCAAATTTAACAAGGTTATGTTTTTAAACATGTAGTGGTGGCTAACGTGGATCCTTGCAATCGATACTAGGAGCACATTTGTAGATAATATAATAGTATATTGTTTCTTAACGTTGATGAATCACAAAATTTAACTTACTTAAACTTTTCTTTTATAAAAAAAGTATCATTTATCTAAGTCAAAATCATGAAGTTTTATTAAATTAAGCCTATTTTATTTCGGTCATTAACAATTAATCTCTCGATTGTCATCATGGTGATAGTTATAATAATTCAACAACTAAGATTGTGTTGAAGAGGCATATGAGGAGCTGCAAAGAATCTATCCTTTTTTTTTCTGTTGGTGAATTGAATCTATCTATATACTTTGAATTTGTGCCAAACTCAAATAAATTCTTGTACAACTATAATTTTTTTTTTTGAATAATTGTACAACTATAATTAGATACTTATGAATCTTTTCCTAGCATAGCATATATATGCTTTTTCTAATTTAAGATGAAACAATAGCATCTAAAGATTCCAAAAAATCGAACAAGCATGTGAAAAGCTAAGTTAAAGCATAGATTGATTCTTGTTTAACCCTTTAGAAATTATACAAGTAGCTCCAGCTAGCATTTGATTAATTCCACTCAACTAACTTTACCGTGGGCTCTCTCATATCAAAGTCTCCTAAGTATCTTTCTTCACATGTGGTTTGTTTTAGGTTTCTAATAAAAGGAGTGAGTGACCATAATAATAGATATACTAGTTGATTGATCATGTCTTAATCCACTAAAGTTTGTGAGAGCAAATTATGGAGGAAGTGGGCATCCCCTTTTAACCATCCAATCAATGATAACTAACTCAAAGTAAATCAGTTGGTAAACTATTTTTAATTGTCTTAGTTCCTTAATCCTTGCTAGGTGTCAACTAAACATTGGTAAAAGAGACTCATTTGGGATTATTATTTCTTCTCTTCAAGTCCAAAAAAAAAAAAAAGTAGAAGCTTAGATCAATGAGAATTTTTGTGAAAATTATAAAATTTCTTTTTAATCTTGACTATTGCAATGTATTTTTTCATGAAAATTTTATCACTTTATAAAACACTTGTTGTATTTACCTTTTTTTTCTTGAAGGTTTGCTATAAGACAATATTGGAAGAGTTGTTAAAGTGGAACCAAAAGCATGAACATAAACTAGAGGGATTATTTGTTTTATTACATGGTGCATAAACACAAGATGTATTCACTAGAGACATAGACTATTTGCCAATTTTTGAGATGCCGCATCTCATGAATTACAAAGGTGCCAAGAGTTAAATAACTTTGACCTAGATCCGATATTTTTTGCGTATAACTGCACACAATAATTCATAAAGGTATATAGAATTACAATGGGTTGCAAAGATAGCTTTCAAGATATTTAATATTATTGCATTTGAATTCAATCTTTGGTTAAACTGAAAAAGATCACTTATCATCTCATTAAAGTATTTCGGATTAGGGTTAAATAAATTTGTTTCTCTTGATAAAATGTAAGAGTTATTCTGTATAATATAAGGTTACTTAATTGTTTGGCTGATGATTCATATTGAATAAAGAAAATGAAATTTAGCTAAAAAACAAATCATAAGAAAAGGAAATTGAATTTCCACCCAATCACTATCATGACTTATGGAATAAGCACCTTGGGTAGCTGTCAAGTTGTATGCATAGTCATCAAAGTTTATTTTATTTTATATTCCCTCTCTTTGGGTTTCTTGATGAATCTTCAAAGGCTTTTGCATCGTTAAGAAAAATGTCATATGTGACTTGGAATAAAATATGGTTTTGTATTTATGAGAAAGGTCAAATAAAGGGAACACTCTGACTATGATGGCCAAGAAAAATATAAACTAACCATATGCTGAATACGCAAGTTGAAATCAATTAGGTAGTTGTCCCACGCATAGTTACAAAGGATTGTTTTATTGCATATCATTTATTATATTAGGTAACATCAAGGCATTAACCAGTTAAATTAAGATTGTCTATATGATTTTTCTAAGATAATAAATTGGCTATGCATATATTAATGTTTTTAGTTTTTTTATATAAACGGGAACGCCTATATTAATATTTTTTTTAGGAAGCCTGTATTAATCTTTATTGGAGGGTCGATGTTTCATATGTATATTTTTTCACTAGAGTATTTATATTTAGTTATTTAGATTTAGATAAAAAAGGACCTTAGCTATTAAGTTACTAGACAAAAAAAGAAGATAAAAAGGGGCCTCTTAACCAATGGCGAGCGTATACTTTGAATTTTCAGCCATTTTTATATATAAAGGAATACTATCTATACAATATTTTAATTTTTTTTTTAATCTCTATTACTAACTATTTATCTTCTATGTTAGTCTATTATTTGAAGGATTTAATTCACATACACCATCAAAATAAATTAGTCATAATCGTCGGTTCATTAAAAACATTTAACTTTTATGATAATTATTTCAAAAATCACACATGTCTAGTTGTGATGTGTTGACACTTAACCTTTAACCATGATAATGAAAAATTGTCAATTAAGTTACTGGACAAAAAAAGAAGATAAAAAGGGACCTCTTAACCAATGGCGAGCGTATACTTTGAATTTTCAGCCATTTTTATATATAAAGGAATACTATCTATACAATATTTTAATTTTTTTTTAATCTCTATTACTAACTATTTATCTTCTATGTTAGTCTATTATTTGAAGGATTTAATTCACATACACCATCAAAATAAATTAGTCATAATCGTCGGTTCATTAAAAACATTTAACTTTTATGATAATTATTTCAAAATCACACATGTCTAGTTGTGATGTGTTGACACTTAACCTTTAACCATGATAATGAAAAATTGTCAATTTAGTTTAATTTTTGTTTTACATAAACTTAGTTATCAAAGATGTTTATAAATTGGGCTTTATTATCAACTAGTGGAAAATCCAATTAAGGCGGTTAGCCGATTTTGTTTTTTTTTTGCAAAAACAAAACGATATTCATTCATTCATAACGATACAGTACATCAAATACAAACATCGCTAAAAACGTAAATGGTGAATCTGTGAACAAACTCACAACATCCAAGTTAATAGCATACATCGGCAAAATGCCTACAAATAATATGATAAAATCTAAGTCACCGAAATACCCTTGCTTCCGAATCTGCAACGTTGATGCTCAAATCATTGGTTGAATTTGTAATTGATTGATGTAGATCTTTAAATAGGAAATAAACGAACACCGCGACAAGACGCAAAATCAAACGCCGCACAAGACGACGAACAACACAACGCCGCACTTAGACGACGAAAACACACAAAAAAAAACAAAAGGAAAAACTTGATATGTGTGAAAAACACTTATTTAGATAGAAAGAAAAGGGGAAAAAAGATGTAGAGGGGGTGATTCTAGGTCAAACATAACCTAAAATCACCCCTCCTCAATGAACAAGGAGAAATAAAGTTTAGAGAGAAGTTAGAGTTTATCTCACTAGAAAACTAGGGTCGGCTAACGGTAGTTAGTCCATCTTGTTAATTAAGGGGAAAAAAAAGTCCAATAATTTAGAAAAGGGTCCACCTATCATATTTGTCGGTTAATTGACGGAAAAATATATAAATGAATCAAAACGAGTTATTAAAAGAACCACATGTGTACACATCATTCTTCTTAAAAAAAAAAGTATACACATCATTCATTTATAATTTTTTTAATAAGACTGAATGATTCCAATACCATTAACCTAAAAAGAATCATTAAATACGTCTCATTAATATGTATTTTTATGTGTATATTTAAAAAAAGAAAAGTAAAATTTGTTTAAGATGTGTAATATTGTACATGTTAAAGAAGTTAAAAATATCAATTTTTTATTGAAAAACAACAATCAATTATTAAAACTATATTTTTGACCTTAACTCACCAATAAGCAATACATATTAGTCTACTCAATCCCGAATGTGCATGTAGCTAGGCTTATTCTAATAAATACAGGGTTATATAGGATGTGGTTGGTTCTTGATGTCAATAACTTGGCCTACAAGGTGGTTTTAGGATGGAACTCAGCCAACATGGTAGTTACCTACAGAAGTGTTGCTAACCACAATCTTGTACGATCACAGTGGTTTCTTAGTTTTATGTAGGTTTATAAGTATCCATTGTAAAGATTATTTTAAACACACACGATAAATCAATTACAAATCTTCACCGTTTTGTTTGGAGTAGTCTAGGAACATGTACTGGAGAAAGAAACAAAAAAAATTATCAAGGTAATCGCTTGATCATAAAAATAAGTTAACTTACATATCATCTTTTCAAATGAGCAAACGACTAATAATTAGTTTATCACACAACTATTCGGTTAAGCACCAAATTTTCCACCAATTGTATAAGAAAAGGAAGTAGAATATTGTTTGCACAAGGATTCAAATAATTATATACTTTTTGAATGGATTCAAATAAATCTATATAAAAAAACGTAAGTAGGTATTTATACATATGTGAATTATAATAAGTTATAGGGTTAAATATATTTTTCGTCTCTATAAATATATCAACTTTTCGTTTTAGTCCTTAAAAAAATTTCCTTCTTCACTTTTGGTCCCTCCTTTAAAGTAAACTCATATGTAGAATACATATTTTTGAATAAAATTTTGCAGAAAAAATCATAATATTATAAGAATCTCTAAAAAAAATTAGAATTTTTTGACAAAACATAAATTTAATATGAATTTTTATATTTTTGAAGGTTAAAAATTCATATTTAATTTTTGTTTTGTTAAAAAAATAATACAAAAATTACATTAAAAATAAATACAAAAATTAACTTAAAAATAGGGACCAAAAGTAGTGATTGAAAATTTTATAGGGACTAAAAGTTGAAGGAAAATTTTAGAGGAACTAAAACGAAAAGTTGGTATATTTATAGAGATAAAAAATATATTTAAGTTATATGCATTTCCTGTAAAGGTTAAACATATCTTTTAATCCTTGATATAAGCAAGGATTGTTAATAACCATACTCAACCAGCTTGTTCCTAACTTCGAATATTACCTTTGAACTACCCATTTTCATACTGCAAGTAAAGAAGATATTGAATGTGTAAGCTCTAGAATCGAAGCATGAATGGATGAATATGTTATGAGTAGTTCTATAGTTATAGGATGATATATTGATCAATGTACATCATAGTATGGTCCCCTACAAACTTTTTCAAATTGAGCAAAACATTCCCTAGTTGCATCCCCATTGCACGGCAATAGCAGTTTATGTTCCTTTTACGAAGAGTAAAGCTATCTTTACTCAAACCTCGAAAACAAAAGTATTGTTTCAAATTACTATAGTTAATTAATTAGAGTGTTAAGCATGAGCTTTTCATAGTCAATAATTAATAAAAAAAATTGTTTTCTTTACACAATAAGTAATTGCAAATGGTTTGCGAGGGGCATCATTAGCTTCTTACTTTTCTTGCTGGAAAACAGTTTTTTTTTTTATGGTTTTGATTGGTTTGAAGTTTATTTAAACAAAGGAGTAGATGATTTTAATTAAAGAGGGAAGAGAAGATAATTTTCTTTTAGTAAATGTAGTAAGTAGATACTATATTTTAATTGATGAAATGAGGATATTTTTACACTTTTTATCATCAAATTTTTTAAATAATAAATTTTTGGATGTAATTTTTTTTTAATAAAATATGTGGATGTATTTAAAATTTAAGAATTCATATTATTGTATTTCTAACTTTCTAAGCACCAGCTTTTCTGTTCATGGAAAAAATGATAACTAGGGGAGGCGTGGTTAGCGAACTAAAAGTTAAAGTCATGTATGGGCTACCAAGAAAGGCCCAGCATAAAAATTACTTCACAGCTCAAACTGCAAGTAATTTCATTTCGTCGTTGCTGCATAAAAACTCATGAATGAAGAGAGTTGTCAACCAAAAAGATTGTAATAATGACTTTAGTAAGATTAATTTGAACCTACACCAATAAGGTGGTGAGAATCCTTAAAAAGTTTGGAGGATACAATAAAAATGGTATAAATATCGAGACTAATCCAGATGGCTAGTGATGTAGACTTAGGAGTTTGAAGAATAGTGGCTCCTTAAGGTCTCATATTCAAACTCATAGTGTCAATTTATACCGGTTAGTACATAAGAGCCCTACTCAACCTTTAATTGGGTCCTCTCTTGCGGAGCGCGGATTGGTTTACGAATGGTCGGTGCCAGATATCGAGCTTTAGAATGGAAAAAAAAAACTATTATACATGATGATAAATGAAAAATGCTAACAAGTCCTCTTGTGACATTGTTTAAAAAACCGAAATAAGTATTCTTATAAAGATAATGATATAATTATTACTTTCAAAAGTATTTGATTAGTATTTTCACGACCAAATTTTCTTTTATGCATTCCTTAAACAACGATGATTCTTTCACTTATCCTCAAAATTGGTTATTTCATTTATTTTATAATTGAAAGTGGACAAAAAATTTCATTGTATGTAAGTTTATAGAAGATTTTATCCAACCAAAAAGAACATATCGAAAAGATAATGATCAATGTAAACTCCATTTATTTTTAATATTAAAAACTTTTTTCAAGTTATTATCAAGAATTTAAAGAATATGTGTTGTCGATACAAAATAATTTTACATCGATGTCTGATGAAAACTCAAGATATTGTTATTTAAGTTTAGTTAATAACAACAAAATATTTTATATTTATCGTTTTTTCTCAATTTCATTTATCACAAACCCTTTTTCTCTTATTTTTAATTATTATGTGGGAGAATAGTAAATGGAGTATTTTGTTGTGGCATGTATAGAAGAAAGTGCATGTTGGTGCTTGTAATGCTGCAATAAAGGGGAGCACTCATATCATGTTTAAAGATTCATTAGTTGAATAGTAGAGTACAGTTTTACTTAATACAAGCATGCATATCATGTTTGAACTCCATTGAATTACAATATGAAATGATACACCATGTTAATTTTTCTTTCTTTTTTGTTGTGTGTTGTATTAGAGTTCAACATCAACAATTCTCGAACTATTGGATGAATATCGGGCATCCATATCCATTAAACTAATTTTTGAGAGTGAGATCAAATTCCATTAATTTAACACACTCTACATAGTTTTTTTTTAAACTAGGTATTTGGTCTATGGACAAACTAATCAAAAGACCAATCTCATCGTCTATTTGTGAGACCCATTTAAATTCACTCTTCAGAGTTGACTTCACACAAAAGGACTAACAAAGATATAGGAGTATATGAAACATAAAAATGCTGAAAGTTTTGAAATTTAGTGTAAGACTCAACCATGCGACCAATTTTGGCTTCAAAAAACTGCTCCTTTGATGGCCTGAATTTCATACACAATCAAGTATTATACGGGTTTGATTACATTTATGAGAATATAAATTACACTGGCAGTGTTTGTAATCTGGCTGTAGAAAAATGACAGAAGAAAATTGTATGCATCTAAGTTTTTATTTTGTTTAGAATATTCTTATGTATATGATGACATTAAAGTTGGAAGAAAGTGCCATGTGTGGAGCTCAGATGGTAGCACATGGCTTCTCACATTCCAAAGCTATTAAACAAAAATAATAGTACAAAGAAGTAAACTAGTGGTAAGGGTTTGAAGGGTTTTTCAATAGAATCTGTTAAGTTGCAAAGGAAACAACCATATTAGTGTGACAAATTGCTCATTATAATAATCAAAACCCTTTCTTTTTACCCCTTTTTTTGGTCCAATGCAGGACTTGGGAACTGTGATCTTTTTCATAACAAAAACTTCATAATATTTTTCATTACAAGTAAGCTATTGTTACTCTTGTTTTAACCATAGCTAGCAAACCCTCTTCTCTTTAGATTACATTTTCTTGCTTCTTTCAAACATATCAATGTGAAGTAGTGAAGTAATAATACTTATCCACTTTGAGTTAGGAAAAAAAAAGAGAACATTAAATAAAGAGTAACATTTTGTACAACAAAAAAAACCTTAATTGCACCTTTAGCTAAAAACCCTTTTGATCTGATCTAAGTTAAAGTCTTATATGTAATTATTAACATCATCATTAAATATTTTCATTTGTTTCTCTTTGCACAATTAATTACATTTTGTCCAGGTCACAAAGAAATTAATTGTCTTTTTGCCATTTATTATGGTTTGTGAAAGCAAAGTTTGTAATCAAATGTTTTCTTATGATTTGTGCATATTCAAGAGTTTTTGCTCTATTTGCTCATCTTCATGGATGGCTCTTTTTGCTCTATTGCTTCTTTTTTCCAGTTACCTTCTGGTTGGATATGGTTTTTTATCTTTGCTCTACACATCTATGGTGATAGTTTTTTCTACTTTTCTCTATGTTATTATTGTATCAAAGCAAAGAAAAGTAAATGTTGATATATTAGTAGAAGAAAACTTTCTGAATTCAGATGATGAGAAAAGTAATGAAGCAAATGAAGCAGAAGAAGAAGTTGATATTGATGATGAAAGTCAAGATCCTTTGTCAACTTCTGAAGGATCTGAAGTAGATCATAGCCATGATTACTCAGATGGATCAATTTCTGATGAAGAAAGTCTCATTGAAATTGCACTTCCAAGTGGAAACTATGTGAATATGCAGAAAGATGAATCAGATTACTATAGTTTGCAGCAGAAGAAAAAAGAGTTATTTGGTGATGCAATTTTCAGTCAACAAAGTCTAATGGAGTTGTTATCAGAATTCAATGAAGTGATTGAGGAAGAAAATTTAATAGAGATTGATATATCTATGGGATCCATCAAGTACTCAAGGTTTGAAATTGAAGCATGATTTTAATTATTTATTAGTACTATGTTTTGAAAGTTCAGTAACTGTTACTTATTTACTATAATCTTATATGTGTTAGTAAATGTTTTTTACAAACTTTGGATACCAATTAAAGTTTCTGTATTATGACTGCTTTTTGACTTGTAAAATGTTCATCATTAAAAGTAATAAAGTTAAAGTTGTAAAAGGTTTGTCCAACAACCTAGTTGATGGTAACATTTCTTGACTTCCACCTGATTATTACTCTACTTTACTTCTATTGTTACATTCTGTATCTGTATCTGAATCAATAAAAAACTCAAAGTTGAGATTAATCAAGTATGAATTAAATGCTTGACTGGTAATTGTGGTTAGATATATATAATTATAATTTTTTAACAAGATATCATCTAACTTCGGTCTATCTTTGTCACTTTTTTTTCTTTTTCTTTCTAGTTTTAGTTAACTTGCTTAATTAAGAATTGTCTATGCATGCTAGCATATATAACATCTATGGAATTCAAGAAAACTATATTAATTTGTGATTGCTACACCTCAATTACTGCCTCTCTTGACTAGGGTGATTTTCCTTTGAAAAAGATAAAATTAAATTGATTATTTTATCAATAGTAAAAAAAATTCTTCAACATAATTTCATTGTAACTTTTCTTTGAAACTTTCCGACACCAAAAACTATTTTCTATGTTTTTTACTGAAACGCTGAAAAATCAATGAAATTAACTTGAATTCCTTCGTTACCAAAACTTTAAGGAATTAATAATGATACGTGGGACACCACTTTTTTATACACCTGTGCGATACCTAGTTAATCTCATCCAAAATTTTGTTAATTTAGTTGAGTATATAGTTAATTCAATTTATAGTTAAAACTGTAGTTAATTAAACTACGCGATTAACCACAAATTTCAACACCTTCTAAATTAACCACATTTTTGCACAATATTAATCAGGAATCACATGTGAAAAAGTGAATGTTTATGAAGCATTTTTGAACTAGAAGTCACATCTTAACATTTGATTCATTCATTTATCAACTTATCAACTCCTTCAATAGAGCTTTGCAATGCAAAATATTCCAAGTTATTCCCTTAGGTTGATAAACAACTACAATGACTATTAGAGCTATCACTTTTTCCTTTCGTCAAAACATCGTTCTCATTTTATTCATCAAAACTTGAACAAAAAACACTTTGGTGTGTTGCCATCTCCTCACTAAAAGCCAAAATAAAAGAAGAGAAAATTGTAATTAACAACACAAAACTCTATTAACAATGCATGAATTCATAGTTAAGTAAATACAATACGATATATTTATTTATAGGGTTCAATGACATAAGTCCCGTAACCCCGTTTTATGCGTCGTAAGTGGAGGCCTGGGACGATAAAAATTTGTACATATGTTTATCTTATGCTTTAGCAATATTGCTGTGAAAAGGGGCTACTTATCTCTGAATTTGAGGAGGCTTAATATAAAATGGCTTTAAATATAGCTTTGCAAGGGGGATTAGTGGGGATGGTTGAGAAATGGCAAGTTATAGAAAATATAGAGATGAATTGAAAATGAAGCAAAAGCAAAACAATGAGAGACGTGGCATGATAAGTTATATGATAGTATGATTCATCTTATTTCATAAACTAATTTGCAACAATAATATTATTAAATAATTTTAATGTCCTGGTCAAAAGAAATAATAATAGCTTTCATTTTATTTTTTTGGAGGAAGTTCAGTTTGGAAATGTTATAGCCAAAACCAGTTAAGGCCAAGTGCAAGCAGCCCTATTGCATAGGGCCTCCAAATTTTTGGCACCAAAATTTTCAAAATATGTTGGTTAAGGATTGTCTCACAAGTCTTAGCTGAATTAGTAAAAATGACAAAATTGTTAGGTTAAATATGTCATGATCAGGGTCAAGGACGAATGCAAGCATAGTGGTATGTAGGCTTGTGCCTGCACTACATTTTGAGATTTTTTTTTTTAGGTGGTAGTAATATAGTAATATATAGTTATAGTTGATATGTTGACTAAATGGCCCACACAAAACACAACATTTTTCTATTGGCCCACACATAAACACACACTTTGACACAACATCACATATGAATGGTTAAACAATTGTTTAGAGTTACTTCTATAGAGAGATACTTTATCTTTTTTTTTGGTCAAATATAGAGAGATATTTTTGTTGGTATTGAAAATGAGAAAATCATTCAATGTTTCCAAAATATGGAGGATCGTAGATGACAATTATGATGCATATTTATGCTATTAAATATGATATATATATATATATATATATATATATATATATATATATATATATATATATATATATATAATGCCCCCACTTTGTAAAATTTCTGGATCCGTCACTGATCAGGGTTCGAACTCCGACACATCCACTTTGTGTGTGTGAGTTTATGATTGCTTTGTCATTTCGTCTATTTAAAAAAAATTAAGGATATAAAATATTTAAATTTAAAATTTTGAGCTTAATTATATCAATAAATCTCAAATTTTGAGCATTAAATCTAAATTCGTGCATATATTGAAGTGAATAGCGTTTGGGTTTAGTTGAGTGTTTCAGCTGAGTTACTAATTTAATACCCTTAGTTAAGTATGGTTGTATGGTTTGGTTTGAGAGGCAAAATAAAAACAACAAACTAAACCGTGTGGTTTAATTAAAAATTGGCCCAAATGCAATTTTTGCGGTTTTCAATTTAGGTTGGTTCGACTATCGATTTTTTATTGAGTTGGTTTAGTTTTGAACACCTCAAATCTAAATTAAGAAAAATGTGCGTAACCATGAAAAAATGGAATTTGTAAGTTAGCTTTAACAAGCCAAGCCCAAGAGTCTGGGTTCTTAAACTTTAAACTCGACATTAACAAGCCATATATATATAGATTTTTTTTTCACCCTCTTACTCTATCGCATACCTTTCAAAATCTCAATTTTGTCTTGTTTGAATTCTACAATCTAAAAATATTTTTGATTATTTCAGATTATATAATCCGAATATGTTCATAACACAAAACAAAGAATTTTTTTTCATTAAATCATATTTTACCTCAACAACAAAATAATTCAACCACAACAATTTCAACAACATGATTCAAAATAATTTCATCAACCTAATACAACAACAATAATAATTGCAAAAACATAATTAAACACAAAAAATATCATGGATTAATCAAACTAAATTCTTCATCTGGTTTATCTATGCATGCTCTGATTTCTTTGTATGGATCTCCTAGATCTCTAAGTTATGGGTTATTACAGCTGATGCTAGACATGTTGGTGGAGGCACAATCATGGTTCTGTCACGAGGATTGTTCTGATTCGGGGGTCAGAGGAGAAGACGAAGCAGTGGTCTCGTCTCGCTAATGAGGCAAAGTTCTGACGACGATGATGCTAGCTATAGATTGATAGAGTATTGACAATTGGATCTCATTGAGTGAAGGTTGTTTGTTGGGTCCTATCCCTAGTTGAGTTGTCAAATGATCTTTCAAGATTAGAGATCTTCGACCTTGTGGTGGTGGAGACAGCCCTGTGTTACCAGACTTTGATCAGTAATAAATGGTTTTTTTTAAGGTGATTGTGTACTTGTAAACACTTTGACAATCAAGTAAGATTGCACAAAATATATGAGTTTTTATGGGTAAAAAAATGTGTACCTGAAAAGAGGTCATGAGTTAGCCTTTATAGTGAGGGATTTGGTTTTGTGAGTCCTTTAACCCTTATCGGCTTATCCGTACATATGTTATAGAAGGACCCATGTGAGCATATTCAAATAAGTTAGTATTGGATCGAGTATGGACGAATGAGATTAGTTTATCTTGCCTTGAACCAAGGGATTTAGGGCAAATCCATGTCATGGTCCGAACAAATGATAGTGACTTGAGGTGACCTAGTTCATTGAAGAAATGAGCCTCGACCCAATTCGAAACATGATATCAGAAAGCATGTTGAGATTGATCAACAACATTACATATAAGAAAAATAACATGTTGGAATCATATGTATATCTTTTTTTATTTCTAGTCAATTAATTGCCGATATCATAACCAGAATCTTAACAAGATCCATCTTTAAACATTTGATAAGCAAGCTGGCATGACGAGGAGGGGTGTTGGAGAATCTTTGTGCATTTTTAATTTTTATTTTTTATTTTCAGGTGCTTCTAGGAATTCTAAATGCTTCCAATTGTTTCCCTTTATTTTTCATCTTTGTAATTATTCTCTCCTTGATTCAAGGTAGAGAATTTATTGTACCTTCACTATTTAAAACCAATCTTTAGCTGAAGAATAAATCACAACAATTCACTCATTTCTTTCCGCATATAAAACAAATCAACACCTCAAAAAAATAAAAAACCAAAACTTTTTTGGTGGTGGTTTTGGTTTTGGTTAAAACTAAAATGTGATATATATTTGCAAAAGAGTTAAGGACCGAAAGAAAGAAAATTTACAAAGACAAAAAAAAAACTGTATATTTAGGATGAAATTAGATCGCATCATAAAATAAAATAAAAATATAGATGGAAGTCATCATATTTTCTTGCCTATTTCAAACCAATAAAAAGTGGAATAATACGTTTTTTCATTAAGCATATATATATATATATATATATATATATATATGAGGGAGTTATTTTGACTCCAAGAGTAAGTGTAATAACTTACTCCAAATCTTAACATTTAATTCCAATTTTGATTAATGGTTTAGATTAATTGATACGGTAGACTTTAATTCCATTATATATTGTAGTCAACACTTATTAACACAAAATATCAAAGCAATAAATGTCCTTTAATTGTTTGATGAGCTCTTTCTCAAATAACATCATCATCTATGTATGTCTATGACAACAAATTAGTACAAAAATGTGTGTTCACAAAAAAAAAAAAAATCAGGATTATAATTAAGAAACCAAATAAAATATGTCGTATACAAAAAATAACGGGAGTAGAACAAATATGAAATTCTTTAAATTTTACAATTGTTTTCTTTAAAAAATATATATAATATGCAAATTTTTTTAGCGTAAAAAAAGTAAAGGGAGAAGAAAAAAAATCAACGGGAGAAGAAAAAAAATTATTTCAACGTAAAAAAATATATGCAAATTTTTTCTTATGCAATTTTTTTGAAGGAATAACAAATTTTTTTCTTATGCAATTTATTTCAAGGAAAGAATTTTAAGTTTTGCTGTTAACCTTAAAAAATAATTTTAGCGTCAAACCAAAAAAACAATGGGAGAAGAAAAAAAAGCAAACAATTAAAAGACATTTATTGCTTTGATATTTTGTGGTGATAAGTGTTGAATACAATATAAAATGGAATTAAAGCCTACCATATCAATTAATCTAAACCATTAATCAAAATTGGAATTAAAGGTTAAGATTTGGAGTAAGTTATTACACTTACTCTTGGAGTCAAAATAACCCCCTCTATATATATATATATATATATATATATATATATATATATATATATATATATATATATATATATAATCTCTCCAAAAAATATTATTAATATAATCAAATTTAATTCTTTTTTTATTGATCAAATCCAATTTAACTCCTCAACTTTATTTTGACGCAATTTGATTCCTAACTTAAGATTTTTGATTTCATAAAACAATCTTTAAGAAGTAATAAATGAAACATTATATATAAATATAAATATAAATAATTCCTCCCTCTTCAAAAAAAATTTCCGACCAAACTTTACTTACCTTACATCGCATACCAAACACTACGGAATAGTAGGTCAATTTATCTGTATCTATATTATATAAATTTGAGGGTTTTCCTCAAAACTTTATATGGAAATGTTTATCTCAACATATTCATGTGACATGTGGCACTTTCAACAAACTTAACATTGTCATGACATATGGCACCATGAAATAAACCAAGCATTCTCATGTACTTGGCATTTAATGCTATTAATTTTATTTTTATTTGTGTTTCATAAAATTATTCTAATTTGATATGATTCTAATCATGGAATATAAAATATAGTATAATATATTTGAACTATTATTTTAATTGAATTTTTTCTGTTTACACACACATACACACAAATCAATTTATATCTAAATTATTTTTGTGATTAAAATTTAAAGTAACAAAACTAAATAATACACTTCATTATATTTAGTATTTTTGTACTTTAAAAAATAGTATATGTTGTATTTTTGTTAAGAAAAAAAAAGGATTTTATATGTTGTAATATTACTAAAAAAACGGATCAAGCAAAAATGTCATCATAATATGAAAACAAACTATTAATAAGAATTATTTTTTAATGAAACATTTAGTGAGAAAATATTCACTATTATCATTGGCAAAAAATTTAATTTTTTTTTTTAATTGTTGATGCTTGGATAATTACATATATTATAATTAGAAGGAAGAAAAACATAGTCATAAGGGAAAAAAAAAAAAAAAACTCTATTTTTATGATACTTTTTAATGATTCTATCACGTATATGTCAAAATCACTTTACCTCTAACTTAGCATAGGAGATTTCCTTAAAAAAAAAACTTAGAATAGAAGACTTTTTATGATACACATTTAATGGCTATTAAAATAATTTATGGACATTGAAATTGATTCATAGCTAAATAATTTTGTAACTAAATTATCCTATATGACAATTGATTTTTTCAAAATGTTAAAAAAATAATAGTTATTATACCAAGTTACAGTCTGAATCAAGTCTATAAATTAGACATATGAGTTGACATAATTTCACATCACAATTTACAACTCTCATCACCGTTTTTTTATTTAACATAATTAATTTTTTATTGAGTTTTTGTTTAAGATAATTTAAAAAAAAAGCAGTAAATAATTATAAAAATAATTTTAATTATAATCTATATCATATAAACATTTATCTCGCATAGAATCAATAGTCATTTTATCTATATTAAAAATAAAAATAATTTACACTTAAAAAAGAATTATTTTATGGTGTGTAAATGTAATTAACTTGCACTGCCTTTTCTGATTTGTTTAAAATTAAACCTCACAAATGAACATATTTATTTTACTCCATCTTTCCTATATGTTTCAATCATGTCATGCAACCAATTAGATCATAACATGTGTCACATGAGATTTCTAAGCCAATTGAATTCTAACATGTGACATTTTTCTCATCATCATATTATTTAATGATGGTCAAGGATTCAAACATAATTTGTTGGGTTTTCCCTTATATATAGTTGATGAAACTTGCATCATTTTCATCTCCTCACTTCTTTCACGCAATTTCTGATAACATGTTCGAAATCAATTCAGTAAAAGATTCATGGTTATAATGAATTGCATGTATTTGATTCGTTTTTGTTTAGTTCATTTGTGATGTAAAATTTAACTTATACATGTTTTCAATGAATATGGTTCTAATGTATGAATCAATATCTTAATCATGGAAAAAATATGTTTCTTATTGATATCATAGCTATTTATTTCGATGTAGTCGTTTTGGTTATATTCATTTTATTTGCTTTTGTTTTGATATATATTATTTTATATTCAAACTTAAAAACATGAATAGTAATTTGATGAAGTCTTCTCACATCCTTCTCTTTTATTTTTATTACTGTGCAATATAAATATAAGTTCACGTTTCTGATTCCATTTTCATAAATCACTATAACTAATAATTGTTAAAGAAATCAATGCATGAATAATATATCATGTACGTGTTCCATTTCCGTTGTTTTTAAAAATGAATCAATGTATATGTTTGACTTGTCTTTCTTGAAAGAGAAATATTATATTGTCAAATAAAACATATAATTAAATTAAAGAAACGATTACATGACAATGAAAAATCATGAATGAATCTAAATGAAAAAAAAATTGTTCAACTAAGGCTTATAAAGTCTTCAAGAATATGTACATTAGAAAATTTCTTTTAATTAGTACGTATTTAATTTAATCTCAACAAGAGTGAACCTATGATTCTATGCAAATCGTCTCCCCATGTTAATTTCCTCTAGGATAAAAAATTGTTATAGTTAAAAAACCAAACAAATGGTTCATAAAAAAATCAACTTAATACCTATCAAGGACTCATTTCTTAAAAAAGACCCGTTTGTTACAACATTTTTTGTAAAGACAAAATGTTTACGTATAATTAGTTTTTGTTTGTTAGGTTTGAAAAAATAAAATCTAAAAATAAATGACTACAAGTGTAAAAATGTGTGTATACAAAATTTAGGGATATCTCCTTCAAAAAAAAAAGGGTTGGGGATATTTAATATGGAACAAGTGTAAAGGTGAGTCTTATTATTTTTTGCAAACTTTAATAAAATTTTGCATTTTCATAAAAATAAAATATTGCATTAGGGTTCCTTTTAGATCATTTTCTAGATGTTCATATTAGATTTATTCAAACAATTAACTCAAATAATAAATATTTTTTAACGAAGTAAAAAAAAAAAAGACATTTCGATCACGAAAACATGACGTATAAGCTAAGAGTAAAAATTGAGTCCTATAAATTCTATTGGATTTGATTAATTATATTTTCATTAATAATCACAACGTTTAGATCAATTCAAACATTTGATTTTATCTTAACCACATTCAACGTAACAAATATGATTGATTGTGATGAGCTGTTACTATAAAACTTTCTATACTAACATTCAAAATAAACATGTTTACATTAAAATGATCTACATTTATCATTCACATTGATATAAGTTTTTTCACGTCATTAGGCACATCATGACAAATTAGCCTAAAATGTGACAAGGATAAAACTTTGGGAAAAAATACAACTAGAGGACAAATAAATGGTTTTAAAAATAGACAGACTAAAAAAACATTTTCATTATAAAAAAAAATAGGGAGATTAAAAGTGGATATAAGCCATTTTATTTTATTTTTAGTTCCTACCAAATAAACTCATTTAGTTTCAGTCCCTATTAAAATTAAATTTGTTTAATCATCCTTAAACTCTTAAATTTTATTTTTTTTCAATCAGAGTTAATGACATCCAAAAACTAAAAAAACAGTTCATCATAATGTTGGGCTTCCAGATGACCTAAACTAGGTTGGATAATCACATTAGGCTAAAAGCAACTACTCAAGTGAGACTGACGATGTATGTTCATCCAAATACATAAGACATTAGGTATATGGGTCATCCCACTTATATCTTTTTCACCGTCTACTCTTACATCTAATGTGAAACTTTAACTCACATTTGACATATTAACATATATTCCTGAAATGTGAAACTCTCTGCATCTGTGATCTGGTAACAGAACCAAATAAGTTCATAGAATACATGTCAAGGCAAAAAAATAGGGGGTTGGTGGTGGTTTCGTGGAGAGATATTTTTATTCCTTTATTTCATGAGAAGAGAGAAAATTTGAAAAAGAAAGAAGATAACAAAAATAAATTTCACGGGTTAGAGAGTGTATGCTTTGTCTGTGACTGTTTAGAGAATAGAGTGAATTGTTGGTAATTTTACGGGTTTATTGAAGGAGTTGGAAATTTTTGTGTAAATGTTTTACCAAAAAATTAGAGTAAATAAAAAAATGCCACATTATTTTTGAATTTCTAATAATAATATATGTTTTCAACTCAACATAACACATATGTAGTTTTCCATATATCCCACCAAAGACAAAAAAAAATGAAGGAACTTGAAATAATATAGGTTGTATAAAAAATATAGAAAGAAAGAAAATGACATCCAATAACTAAATTTTAAGATAAAAAATTAGACAAATGACATTCAAAAACTAAAAAGAAAACACTTTATCATAATGCTAGAACTTGCATGTGAGCCTACACTTAGTTAGATCATCATATTAGGCCAATACCAACCATATAAGTGAGATTGATACCACATCATTACACTGTATATGAATCATCACACTTATTTTCTATTCAAAATCTACTATTCAATTCAATGTAGAACATAAATTCACACGTGACACATTAACATCTCTTAATCAAGTGTGTGACTACCCATGTTCGTAATCATGTGATATAGTCAAATAAGATCAAACAAAGGCACAAAGTATTCATGATTGTAGGTTGAAAGTGAATTAATTGAAGACGATATATGTTCTTTTTTTTTCATGAACAAAGAGAAAGGAAACTAGACAGAAAAAATGAATATGAAAAAGGGATTTGAGTAGTTATACGAATTTGTTGAAGAAGTTGGAGATATAATTGGGTAAATTGTTTTAGCATAAAAATAGACTTAAAAAGAATGGCACATCATTTTAAAATGCTTAAGAAAGGTGTATTTTGTCAAACTCAACATAACACTTCTACATTTTTCATTGTCACATCCTACCAAAGACCAAATGTGATGGAATTTGAAATATTAGAAGTTGAATAACAAATAGCATTAAAGTGAATGACATTCAAAAATTAAATTTAAAATAAAAAAATTAAACAAATGACATCTAAACACTAACAAAATAGTTCATCGTAATGTTGGAACTACAAATGGAGCCTACATTAGGTTGGATCATCATATTAAGTTAAGATAAATCGCACAAGTGAGATTAACGCCGCATCTTCACTTAAAATGTATAATAAGTATGTATTTTGTCGATTCAACGTTGCACATCTACAATTTTCTATTGTGAGATTCTACCAACGACCAAAAGAGAAGTAATTTAAAATAATAGATGTTGAATAAAAATTAGAATCAAAGCGAATGATATCCAAAAGCTAAAATTGAAGAGTAAAAAATTAAACAAATGATGTATAAAACTAATTTAACAGTTCATCATAATGTTGTGACTTCTACGGGAATCTGAATTAGGTTGAGTAATCACATTAAGTTAAGATCAACCACAAAAGTGAGATTGACAACACATTTTCATTCAAAATCTTAAAGCATTAGGTATATGGATAAGCTCACGTTTATTTTTCTCATCGTCTACTCTTGCATATAATGTGTAACTTTAACTCAAATCTGACACATTAACATCTCTCTCTTAAGTGTGAGACTCTATGCACCTGTAATTTGGTGACATAGCCAAATAATGCAAGACTAAGTCACAACATGGTAAAAAAAATTGGGTTGACGACGATTTCATTGAAAGAGGTTTACACTCCTTTCTTTCATGGGAATAAGGAAAACAAAGTAGAAAAAGAAAGAAGATGAAAAAAAGAATTACATGAGAGAAATTGTAAAGGAAAAAAAAAAAAAAGGAGTGCGTGCTTCAACTGCGAGAATATTTGGATTACGGAATATAGTGAGTTGTTTATTTTGTGAGTTTGTCGAAGGATTTGGATATTGTGGGGTAATTACTTTACCAAAAATTTCAACTCAATTAAAAAAAGTGTCATAATATTCTAAAGTTTCTAATAAGAACATATTTTGTCAACTCAATAGAACACATCTACACTTTTCTATTGTCTCATTTCACCGAAAATGAAAGTCAAGGAATTTGAAACAAGGGAGGTTCAATAAAAAAAATACCAAGAGAGATAATGACTTCCAATAACTAAAATTTAAGATAAAAAATAAACAAAAGACATCAAAACACTGACAAAAAGCGATTCATTGTAATTTTGGGACTTCCCTGGGATCATACTCTGAGTTTAATCATCATATTAAACAAAGAGAAACCACACAAGTGAAACTGATATCAAATGTCCACCCAAAACCTCAAGGTATTAGGTATATGGGTCATCTCACTTATATGTAGTTCAAAATCTACTCTTCCATCCAATATAGAACTCCAACTCACACTTGATACATTAACATCTCTTAATCAAGTGTGAATTCTCCGCGTCTGCAATTATGTGACATAATAAATTAGGTTAAATAGAGGCACAACATGTTCAAAAAGGTTGGTTGATGGTGGTTTCATGGAGGGAGGTTTATGTTCCTTTCTTTTATAAGAAGAAAGAAAAGGAATTAGAAGAAAAACATATATGAAAAAGAAATTTGAACATGAAAGAAGGTAAGGGAAAAAAAAAAGTATTGTGTGTTTTGTTCGTGAGAGTGTAGGAAATAGTGTGATTTTTTCGGTAATTTTATGAGTTTGTTGAACGATTTGAAGATTTTTGAGTCATTATTTTACCAAAAAAATAGATTCAATTTAAAAAACATCACATAATTTTAATGTTTAATAAGCATTTACTTTGTCAACTCAGCATAACACATGTAATTTTCTGTTGTCACTTGCCACCAAAAGGCCAAGAGTGAACGAATTTGAAATAATAAAGGTTGAATGAAAAAATTCACATGAAAGAGAATGACATCACAAAACTAAATTTAAAGATAAAAAAATCAAACAAATGACGTCCAAAAGCTAAAAAAATTGTGACTTTCGGGGAATCCTACATTGAATTTGATCATCACATTAGAGTACAAGAATCCGCACAAGTGAGTTTGATACTACATTTTCACCCAAATTCTTAAAGCATTCATTATAAGAGTCTTATCATTTAATTGTTGCTCAACATCCACAATTGCATATAATGTAAAACTTTATCTTACACTTGACACATTAATATATCTCCCTCAATTATAAGACTCTCTGCATCCGGGATCTGCCACGGGAACCGCTTCTATTTTCCCATAAAGTTGAACCAGACTATGATACAGTCGTTGAACCTTATAGGGGAGCCAAAAGTGGATAGAGAACAACCACACCAATGAAAATAATATCACATCTTCATCCAATATATAAAATGTGAGAAAATTATAACCCGTGCTTAACACGGATATCCATACTAGTTTTTAATAATGTACGGACATGTATTGAACTTTTTTGATTGCTAATGAAATGGTGTAATAAAGTTATTCCCCTCAAAAATAAAGAAATTTAATCCCATCTGTGTGACATGTGGACTATCATTTTATAAAAAAAATAAAAAATAATAATTTCAGGCAATTTGTAACTAAATTTAGTAATCTAGTAATTGAGAAAGATACTAGGATCAAGGAATGCTTTTAAAAAACACCAGGATCGTGGAAAATCGTTGAAGAATCAAATATCAATTTATTTATTTTTACCAAGAAATAAAAATGAAATGAATCACTTTTCTTAATCACCCAAAAAATTACTCTTCATCAGCTAAAATCACTTCTTTTTTTTATGAACATGAGCAAAAATCACTTAATTCCTCATTAGTAAAATAAAAGCTCGGAATTCTTTCTTAAATCTTAAGATTAGAAAACCCTCTCCTCTCACCTCCTTTTTATACACTACGTATATACCTTTTCACTTCAAAATGGATCCCAATGACCAAATGAAGAATAAGTTTGATGGTGGTAGGATACATCAGGTACATATTGCTCATTCCTTTATATTTAATATTCTTTATTCATGTGTAATTTAATTTTTTATTTTTTATTTTTTTACTGTTTTCTTTGAATAGAATACTAGGGCAAATTCCATGGAAACCGTAGAGAAGAAGAAACGATTAGCATCAATTTCTAAGTCTTGTAAAGTTTATGAAAAACTAAAGGGTCATCATCATGATGAAGGATCAACAAGTTCAAAAATTCACAAGTGTGAATTTTGTAACAAAACTTTTAGGTGTGGAAAAGGATTAGGTGGTCACAAAAGAATCCATAGTCAAGCTCAAAGGAAAGAGGGTGAGTCGAAAGCAAATGCTAATTGCAATTCTAATGATGGAAAATTAAGTTGTGATGTTTGTAAAAAGAACTTCCCATCCAATAAGGCTTTATGTGGTCACATGAGATCTCATCCTGAAAGGGAATGGAGGGCTATGAACCCTAATAAGGATAATAATATTGATTATTATGATTATGATCAAGATCAATATGTTCTTGATGCATCCAATTCCAAAGAATTGGTTATTGACGATGAATCCAAATCAAGGCCAACAAAATTGTTTAAAACCAGTAAAAGAGGCCGTTCGAGTGGTGAAGTTGTTATTGCTGCTCAAATACTCGTATATATGTCTACAGATAAACATTTATATGACAACTTCAACGAGGATTTGGATGATGAGGATAAGGAGAATGTTCTACCTAGTACCAGTGCTCTTGTTGGTGACAATAGCGAAAGAAGGAAGAAGCTGCTGAAATTGATGAATCCATGTTCTACATCTAAAGACAACGTCTTATTGGACTAAGATTGCTACCAACGGGGCACTTATGATGGTGAGAAGAAGTGTATTAGGCATGAATATGAAATTGTTGGATCAAGTCAATCGAAATCAAGAATTATTCGAGCTTTTGATTTAAACGATTAACTAAATGATGTACGTCATGAATCAAACTAGTCTTTTTATTTGTTGGATCAAGTCGATCAAAATCAAGAATTCTTCAAGCTTTTGATAGTAACGATTAACTAAATGATGTACGTGATGAATCAAACTAGCTTTATGTTATTATATTATATGTGTAACTTGTTGTGTTTAAACTAGGGTTTTTTGTTTCCTATTGCCTAAAAAAACTAGAGGTTTTTCCACCTACTTTATTCTATTTCAATTGTGTGTTTTTTCCTTTCAAATATCAATGTTAGTTGTTATTTTTGTTATATGGAGGATTGAATCTCTGACCTCCTTATCATTGTGTGTCTGTGTGGTGTATTGATAATGTCTCTGATTATTGGTATTTGTGAGAGAATAATTCGATTTGATCATTTAGGTTAATCAATTATAATCAATTTAGAATTTGTTAAAATATATGAACTATGTTGATCAATTAAAGAAGTTCATTAATTTATTAGAAGTATCACAAGTAGTTCACATTTATACTCTTTTAGGAGATGAGTTGTTGTATTACTCTGATATATGACAAGTTAGTTGGAGAAAATGAGTTTATAGTGGAGAGTGGATAAATTAGTCGATAATGGATAAGCTTGTGGGAGATGAGTTGTTGTATTTTCTACTCTCACATAAGCTCTATCTCAGCAAACTTTTTCATAACTCCGAAGTGCAAAATAAAAATCCCATTTTGTGTCGCACACAATTGAACTTTGTAATGGACAAAACTCTATAAATACAAAACATGTATGTGGTTAATAAATTGGCGGGCTTGAGGAATAGTCGAAGCCATACCCAATTGAAAAAGTATGTTATTCAAACGCATTTTAAGTAATTGTAGTAAAACTTGATTGGTTGAACCTTTCGCTTTTCCTGCAATACAAACATATTTAAGCAACTGTCGTCCGTAAGACCATATTGAAAACGCAATTTTTGTTTTTCTTCTAAACGAATACGATATTGAGATTTTTTTTACTCGAGCGCGATTGGTTTCGTAGTTCGCTTACAACTCTATGTCGTTTACTAGTTAGTCCTGGTAAAGCCCTCAGACGACGTATGTTTTTGAAACGAGGCCCTCCGTAACGTGACATAATACAATTGTTGCACCAAAAAAAAAATTATATATACCATACTAATTGAGTAGGGTTTTGAAAACAAAATAGATATGCATCTATGGTGCGAAATCTTAATTTGACATTGCAATGTCCGGAGCCCAATCTATTTTTTCAATCATCTACATTGAGTAGTGATACAATATTGACCACCCGATGTGGCAAAATCCTCATTCTACACCCCCAACTCATGTGTATTAATCAAAATTTTGAATGAGTTTTTGTATGAATGTTTAGAATAATACAAGAATGTCTGCCAAGAAAAAATAGTTTTTGTTTTATCAAAACATGAATTAAATATGAATTTTGAATGAATTTGTTAAATAAATTATAAACATGAGTTGATTTAAAAGTATAGGCCAAAATTGATGATTGAAAAGATATTCTTGAGAGACGTTTGATCCGGATATTGTTTTATCTTTCTGTTGACTTATTGACCAAAAGGATGCTTCATCTTTGATTCAATTGGATCAAGTGTCTTGTTCTCAGAAATCCTTATCATCCATTCAAACTATGAATAATTTGGATATTGTATCATTCTTGGATATCCTACCAATCTTGCGTTCAACTTGAAAATGAAATTCTGCACACTTAAACACATAGTTAGTAGATAAATTGTTCTTGTATATATGTTGTCGTTGGAACATTAGATGATGTTGCTTTGTTTTTTTTTATCATCAAAACATTAAATGTGAGACATTGATACAAACCAAATTGGTTCTTGCATATTACCTTCATGGTAGGAGATTTTTTGTGGAATAACAAGATTTAGAAGAAAAAGACAGACATTTTCCTAAAATAAGACCATAGTTGTTAGTTTATCTGTACACGTCACAGATAGTCCAAATAAAAAGTCAAATAGTCCTAAAAATAACTAACTTGCAACTTCTTCCTAAAAAGTCAAATAGTTCATTTTATTGGCATGCACCATGCCCTAGCTACTAGCTCAGTCAAAACTTATATTAACTAAATTAATGTGTTACATTGTTCTTATAGCACACAAAACATATCATCATATATATTCTACACAACCTATATATAATTATCCATTTTCAAAAGCCTCAAAAAACCAACATTCTCTTGTCTCTCTCTTTCTCATTTTGAACTTATTATTCTTCAAGAAGGAATGAATTAAGGTTGTGATACATATTCTGGAGGGTCTTCTGCCTATGATTTTATGCTGACAAAATAGATTATCGAAGATATAATTCTGTTACAGAATTCTCTAATGGGTTCTCTTCTTCACCTAAGCAAAAATCTTGTTCTGTTGTTGGCTCAAAGGAACTTGTGACGTGAGTTATAAATTAAGTATCATGTCCAAATCGTATATTTGTGGACACAATTTATAGTGCTACTATTATTATTTTTTTTAAACAAAATTGGTTTGAATAGGTTCTCATGAAATGTCTTTTTAAATATTTCATCATTCTGTTATAACTTTTTGAATAAAGAATTTCAAAAAATCCCTAAGATAAGAAGCTATTTCAAATAGTTCTTCATAAAGATCATTTTTGAGAGATATCTTTTTTTTTTTTCAAAAAAGAAATATGAGTTTTATTATTTAAAATCTCTAACAATGAATATTTTTGTTAGTAAATGCCAAAATCTCTTTTTTCACTTATAAGTTATAACAAATGAGTTTGAAATAACTTCTACCATTTTTTAATAAGCTCTTTAAAATACCATTTTTAAAAATACAAAAAAAAAAAACGTCACTTTTTTTTTTAAATATATAACAAATTATGGGCCATAAACTATAAGTACAATTTTCCATTTTTTTTAATTCACATATTAGAAGAGAACATGTTGATTATTAGAAGGTATGTCTGATAGATTTATCAAGTGTAATACCATCACATCTTGCTTCTCTGCCCATTTCAATGGAGCTTCGGTTGATAGATTTATCAAGTGGAATACTAATAACCATTCTTGTGCTATCTTTAATGGTGATGGACGTTGTCTTGGTTTTTCGGTTAGAGCTGGTTTTGGGAGAGTTATAGAAAACAAATGAGGTTATTATTTATCATGTTTTTTAGATTCGTTTGAAATTATGTTTATTGGGTTATATGATGTCTACCATGGTCTCATTTTGATCAAAGATATAGAAATTGATAAGCTTGCTTGTTGCTTTGACTCTTTACATTGTATTAATTACTTCTTTGGTTATGTGGTGGGGAATTGATTTTATAGAATAGATTTTGCTCAAAAGTAATCTGGATCAAAAATGATTTGTTTTTTGCTATATTCATATACAAATTAGTTGAAATATAAATATGCATGAGAAAATCATTTAGAATCAAATGCTACAAATCATATCTTTAAGTAGAATCAATTCAAAAGACAAAATTAATTCTACTTGACATCAATCAATTACATGTCATAACCAATTTTACACTTCAAGAATCAAACATACATTTACGGTTTTTCTTATTTGAGAAATCATCATTCCCCAATCTGATAGATCTTGCAATGTCCTTTAATGACTTTTGACAAAATTTAACGGTCAGATTCTAGAATGATATTTCGAAAGCAACAATTTTGAACAAAATCCAATGCTAACATCATGGTTTGTGCTTCCCTTGTAGTTGGATCGTTGAAGCCTTCAACACTCAGGTTGTCATCTCAGTTGATTTTAAAGTAGTTGTTTTTTTAGAGACCATCTAACTTAGGTTTGCTTGGAAGGATGAGAAGTTGGAGGAGCGTTATGCCTTGTCAAATAACATTTTTTTGCATGAAACATTGTAGATGGGTGGGATTGGCAACTTAATATAGGTTATGGTTAATTTGTTATAAGGTGTGTATTAGATGTTAACTTATGCAGATGTGTAGGTGCACTTTTCTCTTACACAGGATCCGTTTAAATTTTATTATTCATAAGTTTATCAAAGTAGTTTACAAAAAGCAACTTAAAAAAAAAATTGTTAGTGAAAACTTATAAATTAATATAAAAATTTATTCATTTACGTAAAAAAAGAAAAATCATAAACTCAATATTAAGTTTATTCAAACAGACCTTTGGTTAGACTGCCTACCTAGTCTTTTTTCTTTTTTTTAGTTTGGCAGAGCCAGAAATTTAGCATTGGTGGTGCCTTAGACCATTGTTGAATATAATTTGAACATGTGAAAGAGTGGAGCATCGAGGAATTGAAATGTAAAATTAATAGTACAATTTCATTGTTTAAACAAATTTAGTACAAAAAAACCAAAATTGAGAGAGCACGACCACTCTAAGCGCTGGTACAGTCCTACCTGTGCCACTAATTATTGCATTGGAAAAGGATAGATCCTGCCTGTCCCAACTAAATTTAGTCTTAACTACTCACATTTTTTAAAGATCAAATACACGCATGTACCTATTGATCATCTAAATTATGCTCTGCTCTTATTTTCATATTATTTGGGTATCCAAATATAAATGATCAACTATTGATCTTGTGTTCAATTATAAACTTAAAAATTATGGTGAGGATGAAAACATTCTATTTTATTTTTTAAGGATTAAAATCAAAATTCATAGGGACGAAAAACTTATTTAACCATATATTCATTAATAAATCAACTGAATTGAGTTAACCCGTACCCGTACTTAGACTATGTTAACCGAGACTCATGTTAACCATCAAAATTATTGTCGAACCTGATATTAAAATTTTGTGTCAATATATTTCTTGTATTCTTGTTAAAAAATTGCATTTGTATACTTTAATAGAACTGCATGTTTAACTAATACTATTGTAAGTCATCAAATGGAGAGCTAGATCGGTGTAAAAGTTTTATACAGTACTATATGTTTTTACACAAGCAGCTGTTAGCATGTTCTAGTCTTCGAGCTTTATTAAATTCTGACCAAACTTGTCTCCTTTGCCTGACAATGTTGCAGCTAGTTTAACATGCATGGGTTAATTTATCCTTAAACCAAATACAAAGAAACGAATCAGTGTCCTCTGTAGTAACGAATCTCTTTATTAGTAAGTCACTGTTTTACCAACTTACTTCTATTGAATATTAAGTTAGTCAGGTACTGGATGACCCACTTCAGTGCAATTTGATGCTTTTTATTCCCAATTTGGTGGATTTGCCTTTAACTGTTTTGAAGAAGAAGATCATGAGAATGGCAAGTGATGACAACTATGTATAACAACCAATACAGAATATAAATATTATATTTTTGAGCTATTATTTCGATTCTCAGTATTCAAAAGGAAAAAATGTGTCAACTAGTTTATTGGAATATTGAGACAAAATTGTCATAACTGGCAAAAGCTAACTTGGTCTTTATATAAATGATGATGATTTATCCACCAATAATAGTTTTAACGTTCCCCTAAAAAAAATTAATGTATTTAAAGTCAATATTAATTTAACAAAATAAAGGACTGCGTAGTAATATTCAAGTAATTGCTCTGAGTTCCTTAAAAAAAAAAAGTAATTGCTCTGAGTGAAAGAAACTAAGTAATGTTTTATTTTAAAGGTCAAATACCTTTTTTGATTCTTTTAAGTTTGACAAAAATACGGGATTAGTCCTTTAAGTTTTTAAGTTTCAAATATCTTTGTTAAGTTGTAAATTTATTACGAGGTTACCCTTTTAAATACCTATTTGAAACTTAAAAACTTCAAATAAGTGCATTAAATAAAAACTTAAAACATATTTGAAACTTAAAAAACTTAAAGGACTAATATGGTATTCTTGTTAAACTTAAAGGACCAAAAATAATATTTGGCCTATTTTAAACGGAGATGTTTAACATATTGATGTAGGAAGACGAGTTGTGCATAAGAAGGGCTCAATGGAAATAGTATAGATTTGGCATCCGATTTCAGAAAGGGAATTAGCCTAGGAGTAGAACTCATCACTCTGCCATGATATTTGGACATTTTAAGACATTAGGATTCATCTGAAGGCCAAAAACCAGATTTTATTATTTCCGTCTAATTTAATTATTTGTCTCTTTTGTTTTTTGTTTGGATTTTCGGCCCTTTAGGGTTTTGGTATTTCTCTAGTATTTAAGCTTAACAATTGTAGCCTAAGAGACAGTTTTTCATTCAACAAAATTACAGAGAACTTTTCTCAATTTTCTGGTGGATTTCAGAAACCTTTTTGACAGGTATGTCACTTGCAACTTGTTTGTTTATCATTCTAGGTTTAATGCTTGCTAAACTTTGCTTCCGTCTATATCACATATGATGGAAAAAAATCATTACATGATCGCGAAGGCTGTTACTGCTTCATAGTTGAAAGTTTAACCACAATTCAGAGCCGGTCCAAAAGGTTGTCACTAAAATAAAGACTTTAGCCCTAAAAAATGTTAGGTCTTGCATTGGATCCCAAATCTTTTTAGCATTAAACATTTTTTCGTAAGTCCAATTATTTAAACATGTTTGTTCCTAGCTTAGCTCTTGTGGTTGTTAAATGGAGAATCATAGTTTATGTTTCAAGTTGATTTTAAGGCTTCTTGTTTAATTGGTTTTATGTATCTTAAACTCTTATTTTCTTCACATTTCTATTAATTTGATGTTTTTTTTGAAAAATATATTAAGACAAGTAATATGCAATATCAAAGTTTGTATAGTATAAAAATAATTTATATTTGTTTTAAGAATTCAATATTATTTTGCTATTTTATTTAAGTTTTAACATTAGATAAATAATGCCTATATTAAATTTTCAACATATATTAGTAATTAAAGTAACTTTTATTATTAAAAAAATTGGTTCTAGAACTAATGGAGTTGACTTTAACAAAAAGAATTAGATAACTTGACAAACCTAGTCTTCGTGAGCGACATCCCACTTCTCCATATTTAAAATGTATGAGCTCCGGCCGCTAGATTATTTGACAAATCTATTACTTTTGATTGAGAGAGATATCATACATTTAATTTACCACACACCTTGAATAAAATTACTTTCAATCAAAAAAATCTATCAAAATTTCTTAATTTTTAAGTTTTTATCAATTGTCATTGACACACATAAAAAACTTCGATTTAAAATTCGTTGTAAGCTTACAAATACATTGAACGTCCCCATCACAATTACACCTATTACGGATGTGTTTTCCTGCCACAATGAAATTGTGTTGGTTGATGATGACTCTTGATGCATTCTAGATAAGAAAAAACTCGCGGTAAATAACATGTACTTTTAAAAACATGTTAGGCTGTTAGCTATTGAACCAATAAGACATGTACATCATAGTTTAATTGCTTTTATCGGGTTCAATTATTGTTGAACCGTGTAAATAAATAAAACAAATACAAAAATTCAAACCGATTAACTAATTGTGGTTTAACCCGATTAAGGTTTTTATTGAAAGGTTATTTACTTGATTCTAAGATTTCCCTATCATTTTCTTTTTTGGGATGAATTCACAATGCTCCCATTCGGGACGTATATCATTGCTCTTTATTCAATCTATATCTAAAGTAGATTTCGATTCAAGGCTGAAATGGCTAAAAACAAATAGTCGAGAGTTTCGATTATATTCGTTTTTCATATAGATAAATCTTGGTGTAAAGGAGGAAATATTAAAATAAAGGGTCTTGTTAACATGTGTTTTATGGACACTTGTTAAGAAAACTAGAAATAGTAGCTTTGTATCACTTTTAAAAATTTTAAAAAGTTAAATACACCACTTTTCATCACTTACCAACATGATATTTCTAATTTTGTTTCCTTAACCAATACCTTAAAGGTCATCTTTAGCATTAACTTAAAATAAAATATCAATTTTTTGTTACTATCAATTATTATGAGAACGTCCTCTCGAAAGGGACTAGTAAGTGATCCATGTTGCAACATTTGGGCAGGGTTAATGGAAGTTTTCCCAATAACTTTGTTCTCAATTATGAGAACCTTGAAGGGGCACAAAACTTATGTATTCTAAATTGTCAATTCAAGATTCTCATCGAAAATGAACTCTCTTATGTGTCCATGGGATGTGGGGTGGCAACAACCCCTTGTGCAAGTACTTGGTTATGTCCTTGTTTGTGATCGAATAGCTAATATTACAAATAATAAAATCAACTTTCAACATTCTCTACCTCACACGATTAATATTAGAAGTTGTGTTATGTGACATAGCAAATGTACCAAATACAAATTCTACAATCAAACATAGGGAGCTTGATTGCGGTTATAATTTGTTGCACTAAAGTTTAGTTCGTCACTCCAATTGAACTGACTGTGTGACTGCCTCAAATTTTTTACTGCAAAAAATACTTCGTGCATGTCTATTTTTTACTGTACTTTGACCCGATCGATAAAAACAGATTTCAAGCCTTGTACCCAAAAAAACAAAAACCAAATTCACATTTATTATGCTTTAAAGGCACCTTGATAATTGTCCGTGAAACAGTTGATTAAATTTGTCTTCATTTCAAAATTAATTAAATTAAACTCACCCATAAGATACAGAAAATAAAACATGTTAATCTAATCAAACACCAACGGTACTGCACTATAGAGCAGTGTAGGGTCAAAGAGTGTCGGTGGATGCCCCATATGACCCATTCTCTGCAATGAAAGAGTGAAAGCTGCATCTTGTTGCTCTTTAAAATATGCCCAAATAATTACAATCATCCAATCTTCATGGGACCCTCTACCACCAAATACCAACCTGGCATTATTTGTCACTACACAAACCATATACTATCGAATTCAATTTCATTCACTGATCAATAACCTAAAACATCAATGACCGTCCGATCTTAATCTAATAATCTATTTGTATAACTCAAAATATACTGAATTTTAATCTAGACCAGTCAATCTTAATCGAACGATAACCTACATGCAACTACGTCCATTTGATGAGTGCACCAAATCCAAATCCATGTACCATACACCAATTTAATATCATGACCATAGACACAAACATGCAAGTGATTAATCTCTCTAACATGACATGATTAGCATAATAATAAAAATAATCATATAGGTATAAAGTCATATAAACATATACATATACATGTATGCACATTGATACCACTCCCTCTATCTTCCCTCCTTACTTAGTTAGTTGCTTCTTTCACTTTCTATTATCCTCCAAAATGAAGAAGCAACTAGCACCACTTGTTCTATTTTCCCTCACACTCATACTATCACTCATTCATTCCACCACCGCCGCTGCCGCCACCTCCGGCAACCACAACATCACCCGCATTCTAGCCAAACACCCTGGCTTCTCCACCTTCAACCACTACCTCACCATAACCCACCTCGCCGACGAAATCAACCGTCGCCAAACCATAACCATCCTCGCCATAGACAATGCCGCCATGTCTTCCCTCCTAGACAAACACCTCTCCATCACCACCCTCAAAAACGTCCTCTCCCTCCATGTTTTAGTCGACTACTTCGGAGCCAAGAAACTCCACCAAATCACAGACGGCACCACACTCGTCTCCTCCATGTTCCAAGCCACCGGATCCGCCGCTGGAACCGCCGGTTACGTGAATATCACAAACCTAAAAGGTGGCAAAGTCGGTTTTGGCGCCGAAGACAACGACGGTCTGCATTCCTTCTACGTAAAATCCGTAGAAGAACTTCCATACGTCATCTCCGTTCTACAAATCAGTAATCCTTTAAGCTCCGCCGACGCAGAAGCGCCGACGGCAGCTCCAAGTGACATTGATTTAATCGGAATTATGTCAAAACAAGGCTGCCAATCTTTCGCAGATTTGTTACGTGTTTCAAAAGCTCTCCCTACTTTCAAAGAATCCGTTGACGGCGGTTTAACTGTTTTCTGTCCAACAGATACCGCCGTCAGCGGTTTCTCTGCAAAGTACAAAAACCTAACAGACTCTCAAAAGGTTTCCCTCCTTTTATACCATGGTGTTCCAGTATACCAATCATTACAAATGTTGAAATCTAACAACGGTGTAATGAACACATTAGCCACAGAAGGCCATAACAAATATGATTTCACAGTCCAAAATGATGGTGAAGATGTTAACCTAGAAACCAAAGTTAACACTGCAAATATCGTTGGTACATTGATAGACCAAGATCCTTTTGTAGTGTATAAGATAAGTAAGGTTTTGATGCCAAGAGAATTGTTCAAGGGAGTTAAGGAAGAGAAAGATTTAGCACCAGCTGAAGCACCAAAAGCAGCAAAGAGTAAGACAAAGAAGAAGAAGGCGGCGGCGGCGGCGGATGAGGATGCAGACTCACCGGCAGATGGACCAGATGCTGATGCAGATTCTGATGATCAGAAAGCTGCTGATGATGAAAATGGAGCTAATGGATTAAATCAAGGGTTGAGATTCATTATGGTATTTTTCAGTTTGTTTATTGGTGCTTTGATTCTATAATTGTGTCGGTGTAGATAAAACTATTACTACACATGCATGACAGCTATGGTCAAATTGTGATAAATATTCTTTTCTTCATTTCCTTGATTTTGTTTGTGGAGGAAATAAGACAGTGACACCAACGTGTTGAGGGCACTGTTGTTATTTTTTTGTTTCTTTTTTATGTTAAAAAAAATACAATTTTATGGTTTTGTATTTTATTTATAATTGTTTTTTTTTGTCGGTGTGAGATTGTGGGTAATGGGTAGGGACCAGTTTGTGTTAGATGCCAGCTGAGATGAGATGTATGCTTGTAATTTATAAAGATTTTTTTTTCTTTGAAGCTGGAAATTGATTATAATAAGCAAATTTATATTTACTTGATCCAATCCAAGCATATATTTTTTAATTTTTTTTCTTCCGAAAATGGTTTATAGGAATGAATAAATTAAAAGTATGAGGCAAACAGGTTTCACAAAATGCAGAAAGAGTGTAATATATATTGAATACATGTAACATGCATGGTAATAAACAACTTTGACCATTTGTGTCTTTAATTATTTATTATAAAAAATTATAAAAATGTGTACATTTTGAAATTATTCATTTGAAATAAATCGAATAACTTATTACATATTGATATCTATATTTATAAAGTAGTTAAAAATATGATAAAAGTAAGTTATCTAAAAATATGATCAGTTATATATATTTAAAAAGGAAGAGTAACATTTGCCACAAGCCCTAATAATTGTTGTGTAAAGAGGTTCAATATATACCGCACAGTGTAATGATTTTCCCGTCAAGTTTACCAAAGTTTTTAAGTAAATGTTGTTCTCCCACGTAAAGGAGTAGATGCGGTCATGTACTCATGTTGTATGTAGTCAGCTCTAGTTAACACCCTATAACTATCTGCTCAAAATCGGACGGATTCGATCTCAACATTATTTGATTTACAATTAGTATAAAATTTTGTGATTTAAATATGAACTGTTTAATCTTAATTGAACGGGATCGATTACACGTACCGATTGCACAGCTGCATCGGTTTTTAACAGCTCTAAAACTTGGGCCAATCTCCCACTACCTCAAGACACTAATAAATGAGATGAAATTAAGTTACAAAACCTATTTTCATCTAAATTTGAAATTTGAGTATGCAACAATACTATATGACAAGAACATGCCATTTTAGATGAACATATCACTCTTCTACCACTCCCACTTGTCACATACTAAAAAAAAAAAAAAAAAACTCATCCACAAAAAGAATGAATTCTCTACTGTTTTTATTTCCCCGCCCCCCACCGTTCACTTCCACCATCGAGTCACCAACTCACCTCAGCCACAACAACAAAAAAAAAAAAAATAGCCATGGTAATATAAAAGAAATCGCAACCCCTCTCGTGGCCATCGCCTTCTCTGGTCATCACATTGCCTTGCAGCTGCACCCTCAAACTAAAAAAAAAAACGAGATTGAAAACCTTACCCTCACCCGCCATCATCGTCACCGTTGACTGATAGATTGGTATTCAGGTATCAACAAACTTGAGTGTGCAGGAAGAACAAAATCAAAACATAAAAAAGAGAAAAAGATAATAAAAGAGTTATTTCATTCATAGTCCTCACTATGAGGCTGCTCAAACTTAAATAGCTAGGTCAAACCCTAGATCTATTACAATGTGGGCCGTGGACTACTTAAGGGAAAAACTAACTAACAAGGCTGAGCCTTTTAGATGCCATAAGGGCTTACATAGAGTCTGATTATTTGGGCACAAAGTCCTTAGTCCAAATGGGTTTATAAATCACCCTTTTGGGCCTATTGTGAAGCAATCCGCTAACATTACTCTCCTCCTCAGACAAAACCTTGTCCTCAAGGTTTGAATCCAACGGTCCAGGATGGTTGAGTTGCGTGGTAGTTTGATCGGTTGGTGGGGAGTGTTGCTTGGAAAATCTTTTTGTTGCAAAAGATTTACTCATAGTCAAGGTTTTTAAAAAATATATTTTCAATATAATTAATCAAAACAAGTTAAAAAGATATATATATATATATATATATATATATATATATATATATATATATATATATATATATATATAGTACTAACTACTAAGTAAAAATAACAATTTTGGTGCCCCTAAGAAAATAGTGCTCTGGGCTGCTGCCCCTCGAGCCCACCCTCAGGGCCACCCCTGGGCAGCCTCATGACAATTCACTCGAATCCTCCTCATGTTCCACGATTTTGCAAACCGGAAAATTTAACTGAAAAGATGGTAAATTTATAACGTTTATTTTTTGTATTCTTTCATGTTAGATTAAATAAAATAATTTGTTTATTTATATTCTTATTATTATTTGAAAAGATTAGACAAATAAAGTATGATCATGACTATTATTGGCCAAATTTAAATTTTGGTGAAGGAAATATTGTGTTTTGGGATCGTCAATGGCGAGAACATGGAACTTGCTCACCCTTTAAGCAACTCCCATATTTCGAACTTGCAATGAGATTAATAAAAAGCATCCATCTTCAAGATGTACTTGAACAAAAGTATGGCATTAGGCCAAGTAATACTATGTTTTATGATACAATGTATTTTTTTAATATCACAAGTAACCTTTCTACAATACCTCAAATTATATGGAGTGGCATTAGTCCACCCGAATTAAAAGAAATACGACTATGTTTCACCAAAAACGTATACGGCGATTTTATCGATTGTCCATTTACCTATAAAATTAGAGGATGTAGAAACTCTTTTAGATGGCCACTAATGTGACATGATCAGATGATAATCGAGACACTCGTTAGCATTTCTCATATTTATTTGTTAAATAAAAAAATAAAAAAGTTCTATTTTAGTACCTTTTAGAAAAAATATAAATTCTATTATAGTATTGCTCTTATTTTTTGTTTTTTTGGGTTCCTTCAATGTTTTTTTTATAAAATATCGACAATAATATTTAGACATCTCTAATTTTCTAATAGCATTCAACACCTTATTTTTATATACACAAATAATAATATTAATTTGGGCACATCTACTTAGTCCATACGAAAATAATTTCTTCACTCACGGTGCTAGTTGATTCGAATGAAGTTTTAGAGAAAGAGCGTGCGGTTTAAATTTCAGAATAGGTAGGGTTTCTAAAAAAAGTAAATCAGGTCAAGTGTATTTTGCTTCAGCATAGTAGTTCTATTTATATAACAACTTATGTGGTCTTCAAGGTAAACAATTCCACTTAAAAACATTGTCCATACGATGTACAACAAAGATTGTGTTATAATTACTCCTTTGAAAAGTTTTGATTATACCAAATGATTGTTTGAATGTTTGATTTAGGAAAAGGTTTTAACAATATAACAAAAATATCTTACGATTGTGATTTCCATTAAAAGATAGAAGGTTTAATTCCAGTTTTAACCCTTAACTTTCACAAAGTTGCGATTTTTGCCTCCTAAGAAAAAAAAACTACAAAACGGCCCCCTAAGTTTTGCATCTGTGGCAGTTTTGGCCCCTCAATGTTAATTTTGACTCGGTCTATGCTGACGTGGCACCATAAGTGAGGTGCCACGTGTTTTTTTTTTTGTTTTTTTTTTGCTTTGGGGGCCAAAACTGCTACAGATGCAAAACTTAGGGGGCCGCTTTGTATTTTTTTCTTAGGGGACTAAAATCGCAAATTTGTGAAAGTTAGGGGGTTAAAACTGCAATTAAGCCAAGCCAAGATAGAATTTCCAATCTATGAATCTCTATACGTTGCTATGAAAATCAATGTTATAATTACTCCTTTGAAAAGGTTTGATTATAACCAAATGATTGTTTGATATTACAATGCTTATATCCATCCATCATCTTAATTAGCCTAGTTCAAACATTCATACCCATATTTGAATGATTCTAAACATATAACTATATGATCTTGTAATGCTTATATCAATTGTCACCTTGATAGCTAAGTTCAAACATTCATATGTCACAAACATTATAAAAAATAGCAACTACAAATCTCTGGAATTTATGGAAAGTCTATCATTATGACTTGTTTCCTTAATCTCAAGATTATACTCACAAGAATTCATGGTAGACAAAACAAAATAAATAGAAGAACAAGACAGGTATAAGGGTAAAGTGCTAGGGTCAAATGGATCATTTTGCTCGTGTTTCTACCTAAGACGGTTTCATTATTTGTAATTTTCTTTCATTTATGTGGTCAACTGAAATTATCATATTTCTTACAATCAATGGTTGTTGGTAACTTTATAAATACTCATGCCTTCAATGTTTGTGATTCATTCTTCGTTGTCTACCCAATGTGTCGTTGCTTGCAAGGATTTATGGGCTGCTATTCTTACTATGATATTAGTGCAAATAAACAACTCATGTATCCTTTAGAATTTCTAAATTACTTTAATATTAATGGATTTCTCAATCATTGTTTCCAGCTTAAAAAGGATTGTTTATTATGTTATTGAGGAACATTAAACTGCATTAGGAATGTGCAACGGAACAAGGCTACTCATCACACATCTAGAAGACTGGATAATAGAGACAAAAATAATAGGAAGTAATGTTGGATCAAATGTATTGATCCCAAGAATCATTTTCATATCTAATGACTCTAAGTGGCCTTTTCCCTTACGGAAAAGGCGATTTCCAGTAAATATATGCTATGCAATGACAATAAACAAGATTCAAGGCAAATCATCAAACTACATGGAGTTGTATTATCAAGATCTATATTCAGTCATGGACAATTATATATGGTCTTTTTAGGAGTACCTTCACCAAAGGGTTTTCAAAATTTTCATTATTGAATGGGATTTGGGCTCAGTTAGATTCTTTCACCCAAGGACAAAAATTTCTACCCCATATAAAATAATATATAAACAATGGCATTAATATTATTACAAATACTAGATGGAAGCCAAATGTTCTCCATAATACATAATATAAATAGAAACAATAATAACAACACTTTTTGTAAAATTGACCCAACAATAATAATATATAACCCTCAATAACATTACTAGCTGAATATACCCTCAATAATTCAGAAAATTTAATTATGGACCGATAAATCCTTTAATATTGTTAATGACCAATCTTCCTTAGATTAGTGGATTTTTTTCCCCAATAATGATGATGCACATGACATTAGATTACTTACAAATTAAAATAAATAAAATAAATAAGCAGCTGAGAAAACAAACAAAAACTAAAAAAAAAACACACATCAAGGTTTCCCTTTATCTCATTTCGTTAGAAGGAGTTTTTGCTTTGTCTCAATCTTTTCCCCTTCATCTTGTTTTTTGTTCAATTGTTCAAAATCTTGAGGGATTTCTACTAATTGAGTTGAGTTTCTCAAATTAGGTTCTAATTATAATAAAAGGGAACTGGAATTAGCAATTATAAATTGACATGCAATAGAATGACATTTGTATTGATTTTGGCACTGATATATTTCAGAAAGGTTTTTGTGATCTAATTTATGATTGTTCAAATGCAGCTTGAGCATTCTTCAAATTGATAAGTTTTTATGGTTGATTTAAGGAGTAAAGTTTTCTGTTAAAAGATTGACTTTAAAGATAGATATTATAGTAATACCATGAGAAGAAATTTCACTCAATGCAGTTTAGTCATAATAACACAATTTTGCTTCTTATTATGCTGAAACTTACTGTACTTCCCTGACCTCGGAAGTTGTAACTTTATACAATCTTCGTCGAACAACAGACTAAATTGTGTAGTGGAGTTGGCTGCAGACAAAGGTTGTTAGGACTTTTTTTTTGCTGAATCATTTTTGTGTGTTTTCAATTCTTAAAGTGAATGAACCATTTATTCTGTTTGTAAGTCTCTATCTCTGTTGATAGTGTGTTTTTTCAGGAGATAGCTTTCTTGAAGTGTTACTACTCAATGGTTGGCTTACAAAATTAGCTTTTCTTTTTGGCCATGTTGAAAAACCTGTAGCTATTTGGGCCTTCAACACAAGTAAGTGAAAGCATGGTTTCTTTCATGGTTTCTTCAATTTAGAGACGTTCACATATTTTTTTTCAATTGGAATGCTAATATCTTGCCATATCTATAACCATCCCTCTAAGAACAATATACGTTGTTGTCTTTAGATTCTAACAGTGAAGTTCCAACACAAAATACTAGAGTCTGGATCAGATTTGTCACTTCTTATTCGCAGATAAGGTAAAAGCAACAGCAACAAGTCTACTCCAAATACAACCCAATTGATTTTTATGTCATGTTTATCTTTTGTTAGTTATCATATGATTTATAAAGTTGCATCGCTTAGATTACTCGTTGATAGTTCAAGTACGGCTTGTTGAAAGTATGATATATGTGACTCATACCTCGATTCTAATCACAGGAGTAAAAAAACTATCTTTTCTACAGTACAAGCTGAAGAAATGGTTGAAATACTAATATGTCTATTGCTAGATCGTTGGCTTGAGCGGTGGTTGGCACTTCTAAATGAATGCTTACAAGCAATTAGTCATCACTTTGCTGAATGCTGACCAAGAATGGTCATCAAGTTGTGTAAACATAGCGAAATTCATCGCTTGCAGGTTATTACTTCTATTGGTTGTTCATGCTATTAGCTATCTTTGCTTCATTTCTCTTATTCTTTCTGTCTTAGATCTGCAGAGTCTCAGAGGACGTAAATTGCATTCAAATTGTTGAATGTGTGTCAAAAGTTAATTCTTGTTGTAAGCAACTTAGGAGTTCTATTGCCTATCAAATCCTGCTTTCTTTCTTAGACGGAGTATGTTACTTGCCCCTCCCATCAAGTATATTTATGGTTGAGCATTTAAAAAGTTAAGTGTATGAATACTTAGCATGCATGCTGTAAAATTTCAATATTTAGAAAAAAAAAATCAATTTTCATTGACTAAAATTTAGCACTGAAATTCCATTCTCACATTTTGTACATACTGTTTGAAAAGTACTTTATAACATTCGTATCTGTATTTGATGAAGCTGTTAGTTATTAATTTTAAAAGGGGTTGTTTTGCTGTTGAAATTTCTCTAACCTATATGTGGAATGTTGTTATCACTTTTTACACTCATTCAATTCTTTGTATCTACAAATAGCACTAAATGATATCTGGTGCTGAAACTTTTGTATCAATTTATATTTCTAATAAGCCCTTAAATTAATATCAACCATAGGATATATTTCTAATAAGCACATAGTGTTTGAGGGCCCTATCTATTGATATATTCTTAATGGATAATAATACAATGCTTTCTTTGTTTATTTGTTGCAGTTTCATTCACATGTTCAATTTAAAATATGTTGTACATTACATCTAAAACATGTTGTAAAATGTGCAATGAACACAAAAAATTCACTTGCAGTAGTGTCTTTGTGATCATGAGAGATTTGCTTTCATACAAGTGACATTGATATGCTTTTTACTCAGGCCAATAGTGGAGTAGAGATCCTCAAATCACTTGATGAGTTGTGATTTCTTGAAAGTGTACATTCACTTAGTTTTGGCAGCGAATTGGGTTTTGTCTAACGTGTCATTTGTTGAAGACAATCCAGTAATCTATGAGATGTTCTTGTCTTTTCTTAGACATTGTTCTAACTCAATTCCAGTGACTGACCTAAGATCTTATGCATCACAGGTGAGTGGAATATCTTTCTTATGTCTAAACAGGTATTTGGTAACACTGTGATTTGACATACTGATTAGTATAATTTTGTTTCAGGTTCGTCATAAGGCTTCACATCTTCTGCGTTTCTCCGTCAAAAACTGATTAGTATAAGGTATCTTCAGTATCATGGCAAATTTCAAGTTGTTGCTACTCGTTGACCGGCATGAATCGAGATATCTTGCTTAGCATCGGAGGATATAAATGGCAACAAGTTACAATAGCACGGCCACAGAAAACATCAAAGATATATTGTTTGGTGGAATATTAACCCGTATTTAGGTTCATTGTGGTATTATCTGCATTTGGAATAACTTGAAAATGGATTTATATGTTAAGCAACTTAAAAACTACTCTATTTTTTGTCCTCTTCTAATCCTGCCAAGGCCGGTCCCAAGCCCGAGTAAAAGGAGAGAGTTGTGTTAGGCCTCGATAACCAATGTAAAATTTTGTCGAATCTCTATGACATGGACCAAATACGAAATAGTGTGAATGCTAGGTCGTTGCCTGGAAGCAACGCGCTGTATAGCTCAAGTACAGTGTCAAATGAGCAAGGGCCGCTGCATCGCCGCCTGGATGTAGTGAAAAATAAGCAAGGGTTCCCGCATCTTCGTAAACGGGTGCGGGTAAAAAAGCTAGTTCATGAGAATAAGATTCGTTTTGGAACATGGAATATAGGTACTCTTACTGGAAAATCCATGGAAGTAGTAGACACTATGATTAGGAGGACGAGGTTAGAGAAGCGTTGAAAAGGATGAGTAGCGGCAAGGCAGTTGGGCCGGACAACATACCTATCGAAGTGTGGAAGAGCCTTGGAGATAGAGGAATTGTGTGGCTCACAACTTTTTAATGAGATTATGAGGACGAAGAAAATGCCGGACGAATGGAGAAGAAGCACTTTAATTCCAATCTATAAGAACAAGGGGGATATACAAAGTTGCGTCAATTATAGAGGAATTAAGCTAATGAGTCATACCATAAAGTTATGGGAAAGAGTGATTGAACGAATAATAAGAAAGGAGACTCGAGTTATGGATAACCAATTTGGTTTATGATAGAACACTATGGCGTAATTTGATCCATGTAGCCGACCCCACTTAGTGGGGTAAGGCTTGGTTGTTGTTGTTGTTGTATTTTTTGTCCTCTTATATCGTATTTGGTGGAGCATTAAAAAGTATCTACCCTATTTTTTTCCTCATCTTCGTCAACCAAGGGAGACGTTGTTTAGGGTCAATCATCAACCAAAGAAGGGGTGGTTCATGGTCAATTTTTCACCTGAAATCATTCATTTAAATAGCTTTTTCCTTCCATTTTCTTTAAATAAGTGATTTTCACATATATTTAATTATCTTAAGTTATTTCGTTGTTTTAGTGCAGCATTGTTTTGTATTCTTCGACATTGTTTTCACATATGTTTGTTTGGTTTAAATTATGGTCCAACCACCCATATAGACATTAATGACTAGGTATATATCATTGGGGAAACCACTCCAAATGATTTTGTCATCAATTTCATGATCAATTGTAATGCTACGAGTACAATCCTATTAATAGAAAGGAACTTGAGTGTAAAGTTTGTTGAAGTTCCAATCCCCATCTTCAAATAAATCACAAAGACGAAGGTTTGTGTCACTAATGTGAACATATAACACAAAATTACAAAGGTATACGTTTTCTATACATTTACCATAAGAGAAAGATATTTTCTATACATTACAAGAACCATCATGCTTAAAAGAAGTATGTAAAATATGAGTATTAGACAAGTATTTGTTCTTCAACATATGAACCCAAAGTTTATGTGGTGGGTTTAAAATGCCCCATCAGAAGAGAAACATTTGAGTTCTTAGTTGTACGGATGCCTAAACCACCCTGCGATGTAGGCTCAACTAGATTATTTCACCCAATGACAAAAAATAAATAAAAAATCGCCATATAAAAGAATGAACAATTACGTCAATATTATCATAAATACTATAAGGAAGTCAAATGTTCTACATAGTATAAATAGGCACAACATTCACAACACTTTTGCCTAAACTAACACAACATGATCTACTCAACAAATTGTTTTCCAACTCGCCAACCTAGAATTTATCATGTATAGGATACAATGAAAATCAGAATTTTTACTCTACAACACAACATCAGAAATAGGTCCTTTCTAAGTCGTGAAGTATATATGATTAAACTGAAGAAGAGACTCAATCTTGTGCTTTTCTGGTCAAGACATATTTGAGGATGTCATGAACTGACTTTTTAATATTAATTTTCAAACCCAAAAAACCGAACAAAAATGTTGAAGCACATCTTCACACTAAAAACAACTTTTAAAAAGTTGCGTAAGAAAACATTTATTTCGAAATGAATATTAGATGATACAACTTTGTAGAGGTAAATAAATGTCTTACAAATATTAGTTTACATGTAGTAAGAAATAATTAGTTTGTTGCAATTATAGTTAACTTATAAGACTTGGTTATAAATGATAGTACTAAGTAACCACTGTAAATAGGATTATCAGCGTATCGTTTTTCATCTTTTATAAAAATGTTTCTTCATAAACTAAGTTGTTTAGGTTCCAGTGACAAGGAGTTTCTTCCAATGACGTACCCAGAGAATACCGGGTACGATTTCCAAGGAGGTCAACACTTGGTCAGTGTGCATGTCTTTACACATAAACCAGATTAGTCTTCCACCATTAGTGGGTCAAAAACCGGTGCGAAAGCAAAAAAAAAAAAAGTTTCTTCATAAATACCCATATGTTCTCTATCTATGTTATGTATATGATCATTAAACCTCTCACCCCATGATTCCTAACCAAGAAGTTAATCAAGTTTTGTATTAAGGAAATTAGATTTAAGTGAAAATCTGAAAGTAGAAGACATTTTCATAAATCAAATTTGGAGCTAGAAATATTGTGTTTATTGTATAAACTAGAACTTCATAACTATTAGGAAGGATGTAATTTTTTTTACAAGGGACATAAACAAATTAACTTCAACACTATTAGATAATGCTTCCAGAGCTAGATTTGTCAATCCTTTCAAGTTTCATTTCGTAAAAGAAATTGAGAACTGCATTAATATACTTTTGAGTGTGTAAAGACTTAATTCTATAAATAAATGTGTTTTAAAAATTCAAAAACATATAATAGAGGTCTTCATTTATTCTTAAATCTCAACAAGTTCTCTGAATATGATTAAACAATATGCAAATAAGTAATAAAAAGAGTAAATAGCAATTCAAACAATTCATTACAACATCTCATCATGAATATAACTACTACATGGGTACTATGCATTACAAATAAAACTATTCACTACTATTATTAATCAAAGAGAAGTGCTATTTAGCACGACTCAATGACCCACGACAACACACGAAGTTGGAACCGACGGCTAGCATACAATACATGGGGGAGAGAGAATAAAAGCAATGCTGCACATTATTCATCTAAGGGTATATGTGTGTCGTGCGTTCTTGTGCTTGTATTGGTGTCGTGCCAACAAGCAATTTCCTTAATCAAAATACTTGAGGCTGTTTCAACACGCAGTCACAACATCGTTTGTCTCATTTGAAGTTTGATTTTTTCTGAAGACACCCCACAAGTAATGCTGTGAATCAAATTCTGTCCAAAGGATAACTCGAATTAAAATGTAATCTTATGATGTATAAATAGTTTGACTGAAATATTCAACAAAAGAGATAGAATAGTTGAAGCTCACTCTGATGTTGGATTGGAAGCAAGGTGGAAGGAAATATTAAAAGTTGTGCGTTTTCAGTCACGACTCTTAGGGCAGCTTCGGCGCCAATGATTTCAACAATCAGGTTGTCTAAGGCATCCATAGATGATCTGTAGAGGAAATATTATCTCGATATATCAGTTTTTAAAAATAAAAAAGATCGCAATGACATGATGAAAAACATGTACGAGAATTACCCTTCATACTCAGGAAATAAATAAAGAGCGATATTCTTATCGGTTGGTCCATCCTTCTTGAAGCTATCAGGCCAAACTTCTGATTTGGGTAGCAAATCTGCCGAAAGCACATCCGGGAGAAGTTCTGTCTCCTTCCAAACTTTGGGGCATGCTAAATCTGACAAATGGGCCATAAGTCCATTGATAGTATTATCACCAAAGCGCAAATTTCCACTGTTAACCAGAAAATTCAACTTTCATTATATTCACCATTAAGCTATATATAGATGTTCACTGATTTTCAAATGAAGCAAAACAAAATTCATACCTCCAGTTTGCATCAAGAATAGGTCGTGCATTAACATCGTCTTCTGAAGTTATTGAATCATCAGCGTCAGAGTCGGAGTCAGTCATTGGACATGGTCCTAGTTCCTCTTCACAATCCTCACAGAACCATGTAACTTCATCAATAAATATCACCAGTCCATCTAAACAGTACCTGCAAACAAAGTACTTACAAACATGTGATTGCCGCTTTATAAATGCTGTAGTACCCTAATTTGTCCACGCAATTTTACAAAAAATCCCAAAAATATGTTTCAATTTGTTTATTTTTATTGTTTTTCATGGATTAATAATTTCCTCCAAAAAATTCTAAAAAAAGAAACATAAAAGGAGATTTGCGTTATCAAGAAAGAGCTAGAGCATACACCAGAACATTCCCTAGAACATTCTCCAGAACGTTACTACAAATGAAATAAAGTGACATCATCAAAGTGACATCATCAAGTGACATCACTAAGATGACATCACATGACAACTTGCTTCCATTAGCCCAAAACTTAATCACTAAGCTTCCATTTTACCTTGTTTTCCAAGTTTCTTTTCATCTATAAAGAGAGGGAGAATTTGTCATTCAAAAAAAAAAAAAAAGGAAAGACTTTTTCATGAGAGAAAATTTTGGGAGAGAACAAAAATAGCAACACACCACTACACATCTTTTTAGTCTTAGCATGTTTCTTTTCTTCACCATCAACAACAAAACCACATAAACCACCATAAATCAACACAAAAAATCACATCATCACTACCAAAAAACAAAACAATCCTCATTTTATACTTTTTTTTCTCTTTCTTTTATTCTCTCCACAAAGGTATATTTTTTCCTCTTTCCTTTTTCTTCTTCTCATTTTCGTCTCTCTCTCTCTCTCTCTCTCTATATATATATATATATATATATATATATATATATATATATATTTCATTTATTTTTACACGAAATACACACATCTCAATCCAGAGTGCTCTGGTCCTAAACTATCTGTTAATATTATGTTTTTGTTTAACATGATTATTCTCCAGAACAATCTGGTCCTTGTTAATTAAATTAATCCAGAGTGTTCTGGTCCTAAATTAACTGTTAATATCATATTTTTGCTTAATTTATTATTCTCCAGAACAATCTGGTCCTTTTTAATTAAATTAATCCAGAGTGCTCTGGTCCTAAATTAATTGTTAATATTATATTTTTGTTTAATTATTCTCCAGAACAATCTGGTCCTTGTTAATTAAATTAATCCAGAGTGTTCTGGTCCTAAACTAACTGTTAATACTATATTCTTGTTTTATATAACCATTCTCCAGAATATTCTGGTCCTATAAATATATATTATTTATTTGTTGGACTAACCTTAACCAAAAATCTTCTTTTTCACGCCCACGCGCGTTAATTTTTTTCCCTCAAACAGATGTTATCACCCAAGTGCGAGTCCTTCCCCTTTTTTTTTAGCAAACCTTCTTTTCTTACGCCCATGCGCGTCCAATTTTTTCCCTCAAACGGATGTCATCGCCCAAGTGCGAGTCCTTCCCCTTTCTTAAGCAAACCTTTTTCACGCCCATGTGCGTTTAATCTTTTTCTCAAACGGATACTATCGTCCAAGTGCGAGTCCGCCCCTGTTTAAAGCAAACTTTTTTGCCCAAGCGCGACTAAATTATTTTCATAAATAAAATCAAAAAAACACAAAAAACATTTCTTGCCCCAGAACTACGTAGTTTTGATTTCTCCATCGCACCAGGAGATACGTAGTAGCAAGATGAAACTCTTGTCAAACACAATAATAAAAAACACACAAACATTTCTTGCCCCAGAACTACGTAGCTTTGATTTCTCCATCTCACCTGGAGATACGTAGGAGCAAGATGAAACTCTTGTCAAGCACACTAATAAAAAACTCATTTTTGGTCTTTAAATCATTTTTTTTTCTTTCTTTTATTTCTTTACAAACATTTTTTTAATAATAAGGAAACAAACATAAAACTAACACTTAATTAAGCGCTAAACTAATTAACGGTTCCCGTTGGATACAACGGATGCAAGGGGTGCCAATACCTTCCCCTCGCATAACCGATTCCCGAACCTAAATTTTGTTTGCACTGACCTTGTTCTCGTTCTCAAAGGGGTTTATCGACGTTCCCCTTCTCAAAAATAAAAACTTCGGTGGCGACTTTACTATTTAGCGAGAGCTTTACGCCCGCGCATTTTTCCCGCCGCTTCAAATGCGAATTATAGAAAAACTTTGGCAGAAAGAATTAGTTTCAAAATACACAATTGTGTTGATGCCATCGACTATATCAAATTTATTCGGTAGTCTTTTGGTTTGCCGAAACCTAACTATATCAATAGATAGAAACACTCCCAAACCTCACCTTCATCACCTATAGAAATTTTGTAAACATCCTACTGCATAAGTATATCATTATTCTAAAAGAACTTCTACTAAAATCCAAAACGACATATCTAGCTACTTCGTATAACGTAACACATATCATTTCAAATTTCAATTACTCTTTGGATTGTCCAAACTAAAATTGTACACTCCCAGTACTCTAGTATAATAATATAACTTCAAAAAAAGTATAAGTACCTATGAAGAGCACAATCCTTGCACTTGTTGCAAAAAACTCTGACCTCTGGAAAACCTACGTCGCCACAAGTGAGACAAACAACTTTTTCCTGCAACAGAAAACATAAACATTGAATATGATCAGCAGTATACATTTATACAGAAAACATAAACATATACGAAACCCGGTAATTTTCTAGGGACTACTAACATATGCATCCCTTAGCTCAGTTCAGTTGGTAAGGATATTGCATAATTTATGCAGGAGTAGGGGTTCGAACCCCTGACACCCCAACTTCTCCACATTTAAAATGTGTGAGTTCTACTTGATACAAAAAAATTGTATATTTTGGATCCATAACATAAAGAATTGTCACTAAATATTTTGTTGGAGAAACATAATAATAATCATGATAAAAAGCACGAGATTAAACAACATTAAATAGAAATCTAAATAAAAGCAAGAAAGAAACTTGTATCTCCGAATGAAAAAACCATACTCCTTTGAAAAAGAACAAGAAAACTGACCATTGGTAATTTTTTGGAGTTGCTGGCAGAAGAAATCATGTTATGGAGTTGTTCAAGTCGCAGAAGAATTAGGTAATAAGGAAGGATGTCTCAATATATATATAATTAGGTTATGGATGTTTCAATACTTAAATAAAAGGCTTTGATTTGATTCATGAAAAAATAGGAAACAAAAGATTGGTTTTCTCCTCCCTCAAAAAAAAAAAAAAAAAATTGGTTTTCTCCTGAAAAAAAATATAATAGGAAACAAAGATATCTGCCAGGTAAGTAAAGCATGTAAGGAGCAAAATACTAGGACTACATTTATGACCAATTCTAATGTTGCATATGGTTCAATCCATCCATGGTCTTCCTGCAAGATAGGTTACTTATAACAACTCATATATGACATATGGCTTTACTTGTTTAATATCATACTTATCACTACTTAATTTATTTGGGTTTGAATTCAGGACCTCCCGATTCTTTATCTCTAATTTCAAATCAGTTGAGCTATCCATTTTTGTTTTTTGTTCACATTTTTACTATGTGTTTTTGCTTGAGGTAATGGTATTTTTTGTTCACACATTTATTGATCTATGCTATGGACATTTTCTAAACAAACAAAATCAAGAAATGGCCTTTTGGTCATGATCAATGACAACATCGGAAACAAACCCATAAATTATCCCTTTCTCCACATCTTTCTAAATAAACAATTCTCAGTATCTTTTATTTCCATTTTGTTGTATTTCGATTTTTGAACAATTCTTATTGTTTGCCAATTATTTACTACCATTCGGTTGACCTTCAATACACTATATGTTTTCTCTTATATTAAAGCTTTCGAAAGTACACTCAAACTACTTCAATTATAGCATTTGTGTTTTTTTGTCATCTGCTTCTACTTAAAACAAAGTCACATGATTAAGGACATTTCATTATTACGTAGTTGCCGATGAGAAAATTTATATCACATGATTAAGGGCATCTCATTATTTCGTTGATTTTGTTTCTTCTTTTTGCTCTATTCCCCCATGAGATTATGTTCTCTCTTTGCCTGAGTTTTATATTGTGTTTTAAAATTTTGATTCTTCCTTCAAAAAAAAAATTTGATTCTTCTTTTTTTGTTCTCATTGATATTCTTTGCATTTATTCTTTATCTAAGGCTTTTGTTTGAATTACAATGTCTATTGTTATAAGTTAAATGTCCACATCTAAGAAGGAAGTGAAGCATTTCAACTTTACTTCTTCTATTTTGGTGGCAATTCAAAAAACTTGAAATTTAGAAATAAAACCTAAATTCAAATATTAGATGGTTATAAAAATTGATGTAAACGTGAAATTGGCCAACAAGAATGATATTGAATTGACGTTGATAAATGATCATGAATTAGCACTTGTCGACTATAGCAACTTTATCTTAAAATTGTAAGTATAATATTATTAATTTTTTGAGGGAGAGTATAATATATTAAGAAATCACTTCTTCAAAAAAAAAAATATATATTAAGAAATCAATTTATAGAAGAATTTAAATGAATAAAATAAAAAAAAATCATAACCACAAGTTGACTAAAACTAAAACAAAATCAAGCAACAGTCTTAATGATGATGATCAGTGACAACATCAGGAATTTTTCTGTCCAAAACCTAATGAGATTTCCACAATTTACTCATTTCTTTGCTGGGAATTTTCTTTGTTTTTGGAAGAAACAAGGCAATAAAAATGGTCATGATGAGCACAAAGGCAGCAAAGATGAAAAAAAGTTTAAACTTTAAGGGGCAAAGCAAGGGAGGGAAAAATTGAGCAATCGCAAATGTAAACAACATGTTCACAAGACCATTGGCAGATTGACCTGCAGAACGAAACTCAAGAGAACATATTTTACTAGGCACTAACCATCCCAAAGGACCCCAAGACCATGCATAAGAGTATATAATACTTATTCATACCTCATTGAAAACACGAAAAAAAAATGCATTTAGTTTTGCCAATATTCTTGACATTTTATACATCAAAACACGAAAGCATATATATAATACTTATTCATACCTCATTGAAATATCCTACATCATAACCACGGAATATTCGACCTAAGAAAAGCATATCATAGTTAAGAGCAAAACCATTCATTAATGAACTAACGAGGAAAAAAAAACCACCTATAAACATTGAGCCCTTGCATCCAACAATAAGTGTAGTTATGGAAGCAAAGAAAGAAAATAATAGTCGGGAAGATACATGAAAGATATGAACAAAGTAAGGTGCAGATCGTTAGATTTACGATATTGGCACTCTTTCCTTGATTCATCTTTCATTGGCTTCTCATCTTCGGGGAAGAATTTGGCAAGGAATGGTTCCATGGAAATCACTCCTCCTGTAATACCAAGTTCATAACCGAAAATTGTAGTCCTCCCATGGCTGCCACCGAACATGTGACCAACATGAACGATGTGACCTTCCCTTCATATTGACTTCCATTTGTTGAAGGAGCCAAAACTCCTCCAACCATCGTTCATATTCTTGCATCTTAAGGTTTAGGTATGTCATACGTAAAAAACAATGCCCATTTTATAACGTCAACAATTTCGAATAACATAAGAGGAAGCCATAACCAAATAGATAATGCCTTCAACAATACATAATAATTTAGTATTTTTAATTATCTGTATTCTTGTAACTTCCTAAGTTAGGAGCATTCGTTCTCTAGATTTGGTGTCAATACACACTATTATAAGTAGTTTTTGTAAGAGCTAATTCTTGGATATTAAACAAATGACATGACAAACAGCTTGAAATAAATCACTAATGGTACTCTAATAATCTATTAATAGTATAATAGAAAAGTGAATGGAAAGTTAATTAGTTTTTTTTTTTTTTTAGGGAGGAAAGTTAATTAATTGAATCTAATTTTGTAATGAAAACAATTTCTTTTGAAGTTATTTTAAGGGTTAAATATGTTTTTGCTTTCTATCAATATAACATGTTGTTTTAGTCATCCGATTTTTTTTTTTTGACATTTTGTTTTCTTCAATGAATTTTTTAGGAATATTTAGGATATTACTAGAATCTCTTCCAAAAAAAAAATATTAGATTTTTTTAACAAATCATTATTTGAATATGAATTTTTATGTTGTTGCACTTAAAAATTTATATTTAATTCATGTTTTGTTAAAAAAAAATCTAATTATTTGACAAATTGTTACAATATTATACATAGTTCTGCAAATTTTCATTAAAAATTGTGAAGGTTGCACATAGGTTGAATTAAAAGTAGGTACCAAAAGTGATGATAAAAAACTTTTAGGAACTAAAAGTCGAAAAAAAAATTACAATAGATCAGGCAAACGGGCAAATCCGTGAAAAATATTTATCAACAAAAGTTTGCAGGTTAAGCAAACTTAGGCAAACTGACCAAAAGTTTATATCTTAATGATAAGATATAAACTTCGAAGACTTGTATTTATCAACAACCCTTACCACAAGGAAGCAAATCCGAGGCAAGATCTAAGCTTCAAGATCGTAGTGCTGCACTCCAAATTCCCAGGGGCTTGTTGATCTCTTGTAATTAAAGGCCTGTTGGATAATAAACTAGATTTGGTCCATTGGATTAATCAAGTGTTAGGTCCAATTAGATAATAAATGGTGTAGCCCATAGAAAGTTCTAGAGTCATGTAGAACTAGGTTGGTAGAAATATCATTGAGAGAAGTGTATAGAACTCTCTTGAAGTGTGTAGAGAGTTATCCTAGGATGTGTCTAGAACTCTCCCTAGGATGTGTCTAGAATTGTCCCTTAGAGACTATAAAAAGGAGAGAGCTTGTCATTTGTAAATCAAGCAAGAAAACTAGAATCAAAGTATCATCTCTCAAATAATAAAATTGTTCTTCTCTCAAATATTCTCTCCTCCTAAATTCCTCACAAATTTCTCACTATAACCTTCTCCTTTTCCAACAAGGCCTACTATTTTCATGAAGAAAATGTCGTTGTTGAAGAAGTTTCTCCACATATGGAAGCTTTTGTGTCAGAAAAAAAAGGCGTCAACTCAGAAACTGTGGCATCGAAGGATTGGGATCCTGCTGTATCTTTTTGCTCGAACAGGTCCACATTAGCAGCTGATCTAAGAAATATGAATAGATTAATGCTGAAAACGAAGTAAAAAAAACGATTAGTAACTTTTTTCAAGACTAACCCACCCTTATATGTGCTAGCAAAACACGATAAGGAGTAATAATTTTGTACAGATCAAAAACCCAATTTAGTCTGGTGGTTTTCTCTTAAGATTTTAGATTAGGTTATTTGGTGTTAATTTTGATGGACTAGTTTATACAAAATTTTACTACAACTTGAATGGACTTTGAAAATAAACGGTATAATCAGTGTCATTCAATTAGTAAAACTTTGGATCGAATACCTAATTACAAAAATAAATAAAAAATCACATGTAAAACCAAATAGTGATGGAGGGAGAGAGTAACTTATATAATTTAGATAAAATTCGATTGGAAGCATATGATTTCATAAAGTGCTTTATGTGTGAGAAAATGAGGGAGAGTAACTTTTATAATTTAGATAAAAAAAATTCTAATGTTGGTCACTTGTCTCATTGTGATGGTTTATTTGATCTTGTATAAGATCTTATCTTATTTATCAAACGACTAAAAAGAAGGTGATGGAAGGGGAATACATTCACAATGGTGGGATTTAACATGGAAAAGGGGAGTTGTTTTTCACCATGGGAAAGTAAATTTTGACCATTTGATAAAGGAGGAGTATAGATTTTATTGTGGTCTCTCATCACTATATTATTTTATTACACTTTCTTCAACCTTTAGTCAAGAAATTAAAAAACAATGTCTTCAATCTCCATGAGCACCACCGGTTCCTCAAAATAAAAAACAACAACAAGCATGTTGCTTGTCATCTCTATCTGCTCCATGATTGAACTGTTGCGAGACACAAAAAAAGACAGACCCATAATTTTCCTCCAAAGTTGAAAACTTTATTGAAAGTTGAAAATGCACATCATAATTTAGTTAGTTATTATTTTTTTTTGAATAAATAATGTTCTTTCCAAAAATAACGAAGGGGAATATCAAGACAAAAGGAATGGAAGGGGTTGGAGTATAGAGTGATGCAAATTCCCATCTTAATCTCACACAAGTTGAAGTTATATTATCTGGAAAATTTTAGAACTCTTATGGAAAATTAAAAGAGATGAACAATATTTGAAATCACAATGTTATGCTATATCTTGCATTAAGCGTAGATCTGAAAACTGAAATCTACCTTCATGGGTTGTTTTTATTTTTATTCATGGTTGAGAGGTTGAAGAAAGAGTAAAAAAATAATCTAGTGATGAGAGACCACAATAAAATCTATACTCCTTTATCAAATGATCAAAATTTACTTTCCTATAGTGAAAAACAACTCTCCTTTCCATATTAAATCTCACTGTTCACAATTATTCTAGCATGACAATATGTTGCAACTTTTTTCATGCTGCTTCACATTCACAACACAAGCAAGAGGTCCACGTCATAAGATTACCCTTTTTTGGGACTGGATTGCAGGAGGTTTAGGGGTTGCTATACGAGGTAAGAGTATTAGGGTGGGGACATAGGTTTTGACATGGAGAGAGGTGGGGAGGTCCAAAATATGAGAGTTTGTAAACAAAGTTGGTTTGATCTGGATTGTTGCTACTCAAATACCAATTGTGGATTAAACATGTGTTTTGTGATCCAAAAAATTATTGAGATTAATTTTGATATACCATCATCGTAAAACTTTTACATCGTTAAGCAATCACAAAATATCAATTATATTGGTTGAGGCTCTAAATTGATTTATATACCATCAATATAAAAAGTTGTATATTATCAATCGATCATTATAATTTGACTATCAAAATTATTTGACTTTTATTAAAAATGATTCTCATAAATTTTGAAGGTAAATAATATTTAGAGCCTCAACCAAAAACGTTGATGCTGTAGGGAAAAAAAACTAAGTAAATTGCATTTTAGCAAATTCATAATAGTTTATCATTCATGCTTTTGGTTCCACTTAAATATTATCTCATTGCAAACCTTTAAGAAAAAAAATTGTAAATAGAACAAGAAATTATGTTTTAACGAGATTTATAAAATTCACATGAATATTTTTTTTTTCCAATTGTAAACTGTAGTCATTTTTAAAGTTAGCTGGAGCTACATGTACAATTTCTAAAGGGTTAAACAAGAATCCATCTATGCTTTTACTTAGCTTTTCACATGGTTAATTCTAAATCGTAAAATATGTAATAACAGTTCAAGGTGCTCAAAAGCTTCATAATAACATAAATGTACTTCAAATTTCAAATACAACACGTAATTTATAATATTCTCAAATAGAAATCTTATTAATATATTGCTAGCAGAGACGATCGTCTTTCATCCATAGGATCAATGACTGAAAATACAAAAGCAAAAATTTAGTTAAAAATATTCTAAAATTCGAAGTGCCATTTTATTTTTGATAACTATGATATAATGTGAAATGAAACTTCACCTGGTCAATGTAGCCTATGAGGCAACTGGAGATGACAATATTAACCAAGAAGAGAGAGAGCAAAAAATCTCTCAAGGAAAAGATCAATAAGAAACGTTGTGACTACAAAAACCATGCTTAACTTTTCTAGCCATTCCTTCTTGGCCATTGATGAAGCAAATAGTTATAGAGAGTGATGAGTATAACTTCACTAAAAATGTAGATAGATTAGAGAATAGATCATGAAGCAGTGAGAACTTGTGAGTGAATCATGTCCTTATAAACTATAAAAAAAAGTGTTTGTGGGGAGTAAAGAATGTTGGTAGCTAGGTATCGCCATGTACAACTTTTTTTGTTTTTTCATAAATTTTTATTTTTTTAAAATATAGATGATGATATTTATAACAGTGTCATTAACCAATTTCAATACATTATTGATTAAAAATACATTTTTAACACACAAATGCAAGACGTTATCCACCTATTTGGCATAGCTTCAAAAATAACTAAGTAAATAAAACATAGATGAAAGAATATGACGATAATTTTGGTAGTGGAGTAGTGCTAGCAACACTCTCTTTTGAACACTTTCTCTAATACTCACTCTCTAATTGGCTTAAATCAATGTGGGTCCTATATTTTGAAAATGGAATCCACTTAAAGTGGTGGGACATACATTGATTTCACCCAATAAGATAGTGAGTGTTTGAGAGAGTGTTAAAAAGAGAGTGTTGTTAGCATTCCTCTTTGGTAGTGTTTTGCATAGCCACGTATCCGGGTTTCGTAAAGAATAAGGTACAATATGTGTTATTTAGCAATGTGGATCCCAATAGATTGTTTATTGAATGTTGATAATTTTTGTCTACTTTTTGGATTAAGGGAAACAAGAATGTCATTTTAATATTGTTGATACAAAGGACATATTTTGAAGAATTAATGAAATGGGTGACTTAAAAGAAATAGTTTTTCACATGTTTTAAAAACTAGAATGTTTTTCACATTTTGTTTGGAAACTTTTTTCAGTAATTTATTTGAACTTTGTTACAAACGAATGTTTTACTAGTTGTAAAAGAAGTTCAAATAAATTACTTGTTTGTTAATTTTATTGGATCACACATTTGAAACATTAAATATGGGGCACTTGCTCTGTTCACCTTATTTATATGATGAATAGCGTCATTTTTGTCAAACTTTTATTTATTAATTTTGTTCAATTGTAGAGGACGTTTCTGTGACACAAAAATTTAATTATATCATTAATCTATTTCACTACGGCATTAACTACATAAATGGATAATGTTGTTAACCACTTTTAGAATTTTTTGTACTTGTCATTTCTCAAAATTATGTAAAATAAGTAAATTAATTAATGACACAACTCAAATTTTGTGTTACGGATGTCCTTCTCTATATCACTATTATTATTTATTTTTTAAAAAAATGACTCTAAAAATAAAGTACCATTCATCATACACCTTCTAATCATTATTATAAATAAATTAATTGTGTAGTTTTATCTCTAAACAATAAATTAATATATGAGAAAGCTCCAATTACGTAAGTCTGCCATTAACACGCATGTAAGCTCCACGATTTTTATGGGCTTCGGTAGACTTGAGAAAGATTTGACTATTTTAAATTTGGCTCTTTTGTATTCGTCTAACCTTCCTTCAACAGAAAGGAACTCGGTTGACCGTAAATTCTATTGGATGCCGATGTTGGTTAACAAGTTAATTATTTTTCTGTGATTTTGCTTGAGGTAATGGTGTTTTTTAATTTAAAAGATTTTATGTCCTTAAAAAAAAGACAAAGAGGAAGTTTATGAGTGATAACAAAAATTAAGGAGGAAGTTGAGTGATAATGGATTATTCAATATAAGTTTACTTTGAGTGATAATGTATAAAACTTTAAAGTTTATTCTACAAATATCTTCTTTCAATTGTTAATGTGGATGAAGGAAGATTAGAATCTCATTAACTTCTTTTTATTTATCAGAAAAACCTTTCGACTCAATTGTGGAAGGAAAGCACTAGGGCTGTAATGTAAGCAAGCATGAAGCATGTCATTTTAATGTTAACATAAAGGACAGACATTGAAGAATTAATGAAATGGATGACTTATAAAAATAGTTACAGTCCTAAACTTAAGTTTACTTAAAATTTGAAATAAGATTTGATGTGGTGAGCTTTTTAACGCAGTCACACAGTTATCACATTAATAATCGTCTGATCTTAATCGAACAACTCAGTAAGAAAAAGAGTTTATGTTTTATTTATAATTATGATCTTAAATGGTCGGACGTCTGAGAATGCATAAAGCGGCAAATTATTAACTGCAATCAATCACGATCCGTAAAGTTCATTATTTCCATAGGAGCTCAATGGTATAGTAACAAGCATTGCAATTGAGATGGTTAAAACTAGTATGGTTGAAATTATCATTTGTGTACAAAGGGTATCGAAAAGAATCTACATGTTTTGATTGGAGACATATTTCTGTCAAAAATAAAATGAGCTATAGAGTTATCGTCGATGGTAAGTAAGAAACTAAGTGTCATATTTTTTTGGGTTAATAGTGTTTTTGACTCCTGTAATATAGTGCACTTTTGGGTTTAGCTTCTGTAAAAAAAATAATTTAGATTCCACCCTTGAAAAATGAAGATTCTTCAGGATTGACCCCTGACCCCATTGAGTCAGCAGAATCTCCTACGTGACAGTGACGTGTCATTTTTTTTTTATTTTTTTACCATGTCACGTGTGTAAATAACTGCCACGTCATTTTTTACTTAAATTTTTTTTTAAAATTACAAAAAAATTGTTTTTTATTAAAAAAAACATTTTTTTAAAAAACGGAAAAAAAACTTTTTCTAATTGTTTTTAATTAATTTTTAAAAAGCTAAAATTATTTTAAAAATCAGAAAAAAAAATCATACTTTTTTTTTACAAAATTTTTAAAAATTGAAATTTTAAATTTTTTCAAAAAAATTCTAAATTTTTGATAAATCGAAAAACATTCAGATTTTTTAAATTGAATTATCAAAATAAAAAAACAAATATTTTTTTTTTGAAATTAAATAATTAGAATAAAAAAAATTCAAATTTTCTTATTTTTTGATTTCAAAAAAGAATTCGTAAAAATTGAGGAATAAATTTTTTGAATTCTTTTCTAAATTCTAACTTAATATATTTCCCATCAATGAGAGGAAATTTTTTGAATTCTAACCCATATGGTATTATCATTTCCATTCTCGAACTTAATGTATTTCCAAATTTTCCAAAAAATTTGAATTAAATTAAAATTATAAAATTCGAAAAAAAAACAATATTATAATTTTTTTTTCAAAATTTCGAATTTTTTTATTCTAATTATTTAATTTTGAAAAATATATTTGTTTTTTTATTTTGAAAATTAAATTTAAAAAATCTGAATGTTTTTCGATTAATTTTTTAAAATTTTAGAAAAAAAAAGTATGATTTTTTAATTTAATTTAGAATTTTTTTTTTCGAAAAATATAAAATTTCAATTTTTTTAAATTTTTGAAAAAAAAGTATGATTTTTTTTCGATTTATAGAATTTTTTTTCTTCTGATTTTAAAAATAATTTTAGCTTTTTAAAAATTAATTAAAAACAATTAGAAAAAGTTTTTTCCTTTTTTAAAAAAATGTTTTTTTTTATTTTTTAATAAAAAACAAATTTTTTTGTAATTTTAAATTTTTTATTTTTTATAGTAAAAAATGACGTGGCAGTTATTTACACACGTGACATGGTAAAAAAAATGACACGTCACAACCACGTAGGAGATTCTGCTGACTCAATGAGGTCGGGGGCCAATCCTGAAGAATCTTCATTTTTCAAGGGTGGAAGCTAATTTTTTTTTTTACAGGGACTAAACCCAAAAGTGTACTATATTACAAGGGCCGAAAACACTATTAAACTTTTTTTTTTTTTTTTTGGGTAATAGAAGTGTAAGTATCCTATGAAATTATGTTTCCAAATTTCAAGCATGCATGGTAGGTTTGGTCGCAGTAGTGAAACGGCTAGTGCTACAATGAACGTATGAGCTTCAAGCCTACAATTTTTTTTTAAGGTCAATTAAGATTTACATAGAGCCTGTTTTGCTTATAAATTTTGTTTTTTAAAAACAAAATAGAGGCCTATTTTTTGGTAAAGGTCTAAGCCCTTGCTTACACTTGGTGTGATATATATACTTCCATGTTTCTCATCTTGTCCTTGCATAAACAGTGATTGTTCAATAAAACATTCTAATTGTTCACAATTTCAAGAAAATGTTCATTGAAAGTTTTAATTCGATCAGATTTTATTCTAAAAAATTGCAATCGGAGTTACGATCCGATTGGTTGAATAATATTAAGCAATCGCCGACATAGATTATGTTTTTCAATTGCACTATACCAATCTCCTCTTTCTGTCAAGTCTCATTCTCACTCGTAAATATCATTCTCTTTTCATTATCATTCTCATCTCCTCACTGTGTTCTTCTTCAATTTTTCTTTGTTATTTGCCCTTTAGATCTTCCTCCTTCTTTGTAAGTTTATGTATATACCATTTTTGCCCAAACAATGTTATTTGAATATTTCAAAATTGACAACGTATTTTACACCGTATAAAATACACAATTTATAACTATTAATTTGATTTAAGAAGAGAAAAAAACAAATAAAAAGAAAATGATATCTACCTCATAAATTGTCGGGCAGGACCAAACTTTGGGGAGTGCAAAGAGCTCAATCGAGCCGGGCCTCCCAAAGTGATGGGCCTCGAGAAAAAAAATTATTGTTCAATATCTCCACCCCCACTCAAAAAAGAAAAACAAACATGTTTCATGTTTCAATTTCTAAGTAAAAAATCATGTTCTATGTTTCTATTTCTAAGTTTAAAAACACGTCTTTAGTAAAAATAATTGCTCATTATGATTTCAGTAGCTAATAATCATAATACGGGTGTTATTTTCAATTTAAATAAAAGATTAATCTTTTAAAAAAATTATACGCTATAGACCTATTTTTACTGAGAGCCGAGCCTCCAGTTTCATAGAGACGACCCTGTTGTCGAGTCACAAAATTGTTGTCCAAATAACATTTCTTAAGTATTTATTGAACGTGGAACCTAGTTCCCACTTCACTATTTAGGTTTTGAAGGAGACCACTTCAATAATTGTTCCAATATTTCACTCGACATATATTTTGCACTTAAATTTGATCCATATATTCACCGATAGATAACTAGAATGCAGTTTTTTTAGGGGAACTAGAATGCAAATTGTCGATTGTATGTTATGTGAATTTGAAATTGGATTGAAATTATACAACAGTTCACTTCTTAAGAATACTCCTAAATTAATCGTCATACCTATGGAAGTAAATATTACTACAACCTACACACCCATTTTTTTAGAGAACCTACAGTCCTTTGTGTAGCTAAAATTAAAAATACAAAGTTGATAATAATTAAAAAACTCATTAATTTTTTAAGTGCATTAATGCATTCTTGTCCAATTTGGACTGTGTCGTTGTTGGACTGCCTTCACGTGTTAGTTGATTGATGATTAGTTGGTGCTGCAGAGACTGCACTTGCACTGCACATGTGGTGTCAAAGTGTATATATTGCAAATAAAATATAATTAGTGTGCATTGCATGCAAGCTATCCTATTTTTATTTTTGTTTTTGAAAGAGCTATCCTATATTTATTTATTGGTTTATTATTACGCCATTTATTTTTGACCAATAAACCCATACAAAGTTTCATCGTTGTACAAAAACTAAAAAAAACATGTAGAAAATAAATTGTCAATAACTAACGACTCTCATTTCTTTTATACATGTTAGAAATTCGTTTCTGAGAATGAAAATAGGGGGAGATATACCTAATTCAATGGAAGAAAAGGACAAGGAAACTTTTTTTTCTTTAATCACCTAACATAGTCATTATTTGTCGCTACATCATGAGTAGGTATACTTGATGGACTCCTATATTAAATGGCACTACTTATAAATATAAATTTATTTTATCTTTGCTCACAAAAGACCCAATTATGTTTAAATTTGCATAATTGTTTCTATCATTAAGAGTGTGTTAGAAAATCATAAACTTGTTCCGTAAGTGTAGCTATCAGAGATACTTTATGGATGAGTCGGGATTCGAATTTGGATTTCTCATTTATCCACACATAATGTGTGAATTTAACCACTAGACAATTTGACAAAATTTTTTTATAAACCTTTAAGATTTTTATATAATTGAACTCTTGAAGTAAAACTTTACTTTGATTGTTTAAAATTTACAACTTAGATAATAAAAAGATAAAAAAACATTTGATATGTTGGGTAGTTGGAACTGACGATATGTCATCAATATTGTTTTAGTTTTGTGATATGCCCCGATCTAATTGTTTTAGTTGGATCACTTATGTTTTCTCTTATACAAAATAAGAAAATAGAGGAATCGGACACGTGTGATGATCCATGATCAAACGGTGAAAATAGGGGCAAAGGCATGGTGGGTTTTCCGCAGCAATGAATGAATGTGTTTTGAGCGTGTAACTCGTGGATCGTCCCACGCATCACTATTTAAACACTCAAATCATAACACATTTTTCCTCACTCTTCTTCACTTCCCTCTTCATTCTTTACCTCTTTCAACAACAACAACCACCCTTAATCTTAAGGTAAGCTCTTTCTTTTTTCTTCAATTTCTTTACCATCTATTTTATTATTAATCAATGCCATGAATTGATAATTTCTTTTCTTTTTCTTTCCTCGTTTTAATCGTCACTACTCTGTATAATGCAATTTTAATTCTCAATAGTTTGTTACTTACTTCTCTTCTTTGGTGGTGGTAATTGGTAAACTGCTTCTCTTGTGTTGTGTGATTCTTTGTTCCTTCCTGCTTGCGATTTGCGATTCGTTCTGCTTGCCGTTTCTTTGTTCATTCTCTTTGTTCAGGTTTATCACTTTGTTACCAATACACACCTATGCACAGCTTCACTCTTCATTCAATAATAATAAATTAATAATAATAATAATTACTTTTAGATGGTTTATTTGTTTATTCATATATTTATTTATTAAACTCAAAAAAAAAAAGTGTGCTTTCATCTCTTATTTAAGTTCAAGTTCAAGGTAATTTTAAATTGACACTCTTAATTTAATTTGAGTATTTAGGTAACAAATATTAGATGAAATTTTAGGGAAAAAATTGGGACTTTGATGTTAGATTAGAACTTTGAACTTTGATTGTATATGTTATTAGTGATTAAAAGAAAAATAAAATGATAGAGGAGTTAGATTGGAGGAAGTGGAAATAACAATGATGAAGGTGATAGTGGAAGTTATGATCCTGCACGTCGTTCTACCATGTGGTACTGGTGACTAGTGGTGTAATCAATAAGTTTCTATTAGACTTTTTCAAATGTATTAGTAGTTTCTTATGATGTGAACTAAATGTAGTTAATTGATCATGAACTTTGTTTAAAGATATGCTATGAGTAGTTAATTATTAGTTAATTTCTTTTCAATCTGTCAAACATTCTATCTTTACTAAATGTAGTCAATTTTTATTATTATATTTACTTTAAACATGTTATAATTATGGAAAAAAGTATTAATCTAAGTTATTATACATTATATGATAAAATAAATAGTTTTAATACGTTTTGTGAAACGTTTTGATTAAATCACACCGCGAATACCGTTATTTGTATCGCAGCGTCCGTTACAGCAGAAATCGCGACAACTTTAACGCGACCGCGACCGTTATTTAGAACCTTGGTTACATTATGTGAACTAAGACAAGAATATGTGAATGTATCCTCGTGTATTTGAGTGCGATCATAACTATTGATGCAATTATTTATGTGTTCACTTGTTCTAGTTAAGTTTATTATATTCATCCATTTACTATGTTTTTGATGACAGATTCATTTTTCATCTATCAATGGCTCCGGCAGCAGCATCGTCAGACTCCTCTATACAGCCTAGAGGTCATTATCAAACTCTGTTGTGATTATCATTGTGGCTTATATTAAATATGTACAATATTAAGTACATTGAAATTTTGTTGTGATTGCATAGGATTTATCCGATTCGGTTAAAATTTTGGTTATTCTGTATATTTGTTCATTTCATCTGTCAGTCAAAATCATAAAAGAAGCAAAAACTTGAAAAATTGTTTTTCATATCTTTTACTTTAAATGATTTGTTTATAAACATTGTCAGTGTAAAGGTTTCTTTTACGCTGTCAATCAATCATAATCTTCAGATCATAAAAACTGTTTGACTTTAATTTTAGAAAAGTCACACCTATGAATGATTGTTGACAGTGTAAAACTTTTTACGCTGACTGACCGTGTATCAAAATTAAACTCTACTTTAAAACTGTTACTCATATGGGAAGCCTTTCGTTTTAGTTGATCTTCTCAGTTTGTTTTGCACAGATGTTTGCATCGTTGGTGTCGCACGTACACCAATGGGTGGGTTTCTTGGTACTCTTTCATCTGTACCTGCCACCAAGCTAGGCTCGATAGCTATTGAAGGTAATTATGTTAACCTGTATCAGTTCGTATTTCATTGTGTTTGAAACTTATTGAAGATATGCTTATCTCTGTTTTGTTGATATGTAGCTGCTCTTAAAAGGGCCAATGTTGATCCATCAATTGTGGAAGAAGTATTCTTTGGGAATGTCCTTAGTGCTAATTTGGGGCAAGCTCCTGCTAGACAAGCTGCTCTTGGAGCAGGACTATCGAAATCCGTAGTCTGCACTACTGTTAACAAAGTTTGTGCATCAGGAATGAAAGGTATGAAATATATTATAAACAAAGAATTCGTTTTGAATCTTTTAAGTTTTATTTTTCTAATGAAAGAACAAAGTTAATGAACTTTTTTTGGTTAACTGCAGCTACGATGCTTGCTGCACAGAGTATTCAATTGGGTATAAATGATGTTGTTGTGGCTGGTGGTATGGAGAACATGTCTAGTGTACCTAAATACTTGGCCGAAGCAAGGTCAATATATGGCATGTTACCTCATGTTTTCTTAAGATTAGTTATTTTGTTGAATTAAACTGATCCAATGCTAAAATTTCAGGAAAGGATCCCGCCTTGGACACGATTCACTTGTTGATGGGATGTTGAAAGATGGTTTGTGGGATGTCTACAAGGATGTCGGTATGGGAGTGTGCGCTGAACTGTGTGCAGATAACCATTCCATAACAAGAGAAGACCAGGTATTTTAGGATTTATTTCTGTTCAGATGAATTTTGGCATGACCATTCTATTAGATTTTTGTTGATGTCTATGTTTTTCGAACAGGATAATTATGCAGTTCAGAGTTTTGAGCGTGGAATTTCTGCCCAAGAAAATGGTTACTTCGGGTGGGAAATCACTCCGGTTGAAGTGTCAGGTGGAAGGGGAAGACCATCAACAATTGTTGACAAGGATGAGGGCCTAGGAAAGGTAATCACCCAAATAACTTGAGACATGGCAATATTCATTCTTGTGTACATATGAAGGACCTACAAGATACATATACATAGACTCTCTGTATTAAGTAATCTTATTTCCTGAATATTAAAAATTTGTTAAAAGAATGTAGCTATTCTCAGCATGAGAATATAGGTATTACATGGTTTATGGTTATCTTGTGTAAATACTTCAATGTCTGTTAATGTAAGTGATTAATCAGAAGTAGGATTGGAGTTTGTTATTTTTTTCGTCTCTACATAAAGAAAATTTACATATATGGTACTTCTATTTGCTAACTTTGTAACTTCAAATAATCATTGATTTTGTTTATACTTGCATTTGAATCAAACCAATATACTGATATCTTTTGTTCCTTTTGATATCCCAGTTTGATGCTGCCAAGTTACGCAAACTTCGACCTAGCTTCAAGGAGACTGGAGGTTCTGTTACTGCTGGCAATGCTTCCAGCATAAGGTTGGTATCTTGTCAAATTTGCTTGACTGTGTCATTCTTTTCCTATTTGTCTTTCTCTGCTTATCTGTTTGTATTCAGATACTCTTGTCAATTTTTTGGTAATAAAATACACGGTCTTGAACATTATTCACCAGAGTAGTTCAATGTTCATTTTTTAATTGAGAGTTGAGTGATTTTGTGGGGAAAAGAAGCAGATCAGAGATTGTGTAATCATGATTGGATGGATTAGTTTATCAATTTTAGTGAATGATCAATCACACAGTTTGATGTATTTTGATATACACATATAGCAAAACATAGTGTAATGGAATGGAACACTGTATTTAAAGCTGCTGCTAACACTTTCAAGAAGCACAGATGGTAGAAAATGTCGTTGAGCCAATAATTATTTTTCCTATATCATTAAATCATTTTCAGTGAAATTATTGTTTGAACCATGAAGTCAGTTAGAGAGTTATATTCACGACTTATCAAATATATGTTATATCCATTGCGCTAAATCTTGAGTTTCCATTAGTTTATGTGCTTAAATGCTATTAATTGACATATATTTCTTGTAAGTTTAATTTTGGCATGGGCCTTGGTTTTTAATGAAAATGAAAATGTTCTTGATGACAGTGATGGTGCTGCTGCATTAGTTTTGGTGAGTGGAGAGAAAGCATTGAAGCTTGGGCTTCAAGTCATTGCAAAAATCACTGGATATGCTGATGCTGCTCAGGTACTTAAAACATATAAATATGAACTGCACCTTCAGGCTTCAGTTCATATTTTGATATTCACATTAAATCTAGTGTTTTATATGTTGGAAGTATAACTTTATGCTCATTTGATGTGATCTGTACAGGACCCAGAGTTATTTACTACGGCTCCAGCCATTGCCATCCCCAAAGCTATTTCCAATGCAGGGTTGGAGCCTTCAAAAATTGATTTTTATGAAATTAATGAAGCCTTTGCGGTAGGACTTCATGCCACACCTTTAAATGTAGTAGTTTGTCAATTTATGACACCATGGGTTTTAATTGATTTCTGTCTGTAGGTCGTGGCTCTTGCAAATCAGAAACTTCTTGGACTAGATTCGGTGAGTTTTATCCCTTGACCTTGTCATCATGTGAAAGTTGCAATCTGGCGTTGTTTGTGTCGTAAACTATTTCTGATTGAGTATCTTGAAGATTGCATGCTGTTGTAGAACCCCTACCCCTTTCTGTGCTGTGGAATGTGTAAAATATATCTGTAGCTCACGTTTACCTTCATCATGGTCCTCAATGGCTCTAAACTTCCGTTTATTCCTTTTTTTTTTGGGTAACAAGAGGGTCTAAGCCCAACAAACGAAACACAGTTACAACTTAATCTAGGAGTAGGCAGTCCTATAATATCAGCCAACAACAAATGTCTGACATGAGTCGGACAAAGTCATAAATAATTAAGGAACCTCCTCCATCACATTCCATTTTTGCCAAGGCATCAGCAGACTTGTTTGCTTTACGCTATGAGTGACAAGCTGTAACCTCCCAATCCATCTCAAGCAATTTTGTAACATATTGCAAAAGTCTCCATCCTCCAACACTCCCCTTCATATTGTTTTTTAAAGAGTTAAGTTAACCACCACACATGAATCGACGTGAAGCTCAATACGTCTAAAACCATGATCACAAGCCAATTTTAAACCTCCGCTATGTAAGCACTACAAGCTCCAATAAATTTTGTGAAACCACATAGCCATTCTCCATCGACACCTCGAATAAGTCCACCGATCCTGCTATACAAAGATTTTTAGATGCTCCTTCCTTGTTAAGTTTAACTCACCCTTGCAAAGGAGGAAACCACATAATATATGTATTTTGCATGTTAGGAGCTGTACCCGCTTTATTACCAAACAGAATTATACTCTTGCATCTGATGATTAATTAGGAGCCATGAGTTATGAGGCATTGACCACTCCTCTTCATGAACTATTTTGTTTCTCCAAAACCAAAGTTTGGGGCAAGCTCTCCATGTCATACTCCAAACTGTCAAACTCTCCGTTTTATTAAAGCCATTCAGGCCATATACTTATGTCCCTTCCGTTTATTCCTTTTACTAATGAATAACTATTATTTTTCAGCAAAAAGTTTATTCATTTACCTCAAATAACTATTATTTTGCAGGGAAAAGTAAATGTACATGGTGGAGCTGTATCATTGGGCCATCCTCTTGGTTGCAGTGGTGCTCGTATCCTGGTCACACTTTTGGGGGTATGTTCAGTTTATAACTTTGATTACTTTGCAATATATACTATCACATCAATAGATTGTCAATCTAAATATATTGTGTTTGAAGAAGAAATGTCTGTGCTTCTGATTAGCTCTTAAGTTCTTTGTTTAATGGTATAAACTTGTTATGCTCAGTTATTCAGAGTGTTGAATAATTTCCAATAACAGTACTTGAGTAATTTTGTTAAATGCATTCACTTTCATTTTATTTTAAAAACTGATGATTTTGATAATCAAGCGAGTAGTTTGTTGTAAAGGCGAGAAGAGCAAATTTTGATGATTAGATCTTACATGATATACATAAGTTCATATATGGATTTTTTAACTGGTCATCATGTGATAATTAAGTAACTTTCAATTGCAATCGTTCTTGTATGATACTGTCTACAATATTGAATGTTTTTTATTCAATTAGTCTAAATGTTACTACATACAGGTACTGAAGCAGAAAAACGGAAAGTACGGTGTAGGTGGTGTTTGCAATGGAGGAGGTGGTGCATCTGCCCTTGTTGTGGAGCTCCTGTGAAAGTAATTCATATTCAATAGTTGTCGTTCAAGAAGCCAGCGTATGTGCAACGTTCAAACATTAATGCCTCGCTCTTTAGCAAGTGTGCGTGCAGGTTTCAAGTTGTTTACAAGGACAAAAAGGAAAGAGTGGAACAATTTGGATATTTAGTTATCAGATTTAAGTTTCAGATCTTGTCAATGAGAACATTTCTTAGGAGCAAAGTAGACATTATTTAGATTTTCATTTTCTTTGCAATAAGTTTCTGGTGTACCTTGCTGTGTCATGAATAATTCATCTAGCCTCTTATTCTTAACTCAAGATTACACAGATTCGTGTACAAGCAAGCAGTGATTGATATTGCTGCCACTTATAATTGCTCTGGTTTATATGCATTCATTAAAGTACTACTATACTTATCATAACACTAATTGGTAGTTAGTATAAAACCAATCCAAATTGAATAAATAGTTGAATAATAAATTAAGAGGACACTACACAAATAGAAATAATTGGTAAATTTTAAGTAGAAAAAGTTACTTTTTAAAATTTCAATGCATTGAATGCACTATTTTCAAGACAAATTTTCTTCTTTAAACTTCTTAACAAGTGTCTTAAGGGCACTTGTTAACATTTTCCATAAATTAAAATGATGATAAAAAATTGGATGATATGCTATTTTTTTTATTTTTTATTTAATCTTTGAAAGTGGTTGCAATTATTTATATAAAAAAGTGCTTAGTTGTTCCTTAAAAAAAAAGTGATTTTTTGTTTTGTACCCACGAAAATAAGTGAAACATAAGATCTACTCTTATTTTATTATTTTTTATTGGAAATTTGTGACTGCCAGCTTACTATGCAAGAAAAACAAAAACAAATATAATGAATAGATTTCTGACCAAACAAAACAAAAGTCACATTAAAGGCAGAGGAACATTTTAAGGACAACTATTGTGGTGGGGGACACAAAAAGTGACCGTTATAAACTCGAACGTTAAGCTCAATAGAATCATAAAACCTATAGAAACTTGGCTTCCACTATATAAACACTCTTCTAATCTAAGACAACAATCATATCATATATACACAAGCTTAGTAAAAGAAAACTCAGAGAAAATAAAGATGGGAATGGTAGTGGTGATATCTCTTCCTTTGATATTCTTCTGCTTAATTCTTGGTTTTGGTTGTTACTTCTTTGGAAGAGCTAGAGGAAGACGTGATGTATACACAAACCCTCAAGTTTATGGTATGCCAATTCCACCACCAGGTGCTGCTGCTGCAAATAGTACCTTCCCTTCATCATCTCCTCCACCCCAATTTTCCAAGCCAAACTTTGCTTCCAACGTTTGAGTTCAACTTCAACTCATAAGTACATGCATATAATTTTCCATATTTTTTATTCTTCTATATGTATACTAATAATTGAGTGTGAGTCTTAATTTATGTCTCTTTCCTTTTCTTTTTTCTTGGGTTTGAATGTTTGATGTAAATTGGCTGTTGTAAGTCCAATTAAGATTCATTAATTTCTTTATATTCATTTGTAGAGTATACTATCACTATTGGAGAAGTTGAAGTTTAATCAAACATGATTACTACCTTTCAACCTCTGAATTCAATTTTGCTTACATGACATAAGATACAAATACAACCCGTTCCTTTTTAATTGCGTATACAGTTAGTCAATAATACCAAAATACACACCATATGGTCTAGGACTATTGCGTCTTGGTCACGGAGGGACTTAAAATGAAAATTAACTAAAAACAACATTTAAAAAGTAATGAATTCAGAGGTAATGAAGTAATGAAGTATTCCTAAAAAAAAAAAGAAGTAATGAAGTAGTATACTAGTATGGTTTTTAAAGGACACTATCAGTACCTTTATTAATTAGAAAGTTGTATACAATTTTAACATGAAAATAAATGTAACCCTTCAAAAGAAAAATGAAAATAAAGACAAATCGATAAAAGAATTTAGTGAAAATCATATAAATAAGTTATATGGATTTAGTTTTTGTTGAAAAAAGTGCATAGTGAAATGGTATATATAACTGTTCTTAGTGTTTTTAGTCGAGTAGTCATTGTTTAAAAATTCACCTTTTGTGAACAAATGATATTTTTGGGGTTCGAATCCCGACTTTTGCGTAACAAACGTTAGGAATTTTGTTAATGGCTATGTTTTTCGCACATGAAAATGCATATAGCACCGTTTCACACTTTTTATGAGGAATGATAACATGAGTTGCATCTGTCACGTTGACCCGTTTAACTTGAATTTTTTTTATAGAGTGGATTAAGATTTTGAACCCGCTATTACTAGTTGGTCTCGTCTTGCTTAACTTGCATATTCATGTATAACTTATTAAATGGATAAAGTTGTTTTATAGTTTAGTTAATATCCTTAACCTATCAAAACGAAAGTTAAATAAAACGAAACAAATGTAACACTTAAAAAAAGAGGAAGAAGTAATATTTTTTAGTTTGAACTGACTCTTTCATTTGCAATGAAAATTTTGTGGATGTTTGGCTTTCACCTATAGAAACCCTCCATAGAGTAAATTCATAAAGAAGTATCGTAGGCCTACATGGGCAGTCATTTTGTATTTTCTTATCGGAAATCAACTGTAATTAACAATAAATAACATCTTTCCGCAAGTATATTGTGAGTAAAGTGAACCAATATAAATATCCATGTGATGAGAATGAAAAAAAGTTTAAAATGACATTGGCATTCATAATGTTACAGTTCCCAGACCATGTCCTAACTCTAAACTCTAGAGGTTCCCAACTTTCGCTCAAACAAGCGTCGCAGAAGATAAACTTGCAGTGCACTAGCTCCAATCAGTGCTGCTGATTCAAAGATTGCTTTGTGTACTGCTCTTCGGCTCATCCCATCATTCACTGCATTCCACACAAGAAACGTGATATTATTGCATTTGCATTCACAAAAATCTAGTAATAGAAAAAACAAGTTTGTATCTTTTATCAGTTACGATGTCTTCATATTCTTCCATAGTTCATACATCTTGGAAAGGATGCCAGAAAATATATGGCATGTTCCGATCTATCTAAATGGTGTAAGCAGGAGTGGATCAAAATTTAGTCATTGGCATAAAGTCAACTTTGACCACAAAGTAAACCAAGTAAGCAGCGAACCCTATCAAGAAATAGAAAAAAATGTTTGTATCTTTTGGTGTGGTGGTAGCTGAATAGAACTACGAAGATTGCAGATTGGGACAGGAAGTTCTACTAAGTATGTGTTTGGATTAGCTTTTGCTTTGATGGACGTGAGTTTACACTACCATTTTGCTGTGGTTTTCTGAAGCTAAAAATCTCAGCTTCTAATAGACGTACGTCTACAACCACTTCTACCGTGAAAACAAACAAAGCATAAATGGTATCTATAATTGAAAACCAGATGTCATGTATAATCTAAACTAATAAGTGATTATCTTTAGCATGAGTAAAACTAATAAGAACAAAACTTAGATGCACTGATGCAGTACTATAAATACTGTTTTTATTTTGTTGTTCCTTTCACAAAGACACAGTTATTATTATTTTTTTAAAGAGACAATTTCTTCACACCTACTCAAAAAACTTAGTGACGGTTATTTTGTTTTTCAGAGAAAAGTAGTTCCTATGAAACTTTTCCTAAGTTTTGTCCAAATAATAATTGGTATGAGGAATGAATTTTATGTACAGAAAAATGTAAATTTTTAGATAAAAAGAAAGTAAACTTCAAATAATACCTATTGCTTGGCGATCGGTTTGAGCTTCTAGCCAATGTTGTTCAAACTGAATATTGTAAAGAGCTTCTTCCAACTTTGCTATCTGCTCTAGCAAAGGGTTGAAATGCTCTGCATTCAATCACAAAAGTTTCAATGAAAATTCTCTCATTACACTTGCATGCAACTCAAAAAACAGTGTACACTACACTACAGAAGTAAAAACAAATAACTACATACAAATTGACTTCACAGAAGAGGCATTACCATCTTTGGCATGTTGCTCGAAGTAAGAGAAGTGACCAACATGCACATCAAAATCAATGGTCTCATGATAAGGAGATTTGTTGGTGAAACAGAACTTATGAACTCCCGGTTTGTGAGCAACAAATTCAAACTTATCACTAGTCTTGTCACGGAAATCTTGAATTTGTTCACCAGCCGGCCCCTTTACCTGAAATTGTCACATTGTCGTGTAATGAGATTCCAACATAACCAGAGATATTAAGTAAATAAAACTCATTATTTCTAGAACAAGTGGATAGATATGTGAATTTGTATGGATGCTTGAGATATATATATATCAAAGATTATAAAAAGTAGCACACCAATACACAGAAATATACCTGAATGTGTATCATTTATATTTCTAATTGTAAAGGTAATATGCAACATATAAACTCCTAGACATCAGGGTACTTTGTTCCTAAAAACAACTTCAATTGTTTTAAGCCATCAAGTTATCTCCTAACCATGTGTGACCTGCATTCACTGATGATTGGGGGCTGTGTTCAGGATCGTGGGTCGGTACCCCAAAAGCACAGGCGCCAGATTCTCATACGGCTGACCTGAAAAGCCCAAGCCCCAACCAAGGGAACCTATGATGGCCGACCTTAATCATTGTCCATCTGAGGGCGTCCACAACTCCATGTGAGTGTGACCAACTGGGGGAAGTAGCAACCCACACTTATACCATACACCACGTGGTACCCCTACTTACAACACCCAATCATTGCCAGTTAAGAGCAATATTTTCTGGAACCTGCACCCCAATGGAACCCCAATGGGGAGGGCCCAGAAGCCTTTGAAAACCCCTATCTGGGAACACTATAAAAGGAAGACTTGGCTTCTAGGGAGAGGATCAAATTCCACTCACAGACACACTCCCAAAAACCCTAAGAGACCACCCTCTTACCAGGGGCTGAACCCCAGGAGTCCTGGGCCAGGACTATGTTCTAAAAAAGAACAGCTCCCAACATCTAGAAAGAAATAACAGTGGCATGATTATGTACTTAATCAAACATTCATTATTGTAAGTTTTCATTTTGTATCATATAGGGTTTAATTCATGAGTTTTTGTAAAGGGTTAATCGGTTAATCAATCATAAGAGTTAGATTATTAAAAATTTGTGACTTTTATAATAATCACTTCGAAAGTCACACACATATGATTGGTTGTGATGTGCTGACAATGTAAAACCTTTTTTACACTGTTAATCAGTCATAACAGTCAACTTTTATCATAATTGGTCCTAAAAACAACTCCATTTTTTTTTTAAACCATGAAGTTTTCTCCTAACCATGTGTGACCTGCATTCACTTTTGCTATGGGATTTAAGTTTGAGTTGACATGGCTGACGTTCGGTACGGTAAGGTCGGTACCCACGGTTTCTAAAAGCACATTCGCCATTCTGATGTTTAGGGGTTGTGTTCGGTATCGTGGGTAGGTATCCCAAGCACAGGCGCCAGATTCTGTTACGGCCGACCCAAAATGTCCAAACCCCAACCAAGGGAACCTATGATGTCCGACCCTAATGATAGTCCATCTGGGGGCATCCACAACTCCATGTGAGTTTGACTGGCTAGGGGAAATAGCGCCCACTCTTATACCATACACCACATGGTACTCCTCCTTATGACACCCAATCATTCCCAGCTAAGAGCGGAATATTTGCTGGGACCTGCACCCCAATGGGACATGGGTCAGGCAATGATTGGGAAACCCAAAAGCCTTTGAAAACCCTAGCTAGGAACCCTATAAAAGGATGACTTAGCTTCTAGGGAGAGAATCAGATTCCACTCACAGACACACTCCCTAAAACCCTAGGAAACCACCCTCTTACCAGGGGTTGAACGCCAGGACTATGTTCTAGACAATAACAGCTCCCAACATCTAGAAAGAAATAACAATGGCATGATTATGGACTGGCAAACATTCATTATTATTGCTTTCTGCTTTGTATCATATACATATAGGGTTTAATTCATATACAACATCGTTGTATAGAGATTTTATAGGGTTAATCGGTTAATCAATCATAAGAGTTAGATTATTAAAAAATTGTGACTTTTATCAAAATCACTTCTAAAGTCACACACATATCATATGATTGATTGTGATATGCCGACAATGTAAAACCTTTTACACCGTCAATCATTCATAACAGTCAACTTTCATCATAATTGGTTATGATGTGCTCAGAGTGTAACAAAATTAATCTAAAAAATTAAACTATACTATACTATCATATGAAATTGAGAAATAAGATTGAAGATCAGATCAGAAAAGAACATACCACAAGATCTACACCTTCATCACCATAATGCCAAGGAGAATCAGCCTTAATAACAACAAAAGAAACATGAACAGTGTCACCTTCATACTTAACATCATGTGAGAAACATTCATCTCTATCTATCACAAATCTTATCCCTTCTGTTTCTTTCCAATTCAACAACATTCCAATCAAAACAATCACCATAACGCAACAACTGTGTCTCATCATCATCTGCAACCAAAATTAAATAAAATTTAATAATTGTTAATAAACCCCAAAATTAAATCAAGAAAATAAAAAAAGATAGAACCTTTGTTTGTTTCTTGGATTCACTTCTCTGAGATTTTGGACAAGAATCTTATGAAAGAAAAAAAGACACAGAGACGGCGATTCTTAATTTCAACGAAATTGTGTTTTTTGTTTGTTTTGGGTTTTGGTGGTTTTTGTTTGAACTGGAAACGGTGTCGTTTGGTTTAGTCATATGTTGGTGTGTGATTGGAGTGTGCAGGTCATTACACCAATGAAAACTTGACACGTGGGATGAGTTTCAAACGTAATAGTTGTACTTGCTTGCGTGCAAGTGAAAGTGTAAAACTACACTAAAAAACAAAACATAAGAGTATGTTTGAGTTTGCAATGTGGGTAACTAGATTTGATGATTCGTTTTGTCAAAAGTCAAAACTATATATTTGTTGAAAAATTAAAATTTTACCTTTTTTTTTTATAAAAAATTGAATAATTTTTAAATACTACTACTTTTTATGTTAAAATAAAACATTCCTTAAAAAAAGTTGTGAGAACCAAAAATCATAAACTCTCGATTTTATCCAATTTACTACTGCAGCAACAATTTTAATTTTTTTTTAAAAAATTTGTATTTTTTAAGTTAATTTTTAGTCAATTTTAACAACTTTTATATTCATAAATTATAATGTACTAAATCACATTGAATATTCAACAAAACATAATAGTCATAAATATTTAATATTTTACCTTATACTATTCAATATCTAACAAAGACATAATATTAATAAATTTATAGCATTAAGAATCAGAATGATATTTAAAAAATAGTTATATTAATAATTAAATAAAAACTAATACAAATATAATCTTGTATTGAAATTGAAAATTTGACCAAAAATATATAGAAATAGACATATTCTAACTATAACTATTGTACTTTTTTTGGTACTAATAACTTTGGTATTTTTTGCTACTTTTTATCTTACAAAATATTGACCGACATAATTTTATTTTTTTATTAAATGGAGGTATTTATTTGTTTTTGTTTTTTTTTTCTATCAAGTAATCCATACATATAATAATACATGTCCCTACTGTCGCGTCATTTTTCGGGAGACCATCGCTATTTGACTAGCTTTGACTCACTATTTTTTATTCACGACTGAACTTTTTAATTTTTTGGGGAAGGGGAAGAAAAGTTCAAAAATACCCATTTGAAAGAGATCAGGGTTCGGGGGTTAGTTATATTTAGGGAAGGTATTAGCACCCTAAATATTCGTAGTACTCTACGAGAACCTTTTGACTTTACTTTACTTCTTGTGCTATGACTTGCTTAATTTTGTTAAAAAGAAGGAAATTGAGAATAACGATAAAAATAAAATAAAATGAAGAAAGGCCTATTATCTATATTTTTTATTGATTTGAAAGGACGAGCGTCCTTTGCCTACGTACCCGTGAGGGATCAAAACCTCGTAGTTCGGGGTAGAAATTGACGTTTGATTGGTTTTGTGTTTTTTATTAGTTTTGAAGAAGAAAAGACTTTAAACTAAAAAAGCCAAGTGGCAAATAAGCTTGTTTGTGTTTTTTAATGTTGAAGGAAATAGACTTGAAATAGAATTAAAGTTGATTTGAAATTTGACTAAGAAAGGAAAATAGAAAGAACGATCACTTGATGAAAAATCAAGGTTTATTATGAAAATATTTTGTGATTTTTGTTATTTGAATGTTTTTGTTGTTTTTTGTATATGGTGCGGTAAGAAAATGTTTTTTGTATTTTTTGTTTATTGTGCTTGACAAGAGTTTTATCTTGCTCCTACGTATCTCCAGGTGCGATGGAGAAACCAAAGCTACGTAGTTCTGGGGAGCAAAAAAATGTTTTTTTGGTTTTTTTTGATTGATTTTATTTATGAAAATGATTTAGTCGCGCTTGGTGAAAAGTTTGCTAAAAAAAGGGGACGGACTCGCATTTGAGCGATGGCGATCCGTTTGAGAAAAAGTTAAACGCGCATGGCGTGAAAATAGATTTTTTGGTTTTTTGTTAATTTGACAAAATAAGTGTTATTTTATATATATAGGACCAGAACGTTCTGGAGAGTGATTATATTAAACAAAATATAATATTAACAATTAATTTAGGACCAGAACACTCTGGATTAATTTAATTAACAAGGACCAGATTGTTCTGGAGAAATATAAAATAAACAAAAATATAATATAAATAGTTGGTTTAGGACCAGAACACTCTGGATTAATTTAATTAACAAGGACCAGATTGTTCTGGAGAATAATTAATTTAAACAAAAATATAATATTAACAGTTAATTTTAGGACCAGAGTACTCTGGATTAATTTTGTGTGTATTTAGCGTAAAATAAATGAAGGAAAAAAAGATGGAGAGAGAGAGAGAGAGAGAGAGAGAGGGAGAGACGAAAAAGGAAAAGAAGAAAGAGGAAAAAAATATACCTTTGTGGGGAGAATAGGAAAAAAAGAAAGAAAATGAGGGTTGTTTTGTTTTTGGTAATGATAGTATTTTTTTGTGTTGATTTATGGTGGTTTTATGTTGATTTGTAGTGATGATTGTGTGATTTTTTGTTGTTTTAATGGTGTTTTATGTGATGGTTTGTGTGGTTTTAATGATGGTTTATGTGGTGGTTGTGTTGTTGATGATGAAGAAAAGAAACATGCTAAAATTAAAAAAATATGTAGTGTTGTGTTGCTGATTTTTTCTCTCTAAAAACTCCTCTCCCTAATGGTGGTAAAACTTCCTTTATTTATAGAAATAAAGAAACTTGAGAAACAAGCCATAATGGAAGCTTAGAGATTAAGTTATGTGATGTCATCTTAGTGATGTCACTTGATGATGTCACTTTGATGATGTCACTTTATTTCATTTGTAGTATGACCAGAACATTCTCCAGAACGTTCTCCAGATCATTCTTGATAAATTTTCAGTTTTATGTTTCTTTTATTTTTCTCTCTTTTTTTTGGAGGAAATTAATAACGATGAAAAACAATATAAAATTAAACAAATTAAAACCTATTTTTTTGAAGAAAAAAAATGGGGTCTTAGGTCAAAAATTGGGGTATGACAGATGCCCCTATTTAAGTTTCTTCGTGTGGAGACTTGAAGATAAAATCTTTAATTTGACAGGCCGAAGAGACTTAAATACAAAGTACACCATTTTTGACCTAAGATGTTATGAAATGCTGGTGAAATGCTTATGATGCAATCATGAATGCAGGACGACAAAGGTGACTTGACTGAAATGAGAAATAACAACGGGATACCCAAGTTCTTTGGAGGAAAAGGGACCCGACTCCGCTTGGGGATAATGTAGTTTCGCTGGGGAAGACGGTGATGTACCATTGTGTTGGTTTGGAATGATAGGTTAATAGAGACACTTATTGATCCGATATACTGGGGATGACACTCGAGAAGAAATGACAGGTAAACACAAGTAGTCCGTTGTTTGGGACTGACCACTTAGAACTAGACAAAAGGTAGACTCAAGCTGTCCGTTGTTTAGGACTTACCACTTGAAGGAAAAGACGAAAAGTAAACTCAAGCTGTCCGTTGTTTAGGACTTACCACTTGACTCAAGCTATCCCTTATTTAGGACTGTCCACTTGAAAGAAAGACGAAAAGTACACTTCAAGCTGTCCGTTATGTAGGACTTACCACGTGGAAGACAGAAAAATAAACTTCAAGCTGTCCGTTATGTAGGACTTAACACTGGGAAAAAAGACGAAAAGTACACTTCAAGCTGTCCGTTATGGCGAACTCACCACTTGGAACAAAGATAAAAACCTCAAGTTGTCCCTTATGTGGGACTCACCACTTGGAAGACAGGAAAAATGAACCTCAAGCTGTCCGTTATGTAGGACTTACCACTTGAAAGAAAAGACGAAAAGTAATCTCAAGCTGTCCGTTGTTTAGGACTTACCACTTGACTCAAGCTGTCCATTGTGTAGGACTTACTACTTGAAAGACAGAAAAATAGACACCAAGCTGTCCGTTATGTAGGACTTACCACTTGGAAGACAAGAAAAATAGACACCAAGCTGTCCGTTATGTAGGACTTACCACTTGAAAGACAGAAAAAATAGACACCAAGCTGTCCGTTATGTAGGACTTACCACTTGGAAGACAAGAAAAATAGACACCAAGCTGTCCGTTATGTAGGACTTACCACTTGGAAGACAAGAAAAATAGACACCAAGCTGTCCGTTATGTAGGACTTACTACTTGGAAGACAAGAAAAATAGACACCAAGCTGTCCGTTATGTAGGACTTACCACTTGGAAGACAAGAAAAATAGACACCAAGCTGTCCGTTATGTAGGACTTACCACTTGGAAGACAAGAAAAATAGACACCAAGCTGTCCTGTTATGTAGGACTTACCACTTGAAAGACAGAAAAAATAGACACCAAGCTGTCCGTTATGTAGGACTTACCACTTGAAAGACAGAAAAAAAGACACCAAGCTGTCCGTTATGTAGGACTTACCACTTGGAAGACAAGAAAAATAGACACCAAGCTGTCCGTTATGTAGGACTTACTACTTGAAAGACAGAAATTGATGGCTGAATTGATGAGATACGACCAGACAAGATTCTGGGCGACTAATGCAATCATGCGTGAATTGATATTGTACGTGTATGTGTGCGTTGTGTATGCTTGAATGTGTGACTATATGGAAGTATTGGTGTGTAGATGCATGAATGTATGACTGTATGAATGCAACTTGAACGATCGTATAACTGTATGGGACAAGTGACTCGATGGAACGAGACAAAACATGTAAGTTCGGAGAGGGGAGTGGTTTCGCAGCACAACACTCGGCAATCTTCATTGGACATGGCATTCTTGAGGGTTTGGTCAAGCCATCTGATATGGTTAGCTCAGGGCAGAGTAGTTAACTAGTGCTTCCACTGGGTAGAAAGTCCACTCTCGACCTAGAAGTCTTGGAAGAAGTCGCCATTTCCTGTACCGGCACAGTGTATTCTTCCCTTAGCGTGTTTCAGCAGTCATAACTTTATTTTCTTGTTTTTGTTTTTCTTGAAAATCCCTGATTTTTGCCTGGACCGCCCTTTCGGGTTTTCAGTCCACCGGGAGTGTATTTTTTTTGTGCCCCTAATTTTTGCTTGGACCGCCCTTTCGGGTTTTCAGTCCACCGGGACGCTCTCTATTGCCTAAGTCGCCTTTTCAGGCTTTTGACTTAGCGAGCTTTTTGTTTTTTTTTTCGTATTTTTGTGTTATGACTGCATCTTGCTTTGAAGCGGAGGTCCTCTCCATAATGCTTAGCCACGTTTCTCTTCCGGGATGTAACCGTACTCGAGGCGGATGTCGATGTACGTTTTGTATGCTTACGAGTTCAAAAGGAATGTGTTTGTCGTTCATGCTTTTCAAAAGGTGTAAAAAGTTTTGTATTTTGGAAATTATTTTGCTTCAAGTATTGTCGTCAAACACAGAAGAAATTTCGCAAATAGAATACAATGAGAGTTCCATATAAATGGGCACAGGCTCAAATTTGATGAATTGAGTGGTGGCCTGCCAAGGGCATGGTTCCACAGATCCTTGAAAATTTTGAAAAATGGTAAATATATTGGAAGGTATATTGAACACAATAACCACTATTCTCCCTAACAACTTTGAATGCCCCTGTTCTGAATCTTTGATTTGTAGATGCTTCGAATCAGATGTCTTTTGATGACTAGATGCCCCAAGTGGACTGTGCCTGACCGGATGCAGTTACTTTGTCTTTTTGATCCTTGACTTTTGCATAGATCGCCCTTTCAGGTTTTTCGATCTATCAGGATAATCATTATTGTTCATGTCTCTAATTTTTGCCTGGACCGCCCTTTCGGGTTTTCAGTCCACCGAGACGCTCCTTTTTGCCTAAGCCGCCTTTTCAGGTTTTCGGCTTACCGAGCTGTTCTTTTTTTTTATTTTTTTTTATTTATTTTTTATTTTTAGGCAAAGTATTTTTTGACTGCATCTGTGTTCACCGGTCGTGGAAGTTCGTCACCGTCCATAGTCGTAAGGGTCATTGCACCGCCAGAAAAAGCTCTTTTGACGACATACGGGCCTTCGTAGTTAGGTGTCCACTTGCCTCTAGAGTCATGTTGGAAAGGTTGGATCTTCTTGAGTACAAGGTCTCCTTCTCGAAATTCACGGGGATGAACTTTCTTGTCAAAAGCTTGTTTCATCCGTTTTTGATATAGTTGACCATGACATAAAGCGGACATGCGTTTCTCTTCGATCAAGTTTAATTGGTCAAACCTGTTCTTACACCATTCAGCCTCTGATAACTCAGCCTCCATTAAGACCCTCATTGATGGAATCTCAACTTCTACTGGGAGAACCGCCTCCATGCCGTATACCAAGGAGAAAGGGGTTGCCCCTGTTGATGTGCGTATGGAAGTGCGATAACCATGCAATGCAAACAGAAGCATCTCATGCCAATCTTTGTATGTCACCACCATCTTCTGGACGATCTTCTTGATGTTCTTGTTTGCGGCTTCGACAGCGCCGTTCATTTGAGGTCTGTAAGGCGAAGAATTATGATGCTCGATCTTGAAGTCATCACACAACTCCTCCATCATTTTGTTGTTCAGATTTGTCCCGTTGTCTGTAATGATCCTGCTAGGGACACCGTAGCGGCAAATGATTTGATTCTTGATGAACTTGACCACTACTTGTTTGGTCACATTGGCGTAGGATGCTGCTTCGACCCACTTGGTAAAATAGTCAATGGCTACAAGAATAAAACGGTGCCCGTTTGAAGCCTTTGGTTCGATCTTTCCGATCATGTCAATGCCCCACATAGAGAACGGCCATGGAGAAGAAAGCTCATTGAGTGTATTTGGCGGCACATGAATCCTATCAGCATAGATTTGACATTTGTGACACTTCTTTGCATGTTGGTGACAGTCAGCTTCCATCGTCATCCAGTAATAACCCGCCCTCAACATTTTCCGGGCCATTGCGTGCCCATTAGCATGAGTTCCGAAGGAGCCTTCGTGGATTTCGTGCATCAACAGATCTGCTTCTCGTTTATCCACACATCTGAGCAGGACCATGTCGAAGTTTCTTTTATACAACACATCACCATTTAAGAAGAAATTGCCAGACAATCTTCTCAAAGTCTTCTTGTCTTTACTGGAAGTTCCGGTTGGATACTCTTGATTTTGGAGAAAACATTTGATATCATGGAACCACGGCTTGTCGTCAGTAGCTTCTTCGGTCGCGAACACATACGCTGGTCTTTCGAGACATCTGATTTTGACCAATGGCACATTATTCTGACGGTTCACTTTGTACATAGAAGATAAAGTGGACAGGGCGTCTGCCATCTGGTTCTGCTCACGAGGGATATGGTGTAACTCAACCTTATTGAAGAATGTCAAAAGTCGCCTTGCATAGTCTCGGTAAGGAATCAAGCCGGGGTGGCGAGTCTCCCATTCTCCTTTGATTTGGTTGATCACGAGAGCTGAGTCTCCATATATGTCTAGATTCTTGATCCTCAGGTCGATGGCTTCTTCAATACCCATGATGCATGCTTCATATTCTGCAATGTTGTTCGTGCACTCGAATAATAACCTGGAAGTGAAAGGGATGTGAGTATCTCGAGGGGTGATAATGACTGCCCCAATTCCGTTGCCGTAGACGTTAACAGCTCCATCGAACACCAAACCCCATCTTGAATCAGGATCCGGACCTTCTTCAGGTAATGGTTCGTCACAATCCCTCATCTTTAAATACATGATCTCTTCATCGGGGAAGTCGAACTTGATAGGTTGATAGTCTTCGATTGGTTGGTGAGCCAAATGATCAGCAAGGATACTACCTTTGATCGCCTTTTGAGTGCGGTATTCGATATCATATTCTGACAACAACATCTGCCACCGGGCAATCCTCCCTGTTAACGCGGGCTTCTCGAAGATGTATCTGATTGGATCCATTTTAGATATCAACCAAGTAGTGTGATTAACCATGTAATGACGGAGGCGTTTGGCAGCCCAAGCTAGTGCACAACAAGTCTTTTCGAGCATGGAGTAGCGAGACTCACAGTCAGTAAATTTCTTGCTCAAGTAATAAATGGCATGCTCTTTTCTCCCGGTTTCATCTTGTTGTCCGAGCACACAACCCATGGAATGTTCTAGCACAGTCAGGTACATGATCAATGGCCTTCCTTTGACTGGAGGAATAAGAATCAGAGGTTCTAGCAGGTATTCTTTGATGTTGTCAAAGGCTTTCTGGCAGTCTTCTGTCCAAACGACTTCTTGATCTTTGCGAAGTAACTTGAATATCGGCCCACATGTTGCAGTCATATGGGAGATGAACCTGGAGATGTAGTTTAAACGTCCAAGAAACCCTCGTACTTGTTTTTCTGTCTGTGGGGCTGGCATTTCTCTGATGGCTTTGACCTTGTCTGGATCCACTTCAATACCTTTTTGACTGACAATGAACCCTAGGAGTTTCCCGGATCTGACGCCAAAGGTGCATTTGTTAGGATTGAGGCGGAGTTGATACTTTCTCAGCCGTTGGAACATCTTCCGCAAGTACTCGACGTGTTCTTCTTCCGTGCCGGATTTGACAATCATGTCATCCACATACACTTCAATTTCTTTGTGTATCATGTCGTGGAAGAGAGTAGTCATACCTCTCTGGTAGGTAGCACCTGCGTTTATCAAACCAAAAGGCATTACTTTGTAACAGAAGGTGCCCCAAGGAGTGATGAAAGATGTCTTTTCTCTGTCTTCGGGTGCCATCTTGATCTGATTGTAACCAGAGAAACCGTCCATGAAGGAGAAGACTTTGGATTTAGCAGTACTATCAACCAACACGTCAATGTGAGGAAGCGGAAAATCATCCTTCGGACTGGCTTTGTTTAGGTCACGGTAATCAACACACATTCTGACCTTACCGTCTTTCTTCGGAACAGGTACTATGTTGGCCAGCCACTGAGGGTATTCTGATGTAACGAGGAAGCCTGCATCAATTTGTTTCTGCACCTCTTCTTTGATCTTGAGAGCCATGTCAGGGTGAGTTCTTCTCAATTTTTGCTTAACTGGCGGGCATTCCGGCTTCAACGGCAAACGGTGCACCACAATATTAGTATCCAGACCCGGCATATCTCTGTATGACCAAGCGAATATATCAACATACTCTTTGAGAAGCTCTACCACTTGCTTCTTGACACTTGCTTCAAGCGATGCCCCAATCTTGATTTCTTTCTTGTCTTCTTCCGTACCCAAATTGATTACCTCTATGGCTTCCTCATGAGGCTGAATGGTCTTTCTTTCTTGTTCAAGCAATCGAGAGATTTCATCGGGAATCTCTTCTTCTTCTTCTTCTGCCTCATACACGGGTGATTCGAAGCTGGGAGAGATCATAGGGTTACGTTGTTCGAAGGGTTCATTTAATCTGCACATATGATTGATGACTTTTATTTATTTTTTTAGAAAAATTAGAAGAGAAAAAAAATGCAGATTTTTCGAAGGTGATTATATATTTTTTTTGGCTTTTTGTATTACCATTTTTCAGAAAAAAATGCATAAAAGAAAAAATAAAGCAAAAAGTCGGAAGTAAAATGACATTTTTATTTAATTAATGATAATTTCTTGAAACAAAGCCCTAGATAGATTCACTTTCGCTTGGGGCGGGACGAAAGGATTTTTTTTTTGAAAAAGCATAAAAAACAAACAAAAGCATTACTTTGACAAGTGAGCAACAAAAGGAACATCTACAGCGACCCAATTGCGGCTAATCCCTCCTTGTGTCACGAAACTTTGTGGCACTCCTTCTGGATTATCTTCAATGATAGCATTGGCTTCTGACGAGGCATGGATGAACCCAGCACTGTAGAAAGTATTCCCCATTGGCTTGCTGTTGGAACTCCCTACTGACGGAGTGAAGCCGAGTCCTTCACGACGCTTGTTTGCTGACAAATTCACAACCTTCCCCCAGCCGGTAGAGACACCATCTTGTACCACTTTCTGAGCATCCTTGAAAGAAGAAATGGATGTCGCTTTCTTCTTAGCATCTTGGTCTTCAATAGAAAGCCCTTGGAAAGACGTACCATCCTCAACATCAGCACCAATGAATGAGAATGATGACAAATGGCTTACTAGCATGGCTTGTTCTCCTCCCACGGTCACCAGCTTTCCGTTTTTCACAAACTTTAGCTTCTGATGCAGCGTAGAAGTTACTGCTCCTGCCTCATGAATCCAGGGTCGGCCCAGCAGGCAACTGTATGATGCTTGTATATCCATAACTTGGAAGGTAATCTGGAAGACATGCGGCCCAATTGTAATAGGTAGATCCACCTCTCCAAGGACATTCTTTCTTGAACCATCGAAAGCCTTCACCCTCACATCGCTTCGTTTTAAAGGTGCGCTTTTGTAGGAAAGTTGATCGTAAGCTGTTTTGGCCATCACGTTCAAGGACGACCCAGTATCCACCAGCACATTTGATAGTGCATCAGTATTGCAATTCACAGATATATGCAGCGCCATGTTGTGGTTCCTTCCTTCCTCGGGAAGCTCTTCATCACTGAAGCTCAGGTTGTTGCATGCAGTGATATTTCCCACTACTCCATCAAATTGCCCAATAGTGATGTCATGATTTACAAAGGCTTGGTTTAGGACCTTCATCAAGGCATTTCTGTGGGCCTCGGAATTCAACAATAAAGACAGGATGGATATCTTTGAGGGGGTCTGCATCAATTGGTCGATCACCTTGTACTCACTTTTCTTTATCAATTGTAGTAACTCCTCAAAGTCAGCATTGGTATTGGTTCCACTGGTCTGGCCTACATCTTTGGTCGTGCGGGAGTCTCTAGCTTGTATTTGCTCAGTTACCGAAGCACTTGTTTTCTTTTGGAACAAAGTGGGAATAACACGCCCATTCCTCAACACTCTGCTTTCTTCAGTAATGTTAACCACAGAAGGTAAAGGCGGTATGGGAACTTCGCGTCCATCTTCAATTATAGTGGCATTATATTTGTAAGGGATGGCTTTTTCCGAAGTGTACGGTATAGGGCCTGGCAGATATATCACCAGAGGAGCATCAGCCGATTTTCGACTGTCAAAGAAAATTTCCACAGGCTCTTCAGAAGTTGCAGCACATACATCGTCACATTTCTTTTCGACCACAAGTTCCCCTTGGTTCAATAGTCTTTGAATATCGTCCTTTACTTTCTGACAACCCCTTGGATCTATAGAGCACACCTTGCAGGCTGTATGATCGCATGTAAAGAGAGCTATTTCGCAAAACTTAGTATGTAGAGGGACCAATGGTGTTCGTATGTGTTGTACATCGAGAATGCGGTGAGTCTTTCGGCCGTCATCGATCATGTTGACAGGTGGGGCACCGTGATTTGGCAATGGATTGGTCTGAACATTTGGATTTAGATCGGTGAAGTTTATTTTCTTGTCTCTGATGAGGTCCTGGACTGCTTTCTTTAGACTATAACAATCTTCGGTGCTGTGACCTGGGGCACCCTGATGAAAGGCGCAGAATCGGTCATGTTTGTACCATGGGGGCAACTTCTCTGGGATCGCTGGAGGTGGTCTGGTCTGGACTAGCTCTTTCCTGAGCAAAGCTGGGAGTAACTGCTCATATGTGATGGGGATTGGATCAAACTGTATTCTGGGAGCTTGTTGCCGAGTTTGTTGTTGTCGCTGAGGTTGTTGTTGATATGGTTGTTGATATGGCTGTTGATATGGTTGCCTATACGGCTGTTGATATGGTTGTTGATATGGTTGTTGGAAATATTGTTGTGGGTATTGTTGGGGATATTGGTGTTGAGGATATTGAGGTTGATGATTTTGTGGTTGGATAAGATTGGTAGAGGGTGTAATGGCGGCAATGTAGGCTGGGTAATTTTGTTGAGGATAATGCTGCTGATAGCTTGGTTGTTGAGTGGTATTTGCTGCGGGTGCTATAGCGGCAATGTGTTGATAGGCCGGGTAATTCTGTTGAGGTCTTCCACGGTCTACCATACCAACTTCTTGTTCTTTCTTTCTTGAAAAGTTGTTTCCGAACTTCCTTGCACCGCTGGCGGGAGCAGTTTCTCTGACTAAACGTCCTTCGCGGACTCCCTCTTCCAACTGTACCCCCATACTGATCATTTCTGTGAAGTTTCTGGGCACATTCCCGACCATTTTCTCATAGTAGAATTGATTGAGAGTTTTTAAGAAGAGTTTGGTCATCTCCTTTTCTTCTACACGGGGGCTAACTTGGACGGCGACATCTCTCCATCGTTGGGCGTACTCTTTGAGTGTTTCCTTGTCCTTTTGAGTCATAGCCTGGAGATCACTTCGGTCTGGGGCCATATCTTCGTTGAATTTGTACCGCTGTACAAAGGCCTCGCGTAGGTCGTTGAAAGTCCGAATTTCTGCTCGGTCTAAGTTCATGTACCACTTCAGTGCGGTACCAGTCAAACTGTCTTGAAAGTAATGGATGAGGACCTGATGGTCATTGGCATATGTGGACATTTTTCTCACATACATCGTTAGATGGTCTCTAGGGCAGGAGGTCCCCTTGTATTTTTCGAAGTCCGGAAGTTTGAATTTGTGAGGTATCTGGACATTCGGCACCAAGCACAGATCATAGACGTCCTTCTTGGATACTTCTTTACCGAGGAGGGCAAGCATTTCCCGATTCATCTTCTCATACTTCTCCTGTAAGTCATCTACCTTATTACAGACCTCGATATTCCCTGAGCGGAAGATGGGTTCTTCATTTTGTGGTACGGTGTGAACCACAGGTGCTGAATAGGTCAAAGTAGCTTGAGGGCGCGTTGCAACAGGCGGCGGGACATGAGTTGTATGTTGAAAAGTAGGCATCGGAGGTTCACAAGCAATAGGGCGGAGTATTTCACCAGAAGTAAAGGGCGGGAACCAAGGCGCAGATCGTGGAGGTGCAGAGACTATTGGAGACTCGTAATAGATCGTCCAGTCAGGAATAGCAGTGCCCCTTGCTTCGGCCCGAGTCCTGACAGGAGGAGGAGGTGGTGGTGGTTGATTCTGTGCAGCTTTCAGCGTTTTTACCAATTCAGACAGTTCATCCATCTGACTTTGCATGGCTGCCATCTCGTCTATCTTTGCTTGCATGGCTGCCATCTCTTCTTTGAGTGCCTGATTCTCTTGTTCAAGAAAATCCATTTTCTTCTTTATATTTGCCCGAGTGCCGTGTACGCGAGTTGGTTGAGGACGTCGAGCCACCTTCGAAATGGGCGTGACCTTTGGAAAGAAAAAAAACTTGTGAGGCTCAGAATTGAAACTATGATATGCAAGATGATGCATGATGTTATGCAAAAATTGACACATTTTATTTATCGAAGGATTTATACAAGTGATTTTGTAGAGATTTTGTTCGAGAATTTAGAAAATTACAACCAGCCCGCTTTTTAACAAGTGAATCCTAGGGGCGAGCTTTAAACAAGTTTTGAAACATAGAAGCTAAAGTCCTAAAGTAAGTCCTTGAAGAGTGATTTCTTTCTGAACCAAGTCATTCAAAGTCCGGATGCGGGCCATCAAATAAATCCATGAACTTCCTTTTCCTGCTAACATCCTGTCCGAGCAGGGCATCCTTCCTCCGAAGTAAATCATCTTTCTCTATTAGTCGGCGGTTCTGATCAAGGAGTTGGCGCTTTAGTCGTTCTATCTCCCCACTCAGGGTTTCATTTTTGAGTTCGGCTTCGCGGGCTCTTCTTTGCCAAGTGTCTCTTTCAAGCTTCGCCTCGGTCAACTGCTCTTGGAAATCTTCCCGGGTTTCAAGAGGTATGGGTGAAGGTGTTGATGAGGAAGTGGAAGATGGGACCCTTTGTAGGGGGTAAGGCATTCCATATTTTGCGGCTCTATCGATGACCCACTGAGTGTATGATTTACTGACCATCGATGATCTTCTTCCTAACTGGCCTTTTCCTTTTTTATGAATTGTACGCCAAGCTCGTTCGAATTTTCCCCTCATGCCCGAGCTATCCTGTTGGTTGAGATAGAAAATACCGTCTAGCGAGATGTAGCGAGGCCTTTCCATCGGGTATCTGAATTGACGCATGGCTAAGGCAGGGTTGTAGTTGATTCCCCCGCGTATACCGATGAGAGGCACGTTGGGGAATTCTCCACAGCTGTCAATGATAGTTCCAGTGTCATACGCTGCATTGTACCAAACTATATCGGCTGGAGTGAGAGACATGATTTTTTGGGACCAACGGACATTGTCTGGATTAGTCCTGAAGTGGTTGGGTAGGTGTAGAAGAAACCATTTATACAGCAATTGAGCGCAACAATGTATGGTGCCTTGGCCTTTATCAGTTCGATCATGAATGGAATGGTATGTGTCGGCAAGCAACGTAGGGACAGGGTTTTTGGTTAGGAAGATTTTGATAGCGTTAATGTTGACAAAACCGTCGACATCTGGGAAAAGCACAAAGCCATAAATGAGTAGGGCTAGGAGGGAGTGGAAGGCATCAGTTTTCTTGCTTTGAGCAAAGGCAATGGCTTTTTGGTGGAGGAAGTTAGCAGTTAGGCCTTGGAAGCCACCCTTGGTGGTGTAGTGGGGGTGAACCATGTCAGAAGGTTCGAGAGAGAGGGCTGTTGCAATGGTTGAGGTTTTAGGAGTTTGTTCAAAGCCGTTGAAAGGTTCCCCGTCAGACAATGGTAAGCCAATTAGGTAGGAGTATTCTTCAAGGGTGGGAACAAGCTGGTAATCGGGGAAAGTGAAGCAATGGTAGGCCGGATCATAGAACTGGACCAGGGTGTTAAGGAGCCCTTCTTCAACATTTGTCTTGAGGATGCTGAGTAGATATCCGTGACATTTGTTAAATTCCTCATGATTAGTTACTAATGACCCTAGCTTCCTTAAGTTCGACAAATCTAGTTTCCTGAAGTAATATTTCCTAGTGCTTCTCGTTACAGGGTTCATACCTGCGATGTTTACAAAATAATTTGTTTAAGTCCTTCGACGTTTTGATGAGAAAAAGTTTTATGAATGTATGTATGTATGCATGATTTATGCTATGCAGATGGTGAGAACATAGTTAGGTTTAATGATGGAGTCAAAAATGCGCCATGGGTGAGGACTATGGTTCCCTTTATACATGTATCATGGGTTCTATAAGTTCTCAAAGTCTACAACCACTTTCAAATGTCATCGAGTTGCAAGATTACTCTTGGCCCAATAAGATTTGTAGGAAAGTCTCGTTCGAGTGTAGCATCGCGTAACAACCAATTCAAGATTACTCTTGATTAGTCACCGCACTACGTCCTAAAAGGCTGAGATGGGTTGAAGGTAACTACGGTCCTCAACATCGACGGTCACTTAAAAATAATAATGTCAAACATGATTACTCGTGTCAACATAAATTACTTTCAAGGTCCCTCCATTGAGTGGGGTTATCACATGAACCAAGACTCAAGATTACTCTTGGAATGGAACTTTGATTATACCCCGTCCTATCTTAGTGTTCCCTCAAGTCCGGGTTAGGACTTATCTCACCACTCCCGTTAAGAACAAAGAAATGAAGGAAAAAGACATATATATACACGTATTTCCATCTTTTATTTTTGTTTTTGTTAAGCAAGTAATAGCACAAAAGTTTAAACAAAGTCAAGTTAGGCTTAACCCTCGAATTTTATCCCCAGCAGAGTCGCCATTTCTGTCGCGTCATTTTTCGGGAGACCATCGCTATTTGACTAGCTTTGACTCACTATTTTTTATTCACGACTGAACTTTTTAATTTTTTGGGGAAGGGGAAGAAAAGTTCAAAAATACCCATTTGAAAGAGATCAGGGTTCGGGGGTTAGTTATATTTAGGGAAGGTATTAGCACCCTAAATATTCGTAGTACTCTACGAGAACCTTTTGACTTTACTTTACTTCTTGTGCTATGACTTGCTTAATTTTGTTAAAAAGAAGGAAATTGAGAATAACGATAAAAATAAAATAAAATGAAGAAAGGCCTATTATCTATATTTTTTATTGATTTGAAAGGACGAGCGTCCTTTGCCTACGTACCCGTGAGGGATCAAAACCTCGTAGTTCGGGGTAGAAATTGACGTTTGATTGGTTTTGTGTTTTTTATTAGTTTTGAAGAAGAAAAGACTTTAAACTAAAAAAGCCAAGTGGCAAATAAGCTTGTTTGTGTTTTTTAATGTTGAAGGAAATAGACTTGAAATAGAATTAAAGTTGATTTGAAATTTGACTAAGAAAGGAAAATAGAAAGAACGATCACTTGATGAAAAATCAAGGTTTATTATGAAAATATTTTGTGATTTTTGTTATTTGAATGTTTTTGTTGTTTTTTGTATATGGTGCGGTAAGAAAATGTTTTTTGTATTTTTTGTTTATTGTGCTTGACAAGAGTTTTATCTTGCTCCTACGTATCTCCAGGTGCGATGGAGAAACCAAAGCTACGTAGTTCTGGGGAGCAAAAAAATGTTTTTTTGGTTTTTTTTGATTGATTTTATTTATGAAAATGATTTAGTCGCGCTTGGTGAAAAGTTTGCTAAAAAAAGGGGACGGACTCGCATTTGAGCGATGGCGATCCGTTTGAGAAAAAGTTAAACGCGCATGGCGTGAAAATAGATTTTTTGGTTTTTTGTTAATTTGACAAAATAAGTGTTATTTTATATATATAGGACCAGAACGTTCTGGAGAGTGATTATATTAAACAAAATATAATATTAACAATTAATTTAGGACCAGAACACTCTGGATTAATTTAATTAACAAGGACCAGATTGTTCTGGAGAAATATAAAATAAACAAAAATATAATATAAATAGTTGGTTTAGGACCAGAACACTCTGGATTAATTTAATTAACAAGGACCAGATTGTTCTGGAGAATAATTAATTTAAACAAAAATATAATATTAACAGTTAATTTTAGGACCAGAGTACTCTGGATTAATTTTGTGTGTATTTAGCGTAAAATAAATGAAGGAAAAAAAGATGGAGAGAGAGAGAGAGAGAGAGAGAGGGAGAGACGAAAAAGGAAAAGAAGAAAGAGGAAAAAAATATACCTTTGTGGGGAGAATAGGAAAAAAAGAAAGAAAATGAGGGTTGTTTTGTTTTTGGTAATGATAGTATTTTTTGTGTTGATTTATGGTGGTTTTATGTTGATTTGTAGTGATGATTGTGTGATTTTTTGTTGTTTTAATGGTGTTTTATGTGATGGTTTGTGTGGTTTTAATGATGGTTTATGTGGTGGTTGTGTTGTTGATGATGAAGAAAAGAAACATGCTAAAATTAAAAAAATATGTAGTGTTGTGTTGCTGATTTTTTCTCTCTAAAAACTCCTCTCCCTAATGGTGGTAAAACTTCCTTTATTTATAGAAATAAAGAAACTTGAGAAACAAGCCATAATGGAAGCTTAGAGATTAAGTTATGTGATGTCATCTTAGTGATGTCACTTGATGATGTCACTTTGATGATGTCACTTTATTTCATTTGTAGTATGACCAGAACATTCTCCAGAACGTTCTCCAGATCATTCTTGATAAATTTTCAGTTTTATGTTTCTTTTATTTTTCTCTCTTTTTTTTGGAGGAAATTAATAACGATGAAAAACAATATAAAATTAAACAAATTAAAACCTATTTTTGTGAAGAAAAAAAATGGGGTCTTAGGTCAAAAATTGGGGTATGACACCTACCAACTGAGTTATGCTCATGGAACTGATTTTTTTTTTAGACGAGACATTTATTTTTGGCTTAATTACACTTTTGGTCCTCGTGTTTTGACCAACTCGAGAAATTGGTCATGTCCTTTTAAAACAGAACAAAGTCGTCCTTGTGTTATCATTTTTGTTGCATTTTTCGTCATACCCCCCATTTTTTCCTCCAAAAACGTTGATGTGTCAGAATTTTAACAAATTTGGCAAATAAAACACATATGTGGCACTGCATAGGTGGATAATATCATTTATCAAATTGGAGAAATTAATTGTATTATTATTGAAAAACATTTTAACATTTTTAGAAATAACAAGAAATATAAGGGGGGAAACTTAATAGAAACCCTAGTTTCTCAAAATCCCAAATCGATTCCTCTACTTGCTCACACATAGTAACGAAAAACTCTTCTTCTTCCTTGCTTCCATCAGCTCGATTCAACAATGACAGATAAGGGTAAAGCAAAGGCTGGAGATGGACCATCATGGTGGGACCAAGGAATCGATCCAAAATATTGTTTCAGGTATGTAAGGAATCTAAAAAATTAGAGTTTTTTTTCGGTTGTTGTGCTCAATAAAGAATATTCCTTGTACATACATGCTTTAGCCATTGTTTATTTCTTGTTTTAGGATATTAATTATGTACCCACATGGTTTAATGTTTGTTTGTGTCATGGTTGAGAATATTTATGAGGTTCTTTATGAGTTTCTTTTACCCACTTGCACCATGTGTGAAATGTCGTGTTGTGTTGTGTTGCTGTCTATTTTTAGAGTTATTTATTTAAAATGGCAAAGTGGTCCACATGTACTGGATGTTATTTTATTGCTGACTATATGTGGTTGTTGATGTTTGCACAGGCCAAGTGAGAACCAAGTCTTGAAGTTACGGTTTAACCATGGGGGTAGATTTGTAACTTTCCCTGTAAGGCTTTATGTGGAGGGCTGTGTAAATGAGGTGGAAGGCACTTTTGATACGGATATGTTGTGCTATGAAGACATTAAAAAACTGGTCCTCAGTTATGGATATTTGAAGTTCAAGTGTTTGTGGTACCAACATCCAAAATTTTCATTTCAGAGAGGACTTAAGCCTTTAAACAATGATGGTGAGTTGTTGGAGCTTGTTGCTGATGCTAGAGGGTGTAATGTGGTTGATGTATTTGTTGAACATGAAGTGGATATTCCTGAAGTAGTGGATTTTTGCGATGAAGGTGGTTGAAGAGCTTAGGGATGAAGATGGTGATTCTTCTGATGTTGAAGAAGTTGTTATGGAGGAGGTTAGAAATGCAGGGAGTACTGAGGTCAGAGATGAAAGTGCTGGGAAAGGAGGAGGCATTGGTGAATGTGATGATGATGGTAAGGCTTATACGAGGACTAAAGGTGCAAACACAACCTTATATGTCCTCTATTATGCTTTTTTCCATAGCAGACTTATGCCATGCCTTATGTGTCCTCTGTTATGCTTTTTTGCATAGCAGACTTATGTCATGCCTTATATTTGTTCTGCTATGTTATTTTTCAGTGAATCAAAAACAATTTTAACATCAATTGATAGGGAAAACACTTCATTTCATTCATAACCAGTTCAAATTACAACAAACAACTCAACATTTAACTTGAACAATACAACATAAACAACAACACAAAACACATACACAACAAAACCTAACATTTGAAATACTACTAGTTCCTAATTTCCTTCCTCTTCAAGCCTTCAACATAACAATACAGACCAATCCCACAATGACCACAACAGCTAGAATAAGCAATCCTTGCCAAAATTTTAGCTTCTTTTTCAAATCCTCATCTTGTTTCAGCTTCATATTATCATTCTTCTTAAGTTCATCAATTTTCTTCATTAATGACAAAATCACCTCCTTTGCACGCCCAAAAATTTCTTCATCGTACCAATTGAAGAAACTGCATCCCTTTCGTCCTTGCAACTGATTTCACAGACAAATAAAAAGTAGTTAATTATGGGTTTCAACTTATGCTCACAAAAATATTTCACATAATCTGAAATTTACCTTGTATAACCCACATCCATTAAACCTACGCCCAGGATTCTTAGTTGTCTAAGCAATAGTAAGAGGTGAATCAAGATCACACCAGCAACGCACATCTCTCCTACGTGAAGCACAACTGTTACTGGACACAGTGAATTCCAACATTTTCGAGTTCAAGAACAGGTGCGAAATTGCCAAAAAATCGAAGCACAAAAAGAGGAGGAAGAAGAGAGAAAGTTGCGAAAAAGAGGAAGAAGAAAACGATGAGGATGAAGGACTTTGAATTATGAGAAGATTGAAACCCAATTTGGGGATTAGGGTTTCTGAATTTATGAAGAAGATGATTTCTTCCTCTTTCTTTTAATTTTTGTTTTTTTAAAATTTTTGAAATGATAAAATTGTTTAATAAATTAAAAGTCCCATTTTTAAAGACATGTAAATTGCATTTTCCAGATTGGCAGTGCCACATGGGCCTTCATTTGCCATCTGTGTGTTTTTGGAGGAAAAAATGGGGGGTAGGACGAAAAATGCAACAAAAATGATAACACAAGGACGACTTTGTTCTGTTTTAAAAGGGCAGGACCAATTTCGTGAGTTGGTCAAAACACGAGGACCAAAAGTGTAATTAAGCCTTTATTTTTTAGTGACCAAATATAATATCCTCGTTGTTTCTTAGTTTTGTTTTGTTTTGTTTGTCTAGTAGCCTAGTGGCTGGAGCTCACACATTAAATGTGGAGAAGTGGGGTGTCAGAGGTTCGAACCCCTGCTCCTGCATAAATTATGCAATGTCTCTACCAACTGAGTTAAGCTCATGAGGACTTCTCATGGGCATGCAATTGGATCTACTCTTTTAAAATTGAATTTTCGTTGTATAATTGTGGTTGGCAGAGTTTTGGTTGACAAACCTATTTGAACTTATGTCATGAAGGAGTGACGATAAAAGATTTTTTTTGTCAAATAGTCGTGAGAATCGCACACATCAAGTCAAGTGTTGTTTTGTTGCTATTGTGGTCTAGCCCTCTCTATGAAACCAAAAAATAACTACACTTGTATATTAATGCAAATTAATCAGTCTTATGTAACTTTTATTGATTATGTTTTATTTCTTCTTCTAAAAGAAAATGATTATGTTTTATTTAATTTTAATTTTTTCTGTTGGAATCTTTAAAAAAATATTATGTGTAGAAATTTGAAAAGGAAAATATTTTGGTTGATCAAGAATCCCATTGACAATGGGCACAAAATTATACACCTCCCAGAGTCACGCAATTGAAATTGATCACCAATTAGGACCTAAAGCACGACAAACAACCAGACAATTTGCTGGTTTTGCTTATGTTTCTCATGGGCATGCAATTAGCCTTGGTTGATGAGGTCATTATGGCCTTAGGTTTGCACAACATCTACTCTTTTAAAATTGAATTTTCGTTGTATGTATGTGGTTGGTAGAGTTTTGGTTGACAAACCTATTTGAATTTGCGTCATGAAGGAGTGACGATAAAAGTTTTTTTTATCAAATAGTCGTGAGAATCGCACACATTAAGTGCGAAGAATTTGTAAATTTACAGCTTTGAATTCATAGTCCAACACATAAAATATCTCTAACGATAAAATATCTTGATGTGTTGTTCTACTATTTCAATTCTATCACTACGACACATCGACCATGAACAAGTGATTAATGGAGACCCATGACCCTTTGACGACTATTCATTCTGCCCCAAATAATATTTGTTCTTTAATATAAGACTATTTTTAAATTTCAACACGTATTAATGACTTTTTTCTTTAAAAATGTATTAATGATTTTTGTTTTGTGTTTTTATGTATTAATGATTTTTATTATCAAAATGTCTATTTAATTTATCATTGGATAACGTAAATAATAATTATAGCGTGAAAATGTAAAAGTAGCACATTTTTATTCACAAATTTACTACTTTTGCTATTGCATTGTTATGTCTATGTAATAGTTGATGCTGCATGAGAATTTATTACTGATCTTGGCCCTATTCAACATATGTCTAAGTAACATGTCGATCCAAAAAATGTAGGGTCCTCCATTTCCAAACTTGGCTAAAAAAGCATATCCAAAAACTATGATATTTCACTAGAATTACTTCGAACAACTTTATATGCATTTAGATAGATAGTATTTTCTTTTCTTTTCTTTTTGTATGTCAAAACAACAATTGTTTATGATCTTTGTAGACAACCAACTTATTGATTTATTAAGTTAGTCATAAAACTGCTTTTATTTGGTGCACGGTTCACATTAAACCTGCTAATCATAAAGATTCAATGTGATTAAGAGGAATTAAAAGACACCTTCTAGTATTGCCACTATCTTCACATGCTTCTTCAAAATACTTTCACAAACCAAGTTTGCCATTTATCTCCATCTTGCTTCCTAACAACTGAGAGGTAAAAGTAAGAACAGCAAACCAAGTAATGATTTGGAGAAGAACGTCCATATGCCTACAAATGGTAAATATTCTGTTTTTTTTAAAGTTCTGCCTTACATAGTGCCGGAACATTTAGTGAACCAGGGCAATACATTGGTTTTTAGTCAAGTAATAACATTGAACAATCTTTATTTATCATGCAGATTTACAATGGAAAACCCCACATGACCTTGGGGGTGAGAACTATATGATGCCACCGATGCCTCTTAGATATAATTCATACTGGAATGCCATCCAACCTCGTATGGATGGATTTATGGGACCATATGCTGCTCCAATGCAAACGATGGGTTATGGTATAGGCCCCTTTGACATGCCATTTGCAGGTGGTCTGCCTCAAAACCCATTTGGCATGCAAGGTTACGTGATGCCTGTTCATCCACCTCATAGGTATGACGTCAGCCTTTCCCCTGCTCTCTCTCTCTCTCTCTATATCTGACACTTACACACACAATGTTCGGGGTATGCCTAGCTTGTTGATTGCTGTGGAAGGGATTGTAAAGTGAACACCGATAGTGAATGTGGTTACATGTTTGTCTGGCTCTAGAGTTGATATTCTCTACAATGCTATTTTCTAATATAATAAATATGACTGTGTTCAGGGATTTTGCCGAGTTCAATATAGGAATGAATGTCCCACCTCCTGTTATGAATGTGAATAGAAAGGAGTTTGAAGGTCGAAATGCTATTCTTAGCCGGAAGCAGGAAAATGAGAGACAGGTTGAAAGGTACTAATGGAACTTTTCTTGGGTGGCTTTGTTTTGTTCTCATATGCATGTTTAAGAAGTTTGATAGAGTTTTAACATGCATGTCAAATATTTGCACCGTTGTAAAATAGCAACATTTAAGACTTTATCACCTGCCTTTTACATCCGAGTTTATTGTCTTATTGCTTTTAATGAGTTTAATTCTTTCATGGAACAGGGACTTATCCAAAGATCGAGAATTTGGTAGAGATGTGAGCAATGTTGGAGATGTTTCTTCGTTGAAACCAAAAATAGTATGCACTTTCTATTGTTTTAATATTCAGCTCTCTATGTGGAATTTTATGCGTTTATTATTTTCTGTGGGTTTTCTACCAAACGCTTGTCCAGAAACCTCAAGCATGCAAAAGAACATCATTATAGTAGATAATCCCATTTGTTATTATTTTGGATTTAATTACTGTAGTCTTTGGAAGTTATTTCTCTTGGCTTCATTTATTCAAACCATGGTTTATGGACATGATTTGAAGCATTTTGTCTTTGTATTGTAATTGGGTTAACTGTTAAAGTTGTAATTGATTCATCGAAGATCATGGTTTGTCTTTGTATTTTTTTAAATCTAAGTAAACTTCTTAACGGTTAAACACGCTGAACACCTATCACTTGTTAACGGTTAAACTAAGTAAACTTTCGACCAAAAATATAAACTAAGTAAACCAAATGCAGCAACCTATGAGTTTTTTGGTGTGACCATAATGCGATTAATTAATGATTTGGTCTACTATTCTATCAAAAAAAAATCATTTGGTCTACTATAATTTCTAAATGAGTTATTTTAAATATTGTAATAATATTTTTAATAGTCAAAATGATACTAATAATCAGTTTTTGGCAGAAGTCAAACCCGTCGACATCAAATGGCTATCCCAATTCGCATCATAAACACCACCGTCAACAACCATCTCCAGATCGACCTATGCAAGAAGAGCCAACACGTTCATGCAAACTCAAATGCAAACGACCACGTTCTTCCGCAACATCAAACAGTTATTACGAAGTGAGAAAAAACGAAGACAGCGACGACGATGATCGACATTTCAAAAGGAGACGACCTATGTATGAGTTGGTGGCAGCATAGGTGAAGAACGAAGAACAACAACAACTGTACCGTTGGAAGGATTTTTAGGGAAATTTGATTTGATGGCATATTTCAATTATTTTGCCACTGTAATTTGTTTTTCTTTTTTTAGAGTACAATCGACATTGTAATTTTATGTTTCTTCAATTCAATGAAAGTTTACTTTTTTTAATTCAAATTCGTCTCTTCCTTTTTCTATTTCTGTCCATCAGTCCTTCATATTTTATGATTTAAATTTTACATAATATATAAATTATATGCATAATTGAATCAACCTATCTAAAATTTGAAGAGAAAATTTTAAAGTCTAACTTAAATTAGTAGTTTAGAGTTGAGACTCGGCACAAAACTTTTTATTTTATTTTTAGAGAACTCTTATAAAACTTGAGTCCACATAAATTTTAAATATATTTTTTTTCATATGATTTTTGAGAATTTAAAACAATTTTTATTTTAAATAATACTTTTAAAATGGTGAATTCTATGGTGAGGTATTTAATAAGTTCTTCACCGGTGTACCATGTATGTAAACAACGATTAAAATCATGTAGATTAATTTATCATATCATTAAGTAGAGATCACTATTTAGCACAATCATACCAGAGGTAGATTATTAGGCTAGTGAATATATTTTTCTGGTGGAAACTAATAAATATGTTGTGTTTGGAATATTCTACAAAGAGAGTTTTTTTGTATAATACACATGATACAAAACCTGGTCTAAAAAAGGACATCTAACAAAAAGAAGACAAATTGACTCTACATGCTCATTATAGAAAACACAAAAAATACCATTAGGATAAACTATAATGCTCCTAGAAAGAGATTATGTCGAGTCGAAATCCTTTCGTGAAACAATTGTCAAGAGAATACATTCACCTTTAGATGTGACCAAAACTCACACGTTTTGCAAGAAGTTGCATAATTTATTTTGACCTCTCTCCCACCATACTAACTCTCATATGAAGGAAAGTATAGTATAGTTGATTTCAATGAATAAATGCTCGATGAATCATTCCTCCAGACCTAAAATTCTACACCTTGAGAGAAGGTTGGACTCTCTAAAACCTGGAGCAACTTTTCGAAAATCAGAAGTTCCCACTCAAAAAACTTATTAGTCTATTAGTGCTGGAATATTAGAATATTTTCATCTCGTTTTAAATTGGTGCAGCAGGCTATTAGTAGTTTCATTTTGTTTAAGATAGGGGGATGATTGTGCTTTTATTCGAGAACTATTCACATTTGTTGTTTGAGTAATTGGTAAAATTTCAATAAATTGTAATTGATAGTAATGTTGGGTATTGACTTAGTGACTTAGATACTTGATATTACAAGAATTTGAAGTTTTGAAGAGAGTGAGTGGGAGGGGGAGACAAGACATTATCAAATATTGGGGGTGAAGGGGAAGTTTCTTGTATTATATTTGTCCATCGTTTGTATCTTCAATTCCTTGAATTTTGGGTTTATGTATTTGTTTTTTGTTCTCACTATATTTGTCTCATTCTCAATACTATATGACGTTATTTGTGTCTTCACGTGGAATTTTACACCTAGCTACATGCATCAATTACTGCCTTATTATTCAAGAAAATAATACTGCATTACAACGTCATTTGATTAATGTAATATTAAATAAGCATTAAGCATAAATAATAGTCACAAGAAATGCACAATATTTGATGTTGGCCACTGAAATACTTTTTTCCGGTCACATTTATAAACAAAAAATTACTTTTTATATACATTTAATGCTTAATGTATAAACAAAATACAATCTATATTCAATGAACTTAAAAAAAATTACTTTTTTTTGTTTATAAATACGATTGTACTTCTGGCAAGTACACTTAGGCACAAAATCATAGTGAATTTAGTTATGAATCATACGAAAAATACCTAAGGAATTGTACCTAAGTTTTTTTTTATTCTTTTTCAAAAATTAAATTCTTTCTACAACCAACTAACCAATAATTTTAATAAAAACTCCCTCAAATATTTTTTTAATAAAAACTAAAATTTAATTAAAAATCATTGTTCATAATTTATGTATTAGTACAATAAAAAAACAGTCAAGACTAAACACTAGTATTTTCTAATTTTACTCATTTGTCGTGCAAAAATAAGGGTGTATTGAATTGAGATTTTAAAAGACTATTTTGATAAACAAAAATATCTTTAAGATTTTAAAATATTTTGCGAGATTTTTTTTAACAGTAAATCTTACTAAAATTTGTGTGATTGTATTGACTCTGTGAGATTTAAAAAAAAAAATATTAAACTCAAGGATTATAACACATGATGTTAATTAATTTATAACACTGATTTCAAAAGAATTTATGGATTTTTTTGGTCAAAAAAAAAGACTATGGATTTTTAGGATTTCTATGGACTAGATAGATTTTAAGGAATTTTTTTTTACATTAGTGAATGGAGAAAATAATATATAAATAAATTTTAACGTTTGAAGGTAGATAAAATTTGAAGCAAAGGAAGTTTTGATCTCATACACGAAAGGGTACTTCATAGTTTTGATCTAATAAAAAAGACATCAAGAGTTTTGTCACATTGAAAACACACTAATTATGTATTAGCACCAATTGCAATTCTATAAGAGACACTTATATTATAACCCGTAACACATACAAGCCTTTAATTGCTGACACTCGTGGTGTTGCAAAAAGTTTGCCAGGCTTATCAAAATCGTAGTAATGCTTGTCCTTAGAATCATCAATGAGACTATATATACATTGATCTTGTACTCTTAACTAACTTGTACTACACTCTATAATTCCGAAAAAATAAATGACGCAATTGTCAATACTTAAATTATTGAGGTAAAAACTCTTTAAATAAACGAACTTGATCATTACTGACAATGTTAATCCTCAGTTGTATAAGAATATCAGACTTAAATGCATCTTAAAATTTTGTGTATAGCTACAAAACCGACTATTGAGGTGAAGGAAACCTCTGACATATAAACACATTTTTAGACCATATATATCTCATTCAATGTGGAACTCTCAGCAAACTCATTCATGTACAAAGCTATACATCTTGAACGTGACCTAAGTGGTTCAATAGAGTCCCCAAAGGATCTTGGGTCGATAATGCGAAACTTAGAGAACTGAATCATAGGAAGCACTAAACTATAGAATTAGACAGAAGTAACAGCATGCCATGTTGGAAAAGTTAATACAAGTGATTTCATCTATTAACTAATTACTAAATTCCAGTTCAACTAATTACTACATACCAAATTGAAAATCTATATCTCCGGAGGAAAAATAATATTTGAGGATTGAAATCCATTGATAGCATTAAACTAAATAATTAGAGGGAACTAATGGTAGACCAATATAAACTGAATGATGCATATATTATAAAAATTAGTTAAAAACATGAATCATTTTAAGATGTACCAACTGTTCATTTACTAACTCCACTTCTTTTGATTAATACAACAATCCACCTTCAAAACATCCTTACTGAAAATAATGAACACATTTATGACAAAGACATAATCATAGATTCTTATGGTCTTGAATACGCGAATTCTTCGTCTCCACAGGAGTCTAGATGTCAGGTAGTTCACCCAGACGTTGAATAGTATTCTGAACAAGCTCGTCACGGTCTTGAATATGCGAATTCTTCTGCACCACAGCAGTCTCGATGTCAGGTAGTTCACCTAGACGTTGAATAGTTTTCTGAACAAGCTCATCAATTTCTTGATGTTGATTTTCCTTATCAGTTAGGTTCCATAATTTCATTTCTTTTGGGTCATACATCTTTTGCACAATAAACCCAGGATGTTGCTTACGTTTTGGAAGTTGTTTTTGTATGGGAATGAAATGCACCACACACCTATGCATAACGGTTACAGCAGGAAACTATAAAATAACTCTCTAGGTTATTCGATTTCCAGCTACCACCTCCCTTTTTTCCTGCTTTATCTGGACGGTTTGCTGCGCTGAGATCATCAAGCTGTCATTTGGGGATTGTGTAATGTCCTAGCAGAAAAACATCCCCAGAAATCAGAAAATGGAAGGGTGTATATAACTCTACAAGTTTGTAAATAATTTAATTAACATTCATTGCCAATGACAAAGTAAAAATCTTTTAAACTAATCATAAATAATCTTATGTGTGAGTGTAAACCTTTGTTGAAATTTAGGACCTAACTCATCGTTTACAAAACCAGTCTGTGAGGTAAGGAGTGTATCCTCTTATAAAATTTCTCAAGAGTCTTATCTATCTGATGTGGGACTAAATCCACCCCTCAAAGCCAACAAAATGAAGGCGGTCGAGAAAGCAATAAAGGCAAACCAAAGGTCGCAATTTAAGCGACTAGGGGCGGACAGCAATAGAGTCGGACAACATATCTTGAAAACAAAGCATAGGTAATATATTTGACAAGGAATTCACCTTAATAATTGCCACTGACACCTTTGTATCTCCAATATCAGGGGCAAGAAGCACAGTGTCATCCTGCATAAACATGTCACAGTCACTTTACACAAAAAATCACGAGTAGAAATGCAATAGACAAACTTAAATCATATGATAAAATAAACAAAATTCATGTTGTTCTAGTTCTAATATATAAGTGGAAAATAAAAAATAAAAAAAGAAGGGAAGAGATCATATACGATTGTGAATTGTTTTCCAATGAATTCGAAGGAGAGGAAATGTTGTTTTCCTTCTCTTGAAACCATAACCGGTTTGCCAATTGGTTTAGGGTTCTCCATTGGTAACTCTTCTTCTTCGCTGGATTGTTTATCTTTCTCCTCATCATCATGCTCTTGTCTGGAAGGAAGCTTTGAATAGTCTTCATCGTCGCTGCTTACTACTACCTGAGTTAATCATCGAGTAACCATTGTTGTTCAGAAAGATAGAATGGCAACACTAGACTAACTTCACTGCCTTAACTACGTTAGGGTTTGTTCACGTTTTATATTTTGGGTTTGTTTGATATATATACATAAAGAAAACACTACGGTGAATACACATTACGAATTTTTCGTACCCTTGTTGACTTCCTTACAGGTAGATGTGGAGGCTGAGCGGGTTGTACTATCAAGTTCTCAAGCTCTCCTGAAGCTGCATCCTTCGGAGCCAGAGAGCATGCATCCTCTTCTTCATCCTCTGCTGCATCCTCCTCCAAAGATGGAGGAGAGACTGCACCCTTTGCTGCATCGTTCACCAAAGAGGGAGAGCAAGCTCCATCCTCCACCAAAGACAAATCTTGAAGGTCACACCATGGGGATGAGTTTATCTGAAAAAAGGGAAAAAATTATTAAATGGATTAATTCAAAATAAATAAATATTGTTCAGACACAAGATTCTGATGCACTAAGGAAATTGTTTAGTTTTTAATAAATAAGCAAGTGTGTACCTGCACGGCTGTAAGTTCATCTAGTTTCTTCCCAAATTTCTTCCTAATTTGGGCAGCATACTTATCGATGGGAAGCTCATAAGAGACGTTTTCCACCGGGGCCATTGATGGTATCCTTTCATATATGATTGCCTAACATAGTCTCAAATGTTAAAGATGTGTAAACAAAAATGCACCAAACTGAAATGATTAAAACTATGAAAAGTTGTTTGGCAAAACATACCTCCAAAACCGGAGCAAACCCCTTGAAAAAATGTTGTTTATTAAGGTCCACCATCTTCTCTTGGAGATCTCCAACAGAATCATTAAGGTGGTTAAATATAGCTTTTGCCCAGTTGAATTGTTCAAAAGACTCCAGATCTTGCACTGCCCACCAAGAACGAAAGAGAACTATCTTCGGGTTGCTTGAGCATGATAATATTTGGTCAAGCAGAAAAAAAGACAACAGTTGTCGAAAATGCAATTTGCTCTTATCATCTACTGACATTTTTGGCAAGATCATCTTTAAATCTGATGTTGTGACTTTATTGTCATTTTTATGCAAAATTCTTTCTCTAAGTTCAGCCACAAAATCAGGACATTCCATCGATACCAAGGACATATGCAACTTCTTTAATACAAAAACTGAATGATGTTTCGTTGTTCAACACAAATTTTTGAGTTTCTTTGTCATAACGTTTGCATAACTCTGAAACAAGACTTGCAGAACTCTCCTTTGAACTCTTAACTCGTAAAAGTTTGTAAAACATAGAATTTTTCATAATCTATCTGTCTTCATCGGTCAACTCTAGGTTAGCAAGAGTTTTCATGTTAGACGCAAGCTTAATCGGTTGTTTATGTTTGTCTTCAGGTTGATCCTAGAAAAGAAACGAAACTATAAATTAAAATGGAAAAATATGATTTATCACATTTATAGATGAGCACACTCGTATAACTTGAGTTTACTTATTCATGCGTATTCCCCAAAAAATTTGAAGGACCACATAATCATAAATACGGAACAGTGAAACACAAACAGATGCTTGGTAACAAATTCATGCATATTCCCCAATATAAACTTGATACTTTAAAATCCTTAGTATGTGCAAATTTACAAATGTTAAAAAAACATTAATATATAAAAAAAAATATGATAAAGTCGATGTGTCACGAATTTAAGTTATGACCGATATACAGGTTAACACTATCTCATCATATATTTAATCTGACAAGTCTAATACCCTATAACACATACAAATTAATTATATACTACTGAGCCCTCGAAATTTAGGAGTATCTTATCAATTTTCTTAACATCCCAAAATGTCAATTAGTTGGAAACAAAGTCTATAAAAACTATCTAAAAAATAAAGAGATTCCTATTTATGTAGTTTCATCGTACTAAAATCACAAATTAATGATTAGTGTCCAAGATACGTGCCTACCACAAAGATGAACTTTGAGGTAGATATGAAAATACCAAGAGAGTCTCATTTAATGTTAATTTTAACTATGAGCACGTAACTTATAGGCTGCATTATCTTTTCAATGCAGCGAACAAGAATCATCTCAATTTTACTATGAGCACGTAACTCATAGGTTGTATTATCTCTTCATTGCAGCAAATGGTAATCATCTCAATTCTACTATGAGCATTTAAATCATAGGCTTCATGCAAATTATCTCTTGGTAGCAGAAATCGTATCAATTTCAAATTTCTACTATCAATGAGTTCATAATAAAAAGATGAAAACATGAATTAGAAATAAACCAATCATTACCGTGATATTGATTTTACAACATTTCACTTTTCAAACCATATTATCATTCAAAAATGTATAACTATTCTAGCATGTTATTTTGTTCATAAATAGTCATTCATAAAATTATTTTTAACAAAATCCTATTATTATTATTATTTGAGTTTGTTATTAAATTTTTAATAAATAATTAAATGTATAACTATTCTAGAATTAGAGATTTAGAAGTTACTTTAATAAGGGCCCGTTTGTTTTAGATTAAAAAAAAAATCTTTGTATTTCTAAAAATGGAATTTTTGGAAATTTACTCAAAATGAGGCACACATATGATTGTTTCAAGATGAGAAAAACTAGGACGTCATTAGCCATAAGTTTTGATGAGAAAACTCAGCCTTTGACCCGAACAAGTGGAAAAACAGATAAAAAATTTCTTGAGAGAAAATAGAAATTTTAAAACAATTACACCGATTATCTATAATAATGATTTTAAAAAGATAGTAACATTCTTCTGTTACAGGTACATCCAATCATGAATTAGAATCAATACCCCTCGCACGACGAGTTATAAGAACTTCTGTACAAATGGTTATATTAGCCACAGGTACATCTAGAAAAATTAAGGGCATAGTGCAGCAAATTGTATCAGAGAAATGTGTGTTTGAACTTTAGTTTCACTCATGGCGTAAACAAAGGAATAGCTTCTAAGAGCGGTAACATGAATGCTAATGCAGCATAAGAATAATAAGAAACAATTACGCATAGTTGTATAAGATATTGCAAGTAGAAAGTAATTAAATTCAAAAAAATTGACGGATTTTTTGGTCCACAGCATATAACTACGTGGCATACAATTTGATGAAGTCTCAGCGAACTGTCGTACTGATGATGGATGACTGAAATACTGAATGCAGATAATATAAGCGATAAGAGAATAAACTTGGATCTAATACCTTGTGATTTTCAGATGAACACATACTTTTGAGTTTATACTTTTCTGTTTTTTCATTAAAAAAATTATGTTTTTACTTGGTTTGTTCCATTGATAATGGTCAACTAGATAGACAAAAATGTCTGTCTGCAGCTGCAGAAGCGTCATTGCTATGCTATATTGCGCATCCTTTGTGATTTCTGTAGATCGTGAGCTTGGGTGAGAATAATGTTAGGCTCTGATTGATTAGGTTTAAAGCTATGAAGGGTGAATGTTTGATCATAACTAGACTCTTGACCCGTGCTATCGCACGGGTCCTACCGAGCAGAAGTTAAATGAATAAGTCGCAACATTATTAACATATAGTAACAAATAGAAGTCATATGATTAAATTTAAACATGTTCACTTGTACAACAATGATAACATATAAATAATAAGGTAGTCTAATCATTGATTGAGTTGACCCTTAATCATCATACACTACAAATTACTTCATGATAAACAACATTTGAGGTTGTAGGGGCATGTTGCCATCTTCATCAGTTATTCATCTTCAACCTGTCTTTTGAAGTGACTATTGAAATTGCATCGTATAATTAACCATGTGAAAACACAGGTTGAAGTGACTCTTGATCTCATTGATAATAAAAAAAGAATATGAAAAAGGCAATAACTTAGGAGTACAGACACACATAATTTGAATTTTTCTACCCTTAAATTCAATGCAATATATTTATGAAGTCCCAACTTGACTACATATTTAGAACAGATTATGCCACTATATAAGACGAATGAACATAATAGCGGACATGTTTGGTTTGGACTCGGCATGAATCATCAGTTAACATTGCATAATGTCCCACATCGCTAAGCTGCAAAACAAAATGTGATAGAATGTAATATAAAAGCGAAGCTGCATGAAAGTAACAAGCATCTTTGCGCTTGGGGCAATGACGCAGCTAATGAGGTTCTAACCGAGGCGCGTCTATTGCTGGTTGAAAACTATTTCAAAACCCCCTCTTAGGCCTAGGTTTTGCCTTCGCCTTCGAGAATTTTTGGAAGGGCTCCCTTTGGGGTAAAGCCCTACAATTTTAGTTTGAATTTTCGAAAATATTGCTTGAGTTTCTTTATAAAGTTGAGAACTCATAGCTTAGTATAATATTTCATTAAACGTATATTTGATGAATGATTTGAAACATTGCTCGTAGTTTCTTTACAAAGTGTTTGTATATAGTACTTATTAAATGCACTTCTGGGTGGCTCATTAGTATTGTTCTAAAGTATTGCATTAAGCATAATCTGTAACCAAAATTCACGACAGTGGTTAGTATACCATAATATCACAATAGTTTAGCCTAACGCAAAAACTAATTGCATTTGAATAACCAGATTAGTATTATTAAAGATTTGTATTTAAAGAGTCAATCAATTTCCGCCTTGTGCTTTGCAGCCAGATTAGAATTGTTGATCGCATTAAGTTATCCTTTTCTTTGAAAATATGATGTTTCCTTCTCTGTTTTGTTAATTGAACAAATCCTTCCTGTATGTAAATACACTATATATATAATTTTTTAAAATGCTACAATTCCGCGCAATAATTTCCATTTTTTACATTTCTCATTTAAACTATAGGTTTGGGCAAAAACATCATTACATGAAGGTTTTGGAACAACCACTGAGAAACAGCCCAACCGCCTAATAAACATCTACTTGAACTAATACTTTGTTGCTTAATCTTGTGATTTCCTTCAAATAATTCTGAATGGATCATCTACATATTTTCCTTCCGTTTTGCTATCTTTCAGTTATTTCTTGTCTTAGTATTTTCTGTTTTGACAGTCAAGCTATCTGCTCTATTCCTTCATTCTGTTCATTCGTGCAAGAGCGGAAAAGAGTCTTGTTGCTTTGGAGGCAGGAGCAGTTGGAATGATTCTTTGTAATGAGCTTATTGCTGATCCTAATTTCTTGTCAGCATCACAGATTGAATTATGAAGATGGCGGTTGCTGTGTTTGCCTACGTCAATTCTAAAAATAACTTCTATTGCTCCCTCCATTTCTTTTCATTCGTGTATTTTATCGTAAAAGCTAATTTCATCACATCAACATTATTCTCTCGACATGTCGTTAATATCATATAACAGGAATACATTTATCCACCCTCAACAAAGTTGAGCAAAAAGCGTATGGCTGCTTTCTAGTCTATATTAGAATATTAATCAATAACTGTGACTCTGCGTCTGAAGACAGCGTCTGAAGAGTGCGTCTGAAGACAGCGTCTGAAGGAGGAGCTTCTGAAGTACTGTTGATCAGCTCCTGACGTACAGGTTCTGAAGTATAGCCTCTGATGGTTTTTCAGAAGCTGGGTCCAGTAGCTTCTGATGATGTTCAGAAGCTGAGTCTAGTAACAAACTTGGTTAGCGTGTTAACCAAGGCAGTTAGTTTGTTAGAAGAGTTTGTTACAACATCTTGTTGTATATATACTCACTCTTACTATGTAAATAGATATACATGTGACACAAGTGTGAATAAAAATTACATAGAGTTTTTCTCTTCCTCTGTTTTTCATTTTTTCTATCGTTTCGTTTCATCTTGCATAAAATAGCTTATTCTTAATAAGCACTTCCGCTGCGTAAAGAACATAGTGATTGTTCTAATAGTTCTAACAATTGGTATCAGAGCCTGGGTTGAATCTTAGGGAAACACGAGTGAAAGTGAGGGGAATCATCATCGGGAAACACAGAGTGAGGTGTGTGCATTGATTTCTCCGTTTCTGAGATTTAGCAAGATGAACACAAACGGTTTTGGATCAAATATCTTGATTCTTGATAGCAAGAATTGGGAACGATGGAGCGCTTTGATGAGATCGTTGTTTGGCGCGCAAGATTTGAGTGATCTTGTTCAGAATGGTTTTGAAGAACCTCCTGCAAATGCTACTGATGTGCAGAGAGCTGCATTCAAAGAAAACAAAAAGAAAGATTACAAGGCTCTGTTCTACATTCAACAGAATGTTGATAATCAACACTTTGAGAAGATAGCCAAAGCAACAAGATCAAAGGAAGCATGGGATATTCTTGAGAATTATCACAATGGGGGAGAAAAGGTGAAACAGGTCAAGCTGCAATCATATAGAAGGAAGTATGAAATGATGCAGATGGAAGAAGACCAGAAGGTAAGTGATTACTTCTCAAAGATGAATGAAATCGTGAATTTGATGAAGAATTGTGGTGAAAACATCTCTGATCAGATGGTAGTTGAAAAGGTGTTAAGATCTTTAAGCCAAAAGTTTGATTTCATAGTAGTAGCAATCCAAGAAGCAAAGGATGTGAAAACTATGAAGATTGAAGAATTGCAGAGTTCTCTGGAAGCACATGAACTGTTGGTAATTGATAGAAGTTCAGAAAGATCAGTTCAGCAAGCTCTTCAAGCTCAAACAACAAAGAAAGAAGGAAATCGCAAGAATTTCAAGAAAGGGAAAGGCAAACCAAACTGGTCAAACAGTTCAAAATCCAAGACTGATAACAAAACTGAGTCTTCTAAAGGAGGAGGTTTTGGGAAAAATCAGAACAAGAAGAAGGATTTTGATAAGAGTAAGGTTAAGTTTTATAATTGTGATAAGTTTGGACATTTTGCTGATGAGTGTTGGTTCAAGAAAGATCAGAATACAGAAGAAGCTAATATTGCTCATGGAGGTGACCCTGATGCAGTGTTGTTAATGGCTGCTACATGTGAAGATAGGATGAGAGGTGAAGAGTGGTACCTTGACTCTGGGTGTTCTAATCATATGACAGCTCATAGAGAATGGTTAACAAATTTTGATGCTAGCAAGAAAACTAGTATCAAATTGGCTGATAACAGGAAGCTTGCATCAGAAGGTAGTGGTAACATAGTGATGAGGAGCAATATTGGTGGTAAAGTCATAATTGAAGATGTGTTCTATGTTCTAGATATGAAGTGTAATCTGATGAGCATAGGCCAACTAGTGGAGAAAGGATTCTCAGTTTCAATGGAGGGTGAATCCTTGAAACTGTTTGATCCAAAGAAGAATCTGGTGTTAAAATCTACTTTGTCAAAGAACAGAACCTACAAATGCAACATATCAAGTGACAAGATGATGTGTATGTCTGCAACTGTTATTGAGAATGCTGAAGCATTATGGCATTTGAGGTATGGGCACCTCAACTTTAGAAGTCTGAGTGAGTTGAGTTCTAAAGATTTAGTGAATGGTTTACCAAAACTGAATGCCAAGAAATCCATATGTGAAATATGTGTGAAGAGCAAGCAAAGTAGATTGCCATTTGTATCTGATGCACCTAAAAGAGCAAGTGAAGCATTGCAAGTTGTTCATTCAGATATTTGTGGTCCATTTGAAGTACCTTCTCTTGGTGGTAGTAAGTACTTCATTACCTTTATTGATGAATTCACAAGAATGATCTGACTGTTTACTATTAAGCTTAAGAGTGAAGCTTTAGAAACATTCAGAAGATTCAAAATCTTAGTAGAAAAGGAAAGTGATAAATCTATTAAGATTTTGAGGACAGATGGTGGAGGGGAATATACATCAAAGGAATTTGAAGCTTTCTGCACAAGTCAAGGAGTTGTTCATGAAGTAACTGCTCCATATACCCCTCAGCATAATGGGCTGACAGAAAGAAGGAACAGGACTCTGCTAAACATGACCAGAAGCATGCTTAAGCAGAAGAATTTACCACACAAATTTTGGGGTGAAGCAGTAACTACTGCTGCTTACATCCTGAACAAATGTCCTACTAAGAAGCTGAATCTGAAGGTGCCAGAAGAAGCTTGGTGTGGAAGAAAGCCCAGTGTTAAACACTTAAAAGTGTTTGGTTCCTTGTGTTATAAGCATGTACCAGATGCTAGAAGAAGAAAGCTAGAAGATAAAAGTGAAATCATGATACTCATTGGGTATCATCCCACTGGTGCATACAAACTGTACAATCCTGTGACTCAGAAGGTTCATTTCAGCAGAGATGTGATAGTGAATGAAGCTGAGAAGTGGAAATGGGAAAATGAACCTGAGTACAACAGTGAAACCCATCAAAGCTACATATACCCTGATTCAAGTGATGAATCAGAAGGTGAAGGTGATCACAGAGTTACTACAGATGATCAAGAGGAAATCATAGTACCAACAAGACCTCAAAGGAACAGAAATGCACCTGCCAGGTTGACTGATTGTGAAGTCACATCTGATAATGCAGTGAATGATGAAGGTGATCTCATTCATTTTGCATTATTAGCAGATGCTGAACCAGTCAATTACAAAGAAGCTTTGAAAACTGATGTATGGAAAAGAGCTATGGTTGAAGAACTGCAGTCAATTGAGAAGAATCAAACCTGGGAGCTAGTTGACTTGCCAGACAAAAAAAGGAAAATTGATGTCAAATGGGTATTCAAAGTGAAGTTGAACCCTGACGGACAAGTCTCTAAGCACAAAGCAAGATTGGTGGCTAGAGGTTTTCTTCAGAAGCAAGGCATAGACTACAATGAAGTGTTTGCTCCAGTCGCTAGAATTGAAACTGTGAGGCTGATCATTGCTATTGCTTGTAAGAATGAGTGGTTACTCTACCATTTAGATGTAAAGTCAACATTTTTAAATGGGCCACTAGAAGAGATAGTGTATGTATCACAACCACCAGGCTTTGAAATTGCTGGGAAAGAAGATATGGTGTATAAACTGCACAAGGCCCTATATGGATTAAAACAGGCTCCTAGAGCATGGAACAAGAAGATTGATCATGTTTTAACCCAAATAGGCTTTGATAAATGCTCAGTTGAGTTTGGTGTTTATGTTCAGAAGCTTTCTGATGGAGGAACTGTGATAATCTGTCTATATGTTGATGACTTACTCATCACTGGCAGCTCAGCTTCAGAAATTGAGAAGGTTAAAGAGAAACTGAAGCTGGAGTTTGAAATGACTGATCTGGGTGAACTTTCATTCTTCTTAGGAATGGAATTTGTGAAAGTGAAAACTGGTATAGTGATGTATCAGAAAAAGTACATTGGTGAATTGCTTGATAAATTTGAAATGAAAGACTGCAATACAGTTTCAAATCCATCAGAAACAAACTCAAAGCTGGATGAGTGCACTGAAGAAGAAAAGGTGAACTCTACAAAGTTCAGACAAATTGTGGGATCCCTGGGGTATCTATGTAACAGCAGGCCAGATATATGCTACTCAGTGAGTGTGATTAGCAGATTCATGCATGATCCAAGGAAATCTCATCTGATAGCTGCAAAGAGGATTCTCAGATACATAAAGGGCACCATAGATTTTGCTCTGCTATTTCCTTATGGAGCTCAAAGTGAAGTGAATGAGCTCATAGGATATTCTGATAGTGATTGGTGTGGAGATCTAATTGATAGGAGAAGCACTTCAGGATATGTGTTTAAATTCAATGATGCTACAATTTCATGGTGTACCAAGAAGCAACCAGTCACTGCACTCTCATCATGTGAAGCAGAGTACATAGCTGGAACCTTTGCTGCGTGTCAAGCACTTTGGCTGGATTCAGTGATGAAGGAACTTAAGTGTGAAGTGATGAAGCCTTTAACACTGAAAATTGACAACAAATCAGCCATAAGTCTTGCGAAGAATCCAATATCACATGGCAGAAGCAAACACATTGAGACCAGATTCCATTTCATCAGGGAGCAGGTGACTAATGGAATGATTGAACTGCACTACTGCCCAACAGAATTGCAACTTGCTGATGGTTTTACGAAAGCAGTGAAGCTTGATAGATTTGAATTCTTGAGAAAGAGATTAGGTGTTCTTAATAAGTCAGCAGTTATGATTAAGGGGGAGTATTAGAATATTAATCAATAACTGTGACTCTGCGTCTGAAGACAGCGTCTGAAGAGTGCGTCTGAAGTGAAGAGTGCGTCTGAAGACAGCGTCTGAAGGAGGAGCTTCTGAAGTACTATTGATCAGCTCCTGACGTACAGGTTCTGAAGTATAGCCTCTGATGGTTTTTCAGAAGCTGGGTCCAGTAGCTTCTGATGATGTTCAGAAGCTGAGTCTAGTAACAAACTTGGTTAGCGTGTTAACCAAGGCAGTTAGTTTGTTAGAAGAGTTTGTTACAACATCTTGTTGTATATATACTCACTCTTACTATGTAAATAGATATACATGTGACACAAGTGTGAATAAAAATTACATAGAGTTTTTCTCTTCCTCTGTTTTTCATTTTTTCTATCGTTTCGTTTCATCTTGCATAAAATAGCTTATTCTTAATAAGCACTTCCGCTGCGTAAAGAACATAGTGATTGTTCTAATAGTTCTAACAGTTTAGAGGGTCCAACACAATCACATCAGAGATCCTCAAGGATTGCCTTTTCTTCCATTATTAATTTCAAATACTGTATCATGGATAATGCAATATATTTTGTTTCCTAAAAAATAGGAGGAAAATAGAGGAAACAATAAAAAAAAAAAACTGAGGAAACATAGAACAGCTAAAAACAGAGGGAAAAAGAGCAAAAACGAACCTGAGCAAACTATCACTGGTACTCATTATCATTGTGATGATATAAACATCTTGAATTTCAACTATCCTACAATAACAAAATTATATTTGAGACTCTCCCAGAAGTACAAAACTACGGATCCAATATATTTGATATAAACATTCACCGCGGCCTCCGATTCGGTTGATGCAAGGCGGGATCCAATTCACCAAGTGAAACCGTTTCTACCGAAACTACGGATGTAATGGTTCCCGACCTGCACCAAGCGAATCAGAGATCGAAGTGAGAAGAAGATTCATCATCACCAAATCTACCATAAACCACCTCTCTAAAAGAGAGAGGAAGAGGATTAACTAAACTAAACCCTTTTGGAAGTGTTTTCTAAATATTTGGGTTGGGTTATGTAGAGGTTTATTTATAAAGATTATTTTGTCCTCAATATGAAAATTTCAAATAAATTGTGAGGACTGAATTGACCCAACTAAAGATTGTGAGGGATCAAAATGGAACCTCACTCACAAAAAAAATAAAAATAAATAATACTTTCTATCCTTTAGTTCAACAGTTAACACGTTTTTAGTTGCCGGGTCAATTTAGCGTTGCTATTTATTAGGTAGATCTTCAGTTCTAGGATTATAGTTCTACCACGTCACAACTTTTTGGCAAGAGTGACACAGATTCTTCTTCTTCGTCCAGTACACCAGCAACCATAAGGTTTAAGTATTTATCAATCAAAATGGAAGAAATTTGATATTTTCTAGCTTTTAGATGTCATTTGAAATTCTCTATATTTAACTTGGACAAAATACTTCATTAATTTTCATCATTTTAAAATTCTTCAAATTAATCATCAAGTTGGGGATAGTAAAGAAATTATGGTTTCTAATAAAAAATTGTTTACTTGGAAATGAATAATGATTTTGATTAGCTTGGAGAATAGTGTTGGTGCATGTCACTGATTTCAATTGTTTCTTGGTTTAACTTTTCAGAGATTTCAACATTCCATGAGAGCAATACAAGGGGTATTGCTTATTGCATCTTTTGTTCAAAGGAATGGTTGGATATTTTGGATTCTGGGAAATTTTGCAAGGAAGAATATGCATATGAAAATCGATAAAGAAAAATAATGAAACCTGAACAATGAAAACGACAACATTTGAGTGATGGATGGAAATGAACTTGGGTGAACAGAACGTCGTTGGTGATGAGCAGTGTAGAAATTAGGTAGGAACGTCGTTGGAAATGAACTTGGGTTATATCCGATTTGAAAAGGTTGTGTAACTTTGTTTGTTATTGATCAACCCTTTTTTACTCCTAATAATTTGGTTTAATGTGGTGTGTATTACTTTAACTTGGTCTTTGATTTAAAAAATGAGAATGGAGTGTGATTTGAGCAAGTCAATAATGTATGGTAACATGATTTCCATTTCATATGTTGGGTTTCTGTTACAGGTACCCCTGATTTAGGTCGGATGTTAATTCTTTGTCCACCCCTACATATCATCGTATCAACCAAAGTTGAATCCGACTTAAATGTTTGCGCCTAATAGCAGAGAAGGGTCCAACTACCCTACCAGATTTAGCATCATATCTTACGATCAGGCCGTTGGAATGGAAGATGACAAACACCATAGTTTGTGTGTGTCTATGATGGACTTGAGTATTGATCTTCACCAGAAGATGATTGTGCAGAGTTGTATGGAAAAAGCCAGGTTAACTAACTAGATTGTAATGTCCACGGAGAAAATGGGAGAAACTAGTATAAATGTTTCCAATTACTGAAGATTAAGATATGTATATTAGGAACTGATTCTACTCGACATCACCAAATGTTATATGGTATTCATCGAATGGTTCCTTTCATCGAAATGTTATATGGTATTCATCGAAATGTTATACTGTGTGTTTTTTGAGCCAATTGAACAGTTCTAAACGTATGCTACTTCATGTATATACTAAAATAAAAGGGACATACAACCCTTTTTGATCCCTTTCACTTCTTTTATCATTGCTTTTGAAAATTTACTTGAATACCTGTAAATTGATCAAAAGCAAAGTATAATTTTTTTTAATTCATGGCCATTGGTTTTAGTTAAATTTTACCGAGACCAATAACATACATAACTTGAGTTTGAGAAAAAGCAGTGTCCCCTATTAGATATTGGAATAACAATAGCAGCTGAACTCGTTTAGGCAAACGGTCATATTTATTGATTGACTTCAGTTCTGTTTCTACGCGTTCTCAGTGTCACTTCTTGCTGAGTTTTCCGTCTTCGCGTGTTGTTGTAACATCTGTTTATGCGTGTTTCTTGTTCATGTTCTCCCTTTCTGTCAAGTCTTGCTAGTGTATGTTTTCATCGTCTCTTTCTCATGGTGTTGACAATGGAGAAGAGAAAGAGCGATTCCCTCAGGGACTCTCAGCACACTCATTCATGTCCAAAACTATACATCTCGACCGTGACCCAAAGTTGTTCGATAGAGTGCTAACGGATCTTGGATCGACAATGCGAAACTTTGAGAACTGAATCATAGGAAGCACTAAACTTTAGAATTAGATAGAAGTAATAGCAGACCAAGTTGGAAAAGTTAATACAAATGATTTCATCAAGCCTATTTATAGGCATTCACAAACTAGTAACTAATTACTAAATTACCACATTGAAAATCTATATCTCCGAAGGAAAAATAATATTTGAGGATTGAAATTCATTGGTAGCATTAAACTAAATAATTAAAGGGAACTAATGGCAGACCAATATAAACTGAATGAAGTATATATTAGAAAATCTAAACCATAATTGACCTTCAATTTCATTTCCAAGAGGCATGCATATAATAGATAGATTGAACAGATATCCATCTTCAATTTTATGATCTTTCACTTCAAACTGAGAAGATTTCTTGATGGAAAAGGATCAGTTAGTTAAACACAAGAGGAAGTAAAAACATCACCAAATATCTTACAAGATGAAAACAACAAGACAAGAAGCCGTTAAAGAATGTCGAAATTAGAACAAAACAAAAAAAAAGAAGCTAGGAGAACTGAGTCTCTAAATCTACAATACACAGTCCACAAATTCCAGTTATTTCTTATGGTCTTGAATGTGCGAATTCTTCACCACTGCAGTCTTGATGTCAGGTAGTTCACCCAGACGTTGAATAGTATTCTGAACAAGCTCATCATGGTCTGGAATATGCGAATTCTTCGTCACCACAAGAGTCTCGATGTCAGGTAGTTCGCCCATACGTTGCATAGTTTTATGAACAAGCTCATCAATTTCTTGTGGTTTATTGTTCTTATCAGTTAGGTTCCATAAAATCATTTCTTTTGTGTCATACACCTTTTGCACAATAAACCCTGGATGTTGCTTACGTTTTGGAAGTTGTCTGTGTATGGGAATGAAATGCACCACACACCTATGCATAACGGTTACGGCAGGAAACTCATCTCGGTGGAGACTATAAAATAACTCCCTAGGGTTATTCGATTTCCAGGTACCACCTCCCTTTTTTTCTGCTTTATCTGGACGGTATAATTGCTGCGCTGAGATCATCAAGCTGTCATTTGGGAATTGTGTAATGTCCTAACAGAAAAACATCCTCAGAAATCAATAAATGGAAAGGTTTATATAACTCACAATATTGTAAATAATTTAATTAGCATGCAATGCCAATGACAATGTAAAAATCTTCTAGACTAATCACAAATAATCTTGTGTGATTTTTAAGATAGTTAGAATTAGAATTTAATTTGTATGCATTGACAGTGTAAACCTTTTTTACATGTTCATCCAATCAAATCACGTCATGTAAATACTTTTTAAGATATTTTAGGAACTAACCTATGATATCACTGTCAGTACATGGAAATTAATCTCTTGGAATTAAAGCTAACATTTCTAATTAATGTTGTGAAAATTTATGATTGATTGATAGATAGTGTAAAAGAATCTTTACAAAGGGAGTATATTGTATATCTCTATCTCTTGAAAACAAAGCGTAGGTCACATATATATTTGATAAGGAATTCACCTTAATAATTGCCACAGAGGCCTTTGTATCTCCAATATCAGGCGCAAGAAGCACAGTGTCATCCTGCGGAAACACTTTACAGTCACTTTACACACACAAAAAAAAAAACATCATTATCAATGATTAAGTCATATGATAATATTGATAATGATAAAATAAACGAAATTCATGCTGTACTAGTTCTAATATATTAAATTGGTAGCAACGTTTATATTAATGGAAAATAAAAAGGAAAAAATAAATAAAAAATAAAAAATATATATATAAAAAAAAGAGAGAGAGAGAGAAGGGAAGAGATGTTATACGATTGTGAATTTTTTTCCACCGAATTCGAATGAGTGGAAATATTGTTTTCCCTCTTCTGAAACCTTAACCGGTTCGCCAATCGGTTTAGGGTTCTCCACCGGTAATTTTTCTTCTTCTTCGCTGGATTGTTTCTCCTTCTCTTCATCATCATGCTCTTCCCTGGAAGGAAGCTTTGAATCGTCTTCATCATCGCTGCTTACCACTACCTGAGTTAATCGTCGAGAAACCATTGTTGTTCAGTAAGATAGAATGGCTACACTACACTAACTTCACTGTCTTAACCACCGTTAGGGTTCGTTCACGTTTTATATTTTGGGTTTGTTGGATATATATAGAGCTCGCTGGATAACCTATTAGGGTTTGAATATACTCCGTCAAAAATAAAACAAAGGGTAACCATATAAAATGATAACCATAACAAATTTTGATTAACACGTGCATCTTAGTGTTTAATTAATTCTTTTTGGTAAAAAAAAATAATTCAATCAATTTTTAGATTAAAGACTCAATTTAGCCGGCAATTTATCATCAATCGAATTCGGGCAAAAAAATATATAATATATAAATTAACTCTAACATTTGCATATAGAAGACAAATAAGTCACTATGTTGTATTGAGTCAGAGATTATTTGTCTCATGTAAGAAAATGTTAATGACTAATTTGTATATTAATTTTTGTTATAGAGTACTGAATTGAGCTATGGGTGAGTTGTGAGGTACCAAATTAGATGTTTATTCTAATTCTTATATGGTGCTAAAAACAATTAAAGACTTTTTTTAAAGAAATAAAATAACATTCATTCATTCAAATTGGTATAATATTTAGAAACGGAGGGAGTATATTTATATCTTAGATGAGTACATTTATACTTATTTTTTTCAAAAAAAATCCTATAATAAAGATTGTTATTGATGTCATAAAAAAAAAATTAAGATTATATTTTTTTTCTCATAATGTACTGATTAGAATAAATTGAATTTTTAACATAAAAAATCAACAACTTATATTCACATCAACTTATTTTGTGATGGAACTATTTACTCGTTCTGTTGTTATAGAACTATTCACATCAACTTATCTTGGTTAAAGTATATTTTGTGCGGAATCCTAGTCACCATATTTCCTCTTTCTTGTGTGTGTTTTATTTTGATATCTCTTCATCATTTAAGCTATAACAATTTTTTTGAAGAAGTTAAATTAGCCCACTTAAATTGAAAATTGAATCTGACACCTCAAGGAGGAGCATACTCCTAGGTCCCAAACCATTACCACCAGACCAACTCAAGTGGATTTAAGCTATAACAAATTTTGATTTTAGTCTCTAAAAATAAAATCTAAAAATAAAAACCATATTGTCTTTTAGAAAAAGTATTTTGCAAAAGGGTGAACCGTGAACACCATATTGTCTTTTAGAATCTCCATCTTGATGTGGAATGGAGCAAGTAAGGATTTTGTAGCTAGCCAATAGACGCAATAATCGGTCCAACATAGAAGGTGCATCTGGATTTTTTATAGAAGGGATTTGAGAAACAATGTTTGAAGATGAAAGCATTAGGACCAGCTTTGGATATAATTTCATTGATGCCAAGATCCAAAGTTGATAAATAATGTGCATGCAGAAGCACCTGCAAGTTACATAGCAAATGGAAAGCATCTTCATCGGATATTTGCTTTGCTTCCTCCCTCTACATTTTCTCGATCATATGCTACGTATAATGTGCCTGCCACCTTTATAAAAGATGTTTAGATCTAAATCTTCGATCTATTTTATTTTTTTGACGTTTACAAATCAAGATGTGATCTCAATACACGAAACGAACCGCCATATATTTATTTAACAATCCTTATGTGCTTAGCTTTTCCTTTTCTACCATTCAATTGTCAAAGTAATACTTCCTCTAAAAAAAATGGCAAAATACATACTTAGTTTTTTGAGAAATGAAATATTATAGAATGTCATTAATAAAAAATGTGTTGAATTTGATTAATAAATAAATTGACACGTGTAAAGATGTGGAAAAGTATTTGAATAGATTTGTGTTTTTGTGATTGTATTTTGATGAAAGAGAATATAAATGAATAGTTAAAATAAATTATTTTGATAAAAGAATCATTTGTTTAAAGAGAAATAGAGATAAAATCATCAACAATACTCAAAATACCTAAATTAAGATGTGGTTGTCTTAAAATATTGTTTCATTAACTCTTAACAAACTAAAAATAAAGTTATTATCAAAATAAGAGAAAAATAAGTGTCTACAATCATCTAATATGACACCGATTGTTGAGACATCTTCTTTTTTATTGTGCAATTGATCTACCACATACTTCGAAACAAGCTCAAATTAAATCCACATATTCTAGTTGTATATCGATGCATCCACGTATCCTAGTTGAATCATCTAATATAAAAAACAAAATGACTATTATTATCCCTAGTACAAATACCTTTCCACACCCTGTCAAAATTATCCCTCTCATCCATATCTATGTTATCTATACTACATCTAAAGAAAACAATTTATTTCGGTTTTTTTGTGTTTGGTTTTTTTTCTTTTTAAAAATATCTTCAATTTTCAATACAAATAACACAGGTAACAAATAGATAAAAATAAATTTAAATATTAAAATAAAAGTATAACAAACACAAATGTTCAATTTTTTCTTTTATGATTTAAAAAATGTAACGGACTAAATGATTGTATCTAGAGTTACTTTTTCATTAACCCAATTATACCCTTAAACAACAATTTCTTTATTTTATAATAAAGTTTGTTGTTAATGTCATTAAAAAAACAATTTAGATTATATTTTTTGTTATATTGTTGGTTTCATTGAAATAGACAATCATGGTTAGTTTGATTTGTTATAATTTTAAAAAAAAACATTTATATTTTTACTTTTAATCAAAATTAAAATTTCATAAAAATAACATCGTTCAAAATTTTCAAAGACGTGCACGTCTTCTCGCTAGTATATATAAAGGGAATATATGGTCATAATCTGACTTTTTCAATTTCAAATATATCATTAAACAAATTTGACAATAAAAATGTTATTTTGTTGATGTTATTAAAAAATATAAGAATTTAAACTATGAAAATCTCATGTTCTTCCTCGTTATGATAACCTAGTCCCCATATTCATGTTTGAAGTCCCTCAAACCATTATGTATCGTTTTTGTTGGAGACTACTAGTGGTTTTTTGCATTAGAGCAACATCTTTAATAATCAATTGCTTTAGAGATCACTATTGGTGGGGTGTAACCATCGCTACTAAGAGAGGATACAAACCATAAGACAGGTTGTGGAAGGAATAAAGCTAAGTTACTTAAAAAAATTAATCTCAATGGTTGCACATAGATTTAGTTTAAAAAAATAAAATAAAAATCAAGTCTAGAGAAACTAAAAAACTATGGAAAAATAAAATAATCTCGTCCACGCAACTCATAAGTCTTATTCTAGTTCTAAATTTTACAACATATGTTATAGTTTTGATTGATTTCATAACATACTTTTTTATCTAAATAATAATCTACCCAGACTTGCAACATCTAAAAAAATTCTGAATAAATCTTGAAATAGTAAATAAGGCATAAGGCTTCGGTAACAAACATTAACTAAATGCAGAATGATATAAGTGTGAATACAAGAAGTTATATGATTTCTTCAAAAAGAGATTGTATGATTCTATAACACAATCATCGAGTCTCTACATCCTTGCTTGTTTGCCTCAAGTTTCTCCATAGATACCTTCCACTAGCCATGTCAACGAAAACCCAAAATCCACTTTGAATCATCTGAAAACACAAACCAACATTTTTGTGAGTTCAAAACAAAAACACATCTAAACACAAAAAATAAAATAAAAACGTAAAATTTGAAATAAAGAAAGTCAACTAAAAAACCCTATTGACATTCTGGTGAATCAAAAACAAAACAAAATTTAACATGAAAACCTCATCTATAAACCCAATCAACATACTCTATGAATTGAATACAAAAACACAACAAAACACAAAAGAGAAGGAAAATTCCAAAATTTAACAAAATATCATGAAAAAATGCAATCATGATTCTAGTAATTTAAAAACCAAAACACAATCAAAGAGAAGAAGAAAAAAATACACAATCATGGGCCACAGTAGAATCAAGATTTTGAAGATTATACCTTTTTGAAATCAAAATCTTCCTTCTTCAAAGATGATTTTACTTCGTCAGTAGACTCATTAGAAGCCAAATCAATCGTTGGTGAAAAACTAACTGTTCTCCATGCAAAGTAACCTGCCAAAACAGCAGAGAAGAACACCAAGATGAACCTTAAAGGACACATCTCTTTCAAGAACACAAAACCTCAAACAACGTAAAAAATAATTATAGGTATGGTTTAAACAACGTAAAAAAATTATAGATATGGGTTTTATGAAAAATGAATCGTGTCTGGTCTTTTTTATTTGTTTATTATGAGTAGTGGAAAGGTGTATATACAAGAAAAAACAAAAGTTTCCTAAAAAAAAAAAGTCTCAACAACTTTAGGGATTATTTGATTTTAATGTTTGCGACTTAATAGTAACAAATTAGTTCTTTAAAAAAAATAACAAACTAGGTTTATCTTTTCATTAAAAAAAAAAGGTTTATCTTTTGTACTTAACAAAAACTATGTTTATCTTTTACATCTACTAGGTTTATCTTTTCATTAACAAAAAAAGGTTTCTCAATTATTCAACACATTGATGATCAGATTTTCATCTACTAAACTGAGAAAGCATTTTTAGTTCATTGATTTCGCGAGAGAAACCAACCACAAGCTCATTCTTGTCTAGCAAACTATAACAAGAAAAAATTTAGCTTTGTATTGATGGAATACAATATAATCGAATGAAATAAAATATAATGGAGTGGACTAGAATGGAGCACAATGAAACTAACTTTTCATTCCGATGTTTGGATATTTTACGATGGAACGAAACTAATTTACCACTACAATGTTTCAAAATGGATGGAATGAATTAAACTTTTTTATTATTATTATTTTAATTTTAAAGAAACCAATTAGTCCACCGAAATTGAGATCGGGGAGAATCGAACACGAGACCTTACGAGGATTACACTCCAAGGTCCTAAGCAACACCACCAAACCAACCAAAATGGGTTAAAAACTTTTTTATTCTATTTTTATCCTTCATTTTAAAAAGTTAATATGATCAATTATATATTCAATTCAATCTAAACAAAAACAAAAGTGTGCCTTCAAGGTCTCCATTCCATTTCAGTACTTTCCATCTATCCAAGCAAAATTAGCATATGCTAAAACCAAGGTTATTTTGGAACGGATGAAGTGATAAAAAGATTGAGCTACAGTAAATTGCTAGTGATGAGATATTATGCTCAACATTAGCATCTAGAAGTCCACTAAAGTTGTTGTAACCCAAATCCAAAATTTCAAATTCTTTTAAGCCTACAACTTCTTCAGGTATGGTACCATAGAAAGAGTTGTTCCTTAAAATACTGCACAACATATTCATGGTAATATTATTAGAATGAAGGAGCCAAAAACTTTTTAATTGTCACTTTCAAAATAAAACAGTTGATGGTCTAAATTATGAAAATGAAGATAACGTTTTGCCATATAACATAAAGTACTAAAATTGAAAATTTAATCTCTCATTTCATGATACAAGTGTAACAAGAAGCAATGCAAACTCAAGTTAAGGAACAAGAAGCACACTGTTACAAACTCATGTTCTTGGTCATTCTTGTATTATTATTACTAGTGTATTACAGTTTATGTTGTTAAAGTATAAATTTACATACATATATATTTTTACTCCATGTTCTTCAGTTAGAGAAAAAAAACCTTAGGAATTCATCTTCCTGATAGCAGTTTTCTGTGCAAAGTGAGTGATAAAATGATAATGGAGAAATACGGCTTTTACTAATGATAGCTTGCCCAATAAGTTTCCATATGGCCCAAGTTTCCTTATGGCCCACCCCCCAAAAAAAGATTTTTTTTTAATATACAAAATTTATAAAAATACCCTAGGCAAAAGTAACAGGGATTGAGTAGGGTTCTCACATCTTTCGGTGTAATACTCATACCCGTGCGCCTTTCTCACTTCCCTCACCATAACGTGGCCGTTGTTCCTTGCTGATAGCATTCCACCTGTAAGTTTTTCTATCCCTGAAACAACTAAATTTATAGATTATTTGTTTTTGTTGTTCTGTAAATGGTTATATATTGATTTGTTAACGTAATAGTTTTAGACTTTGATTGATAAATATCACACTTCTATTGTTTCCCTGTTTTGAAAGCACTCTAAAAATAGCAAAAATAAAAATATGAACGAATAATATTGTCAGATTGTGAAGCACGCCTTCTCCAATTAGGCATATCTCGAAGTCGGAGATCCATCGGTGTCTGACACTTAAACATATAATTACATTAAATTATGTAAAAAAATTCAAATTATTATACGGTGTCAATATCAGTATCGTGTTTGGTGTCTATATCTGTGTTTCATAGTTGTGAGAACCCAACTCTTCTACACTTGTGACATGATCTAGGTTCGTCATCCGATAATATTTCCATTGAAGGTAACCTAATTGAAAACTGTCAAGAGGAATCATTCACACAAGACTATTTATACTTCCAAAGAGTGAGAGTGATCCTCCATCTCTCGGAACTACATCTCCCGCCTAGACGGCCTATAATTAAGGCAGAATGTCACTGCAATTGGTCAATACAATAGTGACACATAAGTCAAATAAACTATTTTTTCTCTTTCATTCACATATTTTTATGTTTAAAAAAATCGTATTGTCATGTACATCACACTTAAATTAACCAATGTCGTGTGACATAATATCACATAAGTGCAATCCCAACTAGACATCAGACCAAAAAGAAGTCAACAACCCATTTCCCAAACTCACAAATCCAATGTGGTTCTTTATAACTACCCAAAAACCCCACAGTTTATTTACTATGTTCCTTAAGTTATGTCCCATTTATTGTTTAGGCTTAAATACAATTTTAATCCTTAATCTTTTACAAAAAATGCATTTTGTTCATTTATCTTATTTTTAACATGTTATGGTCTTTTATCTTTTTAAAATGATTCATGTTTGTCCAAACGTTAGAGAAAGTTGGAAACTAAACCCACGTTACCTTTCACTTGTCTAACGTGTTGGCAACAATTTAATCTCTTATAAAGGCGTCGTTACAAATCGTTCTCCTTTAAAGGTATCGCAGTAAAAACTCCTTCAAAAGATTATGTTATTGTATTCGTTTTCAACATTCGTTCCTAGCATTTCTTAAAAAATGACGCTGTTTTTCTAGTATTCTTAAAAAAACGACGTCGTTTTTCCCCTGCTCTATACCACATGGGTTTATGTTAAGGGTTAACACCATAATTGTCATGCCATTAAACTTTCGTTAACTTGTGTCATGATTTCTGACTAAAACATGAATCTTTTTAAAAACGACAAAAGGACCAAAAATTAAGAATTAGATAAATGACCAAAATGCATTTTTGATAAAAGTTAAAGTACCAAAAATATATTTAAGTCAACTCTTTAACATCGTCACTAATAGTATTTGAAAAAGTAAGTAGAGTAGTTCACCGTTCAAGATACTATTTGTGAGGATGTTAAAGAGTTTTATTGAATGTCAATAACCTATTAGTGAGGAACTGACGATGTGTTTTCACACACATAAATCATTTCAAGTACAACATGTATTATTGAAGAACATATGGTCCAACTAGGTGGGAGTTGAAGTACAATCCCTTGCCCCATACATGTCTATCGAAAAATTTAGCACTATATAGAAACAAGTTTATTTTAAAGATGCACCATATAGAAACCATACAAATAACAATTAATGTTAAAAATCTAGCACTATATGAAAAATTTATTTTAAAATGTTGAAATATTTCGAAAGTAATAAAATCTACATAGTTCTTACGGTGTGGCTCATAGTGCACCCCAGGTATTATATCTGCATTGAATTCACATTAATTTCCAGCTCAATGTATCACATTGTAATTAGGTGCTGATTAGTTTGAAGAATTCAAGGGTGAGTTTAACATTCAGTTTAATCAAATTTTCTAATAATAGAATTTGTCAAATTTACATACTTGATTTGAGCCATATAATTCTCCGCAAAGGTTGTTGGTTGAGACAATTTGTCACACTTGATAAAGGTTTTCCAAATCTCTTGATTCAGCACTTTTTTTATCTTATTTTCCTCATAGACATGGTGAAAATGCATCTTTATATTCATATTCATATTCATCTTCTATTCTAACCAGCTTTGAAAGTTTCAATTTATTTCTTTGTACTTGATTTGTGTGTTTAGAATGATTCTTGAAAATCTCTTAAAAATTTGAATTTAATCATGGAAATATTTGTTCATGTTGAACCTTAATTAGCATTTTGTTCTTTTTGTTGTTTTTTGTTAGTTATTATTTCTCCGGGAAAATGGAAGTAGTATCTGATATTTGTGGTTGGGATGAGTTGTTCCCCGATGCTTTGGCGCTGATTTTCACGAAACTTTCACTCCGTGAAAGATTGACCGTGATCCCAATGGTATGCAAATCTTGGGCAAGTGCTGTAAATGGACCTTACTGTTGGCAAGAGATAGAAATTACTGACTGGACCAGCATTTACGAGCATCGGAAAAATGAGCGGATGGTTCAGATGTTGATTGCTAGAAGCTCTGGATCGCTCCGGAAACTCAGCGTTTCTGGTCTCAAGACTAGAAAGAGTTTCACCTTCATTGCTAAAATTGCTGGCTCCCTCCCGGATCTGCGACTGCCTAGATGCAATATGAACGATTATGCAATTGCACGACTAACCAGAAAACTTTCAATGATTTCCTTCTTAGATTTGAGCTACTGCAACAAAATTGGTGGCAATGCTATAAAGACAATCGGCAAGAACTGAAAACAGTTGGAAGTGTTCTGTTGGAATATGCACCCGACATATACTTGGGGAAAACCCTTAGAAGATGCTAAAGCATTTGCAATTGCATCTACTATGTCGAAGCTCAAGCGTCTCGAAATGGTCTACCATCTCATAACCAATGAAGGCGTTCTTAAAATCATCTCGTCATGTCCTAAGCTTGAATGTTTAGATTTGAGGGGTTGTTGGGGTGTCAAACTTGACACTATATCCGTGATGCAGAATTTTCCAAAACTTATGGTTTTGAGGCCTCAAGTTCTTGGCAATTAGGAAAGGCGCAATGTGCACAAGTATGATTACAATGATGATGGCATGTGGTATCATGAAGGAAGGGTTGAAGAGCTTTAGTTTAGGGTTTATGTAGGAGGTATTGAAGATGATGCAATGTATGGTTTTATGTTTTTTTTTTTAATTAGTGTTTTTGTGCTTGGGCTTTCTTTATGCTATTTGCATAAAATGTATCAAAGAAAATGAAGCATTTGAGCTACCTTGTAAGAACTTAAGATGTTTTTATATCTTAGGATATTTAAAAGTTTATTAGGTTCTCTTATTAGTGAAAAAACAGAAGAACAAACATCTATGCTTGTGTGTTTTTCCTCCTAGTAAAATTTAAGTAACACAAGTGTGATTTTTGTCCAATATTTACCTCTATGTGTACAACATTATCATGATATAGTGTGTATCTTAGAAATTAGATATTTTATTTCTACAAGTTTTCAGCAAACTCTCATTGAAACAAGAACAGCATGACAGTGTTAACACTGTTTCTAATCACACATAAGACTATGTGTAACCAACACTATTTGGTTGATATTTTTCATCATACGAGGACAACATCATCCTACTAGGTGACGACAACACCGACCCTCGACAAATACCAGCAACTTTTTATTTATAACAGAAAATGCAAACAACTTATTTCATTAATCCAAAGATACAATTAACAGAAAAGGATAACAAGTTAAGCATTCTTAATAAACTCCATGACATACATGTTGAAAGCACAACATGCAATTTGAAATCCTTGAAATCCAGCTCCTTTAGCCAAAGCCTCAAACTCTTTCTCTGTTCTCTCTTTTCCACCTGAGCTATGACACAATATGATAGCATCCATTTGAAACACAGATTTTGAGGCCAAATTTGAGTCAGGAATTATTGGAATAATGCATTCAACCACAATTACTTTCCCTGTGGCAGGAAGAGAATCATAACAATTCTTCAAAAATTTCAAGCATTGCTCATCGTTCCAATCATGACATACCCACTGCATTCATAAAATATAAACTTGGTTTTCTTCTTCTCAAAATAAATGAAATATATTGGAAATAAACTAGAAAAGCAATTAAGTAGCTTCAAATCAATAATGTCACCTTCATAAAAATGGCATCAGCTTTTGGTACACTCACAAACATGTCTCCACCAACATGTTCCACACCTACACCAGACACCATTACAATTCAGTGACCAAAATGAATATTACCCCAACATTTAATGTATTTTTTTTTTTAGGGGAATTTAATATATTACTAGTGATATCAAATGTTACATATTTCATAAAAGATTTTCTACTTTAAATTTGCCTAATATTTTTTGGTTAGATATGTCACTCCAAAACTATGAAGCATGGACACTCTTCGGATTAGGCGTGTCCCAGTGTCGGATGGTGTCGGACACATCCGACACTTTGTAATTACACTGTATTATGTGATTTTTTCAAATTATTAGTTGTGTCAGCGTATTAGTGTATGTGTCATGTTCGATGTCTGTGTCTATATCCGTGCTTCATAGCTCCAAAACTTTAATATATAATGTGAAATAAAAACACACCTGGATAAGATGGAGCTTCATTAATGACATGGGGCAAGTCAAAATTAATGGCTTTAATGTTGGGATACTTAGAGACAATCATGTTAGTAATAGTTCCAATTCCACCACCAACATCAACAATAGATCCAAGGCCCTCAAAACCTGAATATGTCTCAAGAACTTTGTTCATAATGATACTAGAGTAATCAGACATGCCCTTGTTGAAGATTTTATTGGACCTTTGATCTGTGCTATGGAATTCAAAAGAAGTCATTCCATAAGCATTGTAAAATGGAAGGCCACTCTCCTGAATTGAATCTGTCAAGTGGTACCTGCAATTAAATAATAATGTGTGATTGGTTCGCGTCAAAAATTAATTTTGAATGAATTGATTGAGTAAACTTGATTTTAGTTAAAAGTATGTTGAATATGAAATTGTTTATGTTTTAATACATTTACGTAAAAGTTACTTGAACATTACTCAAACATGTCAAAAGCTACAAATTCAAATATATTATTATTTTAGTCAAGTTTGCCCAAACATATCAAAAGTTTATGTCTCGGAAATACTTTTATAAGTTCCTATTTATATGTTAATCGTTTTTCTCTTTATTAAAAAAAATCTCTTTTTGTACCAAAAAAATTCTCTTTAATTTTTTTATTAATTAAAGTGACATTAATTATTATTTTCAACCGTTTTTATAAGGAGTTAAATTCGATATCATAAAGTCACAAGACTAAACTCCTACCACTAAAGTATGATCTTAAGTTTGAAAAATGCATCCTAATTAAACTAGTTTGAGCTTTTAAAATATGGGGTTCAATTAAGCAAAGTTTTACTCTCTTTTTTGGTCAAAACCAAACTTTAATTTGCTTAAGGAGAAGCAAAGTCAAAAATAAGTTGGGCTAAACATAAGTCTTTGGTTAAAGAAAATTGTTACTATGCCCTGTTAGTCATATATGACATATACTCGATATACTTTAATTATTTGCACTTGATTTTTTTATTAGAATAAGTTGAATTTTGTTACAAAATAATCAACAACTTACTCACGGCAACTCGGTATACATAAAAAATCAACGACAACATACTCACATCAACTAGAGATACATGCATAAATACGATTAGAGCATCCAAAACTCACGTTATTAGGTATACTTGAATTATTACAGCATAAAACTTATTAACTAAGGTAAAAAAATAACGAGAGTCCTTTCATAGTTATTATCTACAAGTATTGAAAACTTTTACTCCATCGATATGTTTCATTTATTTAACATCAAGTTAAATAGATATATCTTTATTGTGAAATAGGAGTTTTGGATTTTTGTAGAAAATATTGTCTGTGGAAGGACCCTCCCTCTCGTCACTCTTTTAAGGGTTGTAGTTAATAAATTTTATAAAAATAAACTATATTGTTTAAATGTAGTTTTAGAGTTATTAGTGAGACTCATTTAATAATTTTCTTTTGACGTGTTAGGTTGAAGAAATTTTATATTTATCATATATTAACATTAAAAAAAAAAAGTATAATATGAATAATGTATAGATGAATGACTCATTTAAACATTCAAATTATAGAGTTATGTTGTAGATACTCTTAGGCTCTTGTCATAGGACTGTCTCAAATGTGTATTAAGTCCAAAACAAAACAAAACAGAAAAGGAAAAGGATATGAGACAACAAGTTAGGTTGAGATGTCTTTTTCAAAATTAAAGTTTGGTGGGGATATTGATTTTTGAAATTAGCTAGGGATTTGTTAATCTTAAGTGTTGTCCTATAGTATTTCTTTTTTATTGTCGGGTCATGTCTGGTATATATAAAGCCTAAATTAATTTACAAAGAGTGACATGTTACCTTACAAATCATTTTTATACGAATAAATTGGACTTAATAAAAAATTTAATATAATATTAGAGTTTATCTATTTACTGACCCATCTACCATTTACACTAAACTCAACTTTATTGGATGTGAGATGACATGGTATATTAGGATAAACGAATAAGTTTTAAATAAGTTTATAAAAAGTGACACATTTCAGAATATAAGTAAGTTTCTAATCATTTAAACATAATAACATTCATACTCTATGACAAAAATGGGTTCCTACTAAAAGAAAATAAATTGAAATATTTATAATATCATACCACATGTCTTTGAGGACTATGTCATGTTGCATGAGAAATGAAGAAATCATGGAAAAACCATCTTGATTATTGACAAAATATTTAGCAAGAGGGTGAAGACCATAAAGCCTTTCAATAGAATATCCATCTTGATGTTGAATGGAGCAAGTAAGGATTTTGTAGCTAGCTAAGAGACGCAATAATCGGTCCAACATAGAAGGTGCATCTGGATTTTTTATAGAAGGGATTTGAGAAGCAATGTTTGAAGATGAAAGATGAGCATTAGGACCAGCTTTGGCTATAATTTCAATGATGCCAAGTTCTAAAGCTGCTTTTAGAACCATTGGAGCAGCAGAAGCACCTGATAGTTCCATGGCAAAAAGAAAAGCTTCTTCATCTGATACTTGCTTTGCTTCCTCTCTCTCCATTTTCTCAATCATATGCTATAGTACTATACCACTATACTATAATATATGATGCTATATAATGTGCCTGCCTCCTTCAATATATATTCGTACAATATATTTATTATATAAATGATGTTTAATTTGGTCTAATCTTCGATCTATTTCAATTTTTTGACGTTTGCAAATCATTGTCATCTTAGTCAAAATGAGCAGCCATATGTTTATTCTAATAATCAAGTTGCGATCTATTCTTAAGTACGTGCTTAGATTTTTCTTTTCTACTATATTCAATAGTCAAAATCATGCTTATTTTTTGACAAATTAAAGCATTTCATTGAAAAAGTGTGTTCAATCCATATTGGGCCATCGATAAATAAATAAACAAAAGTTAAAAAGATGTGCTTGTCTTAGCTAAAGTATAAGCCGGTGACGGATCTAGGAATTTTGGAAAGTGGAAGCACTACATATATATAAATTTGAAATATATATATATATATATATATATATATATATATATATATATGTATATATATATGTATATATATATATTATATTTATTTTTTAATAGCATAAATATACATCATAATTGTCCTCTACCGTTCTTCATATTTTAAAAACATTGAATGATTTTTTCATTTTTTTTATTTTCAATACCAACAAAAGTATCTCTCTATATAAGTAACTAAACAATTGTCATTATTGTGTCAAAGTGTTTATTTATATGTGGGCTAATAGAAAAATGTTGTGTGTTTTTTGTGGGTCATTTAGTCAACATTTCAACTATTAACTATAAATTACTATATTTCTACCACCTAAAAAAAATCTCAAAATTTAGTGCAGGCACGAGCCTACATGCTCTTGTGCCTGCATTCGTGTCACTGGTATAAGTTGTTTCATTGTCTTCTAAGAAACTTAACATGAAAGATATATTAAAATAAGAGAAAAATAAATATCTATAACCATCTAATATGATATCGAATTCTAAGACCATGTCCAATGGTTTGTTTAATGCCATATTCAACAAGATTTTGAACTCCAATGGCATGTTGAAAGCAAGTGAAAGGTGACATGGAGGAGAGAAGTGATTAACACATTCAACTTGTTTAATTTGCCTGCGACAGGACACGTGGCAGCGTCCTAGTGGTTGAGCCTGGCGCTTGTGCTACACTCGCCGACAGGCGCGCGTGGGCGTCAGTAGAGGGGAGAGAGAAGATTCTTTGTGGATAAAGGTTGCCACGTGTCTTATTCTGATTGGTTGTCCGGATTCTTATCATTTTAATTATTAAACCTCAATTATTTCGGTGTAAATTAATTTTTTTTAAAAAAAAAAATTACCAAAATTCATGATTTTTTTTTCTCTACAAATAGAGACTTGGTTCATTTGATTTGGACACAGAAAAAAAACCAAGTTTTTCACTATCTTTATCCTTTTATTAACAAACTAAGTGAGGTTTTAACCTTTTTTTTAGTGAAATGGATCCGAATAATAACCACTTCAACACCCAAAATTATTCTAATTACCCATTTAACTACGAAAATCCCAACAATTATCAAAATCCAAATCAATTTTTCAACCAACGTCCTCAAAACATACCTCAAAACATACATAATTTTGGTCTTACACCAAATTTCAATCAATCATCCTCTGCTCCAAACTTTCATCCATATTATGGATCTATGATGAGATATCCATCTCAAACACCCCCTTTTAATGGTTATATGCCAATGGGGAATGAAAATTTTCCCAATGTTAATGCATCTCAATTTCCTGAATTTTCAACACAAATAACTCCTGGTGGCATGGCAGTGTCTACTGAAGTCACTCCAAGTCCAGAAGATTCAACTCCTAGGAGCAGGAAAAGTAAGGATCCAGCATGGAACACTGAACAAAATTTGGTGCTAATTAGTGCATGGATTAAATATGGAACAGACAGTGTTGTCGGGAGAAACCAGAGAGGTGAAACATATTGGGGTAAAATTGCTGAGTATTGTAATGAGTATTGCTCATTCGATTCTCCGCGCGATCTAGTTGCATGCCGAAACCGTTTTAATTATATGAGCAAAGTAATAAATAAATGGATTGGTGCTTATGAAGGCGCTAAGCGTTTGCAAGGAAGCGGTTGGTCGGAAGATGATGTTTTGGCAAAAGCTCAGGAATTATTTGCATGTGGGAAGAATGTTCAATTTACTTTAAAACAAGAATGGATCGCTCTCCGTGATCAACCACGTTACGCTAGTCAAGTAGGTGGAAATGTTGGCTCAGGAAGTAGTGGATCTAAGAGATCTCACGATGACTCTGTAGGATCTAGTGCTCGTCCAATGGGTAGGGAGGCAGCTAAAAAAAAAGGAAAAAAGAAAAGCAAGGACGATGCCTTGGAGGAGGTGGAAAAGGAGTGGGTTCAATTCAAAGTAATCAAGGAGCAAGAGATTGAACGATTGAAAGAGTACACCGCAGTGCAACAGGAGAAAAACAGATTGAAGAAAATGAAATTGTACCTAAAGTTATCTTCTGAAGAGCATCTCGATGACAGGAAAAAAGATCTGTTGGAAAACTTGGTGCGCGAGCTGTTTGGAAATTAATTTCACTGTAATTTTTGTTTGTATTCGGTCAAAATTGTCAGTGTTGTCTACTCCCCACTGTTTACTTTAATAATTGTCAGTGTTGTCTAGTCCTCGGTGATAGTCCCTAGTGTTGTCTACTCCCCACTGTTTACTTTAATAATTGTCAGTGTTGTCTAGTCCTCGGTAATAGTCTCTATTGTTGTCTAGTCCCTCGTGACTTATTTCACAAAGAAGTTGCTTTAATAATTATGCCAACTGTGTGCCACTTATTTCACCTACTATTTGCTTTAATAATTATGCCAACTGTGTGCCACTTATTTCACCTACTATTTGCTTTAATAATTATGCCCACTATCCGTGACTTTAATAATTATCCCCACAATTTGCTTTAATACAATACAATAACTTCTTTCGCATCCGGCAGTGTCCACCACACAATGTGCTTATATATAGGGACTCATATCTACTTCTAATATCACAAATCTCATTCATATCTACTTCTAATATCTCAAATCTCTTTCATATCTACTTCCAATAACACCAAGTCTCTTTCATATCTACTTTCAATATCACAACTCTCATTCATATCTACTTCCAATAACACCAAGTCTCTTTCATATCTACTTTCAATATCACAACTCTCATTCATATCTACTTCCAATAACACCAAGTCTCTTTCATATCTACTTTCAACATCACAACTCTCATTCATATCTACTTCCAATATCACCAAAAACTATCAATGGATCATTTTGATATGGATGCTTACTTCCAAAAACGTGATGCTGAAGACACTTATATCGTCAACCGATTTATTCAGCGTCGCAAAAAAATAGAGGAAGGTAGTGGATCAGGTAGTGGATCTCGTACAAGAAAATATTTAAATAGAGATCATGCAGCAGCTAACCAGAGACTCATTGACGACTACTTTGCCAATGAGCCTACATATGACGATGCAATGTTTCGTCGTCGATACCGGATGCAAAAACATGTTTTCCTTCGAATCGTTGGAGACCTTTCAAGTACTGATAACTACTTCACCCAGCGAGTTGATGCCGCCAACAAAGAAGGTATATCACCATTAGCAAAATGTACCACAGCAATGCGAATGTTAGCATATGGTGTGGCAGCAGATGCGGTCGATGAATACATCAAAATAGGAAGTAGTACAGCATTGGAGTGCTTACTTAGATTCTGCAAAGGAATCATACGACTGTATGACCAAGTGTACTTGAGAGCACCAACCCAAGATGACCTGCAAAGAATACTAAATGTTAGTGAAATGCGGGGGTTCCCTGGGATGATAGGGAGTATTGACTGCATGCACTGGGAGTGGAAAAATTGTCCTAAAGCATGGGAAGGTCAATTCACCAGGGGGGATAAGGGAACCACCACAGTCATTCTTGAAGCAGTTGCATCTCATGATCTATGGATCTGGCATGCCTTTTTTGGATGTCCGGGAACGTTGAACGATATAAACGTTCTAGACCGGTCACCAGTGTTTGATGATGTGGAACAGGGAAAGGCTCCAAGGGTGAATTACTTTGTGAATCAACGTCCCTATAATATGACATACTATCTAGCTGATGGTATCTACCCTTCTTATCCAACTTTCGTCAAATCTATTAGACTTCCTCAAAGTGAACCTGATAAGTTATTTGCAAAACATCAGGAGGGATGTCGGAAGGACATTGAACGAGCTTTTGGAGTGCTTCAAGCTCGATTTAAAATCATCCGTGAACCAGCTCGCTTGTGGGACATAGCTGATTTGGGAATCATCATGAGGTCATGCATCATATTACATAATATGATTGTTGAGGATGAACGAGATACATATGCTCAACGTTGGACCGATTTTGAGCAATCTGAGGGAAGTGGATCTAGTACACCGCAACCATACTCGACCGAGGTGTTACCCACTTTTGCAAATCATGTGCATGCTAGATCTGAGTTGCGTAATTCAAATGTTCATCACGAATTGCAAGCAGATCTAGTGAAGCACATATGGACAAAATTTGGGATGTTTCGTGATTGAAGATGATTTGTATCGTACTAATAAATTACTTATGTTTTGTGTGCTTGTTTGTTGTCTTGCATTTTAAGTTATTTGTGTGTCGCGTACTTAGTTTGTTGTATTGCATTTTAAGTTAAGAAAATAAAAATAAATTATTGCAAATAATTTTTGTTTTTACAAAAAACAAAAAAAAATTGTTAAGTGTTTCTTTATTTTAATTTAATTATAATCAAAAATTGTAATTTTATGTAATTATAAAAACAAAAATATAAAATTAAATAAAAATAAGAAATAAAAGGTGGTGGGGTAGAGTAAGGTGGTGGGGTAGGCTGTTGAATGAAAAAACTATTGGAGAGGTAAAAATTTAATGGATGTTGAATTAAGAGAGAGAAAATGATGTGGAGTGTTGGAAATTGAAAAAGTGAGTGTTGAATGGTGTTGAAAATGAAAACCATTGGACATGGTCTAAGGCATCTATGTTTTTACTGTATAATTGATCAACCACACACTTTAAATCAAATTTAAAATCCACATATTCTACTTAAAGATCATGCACCCACAACAAAGTGCGAGTAAGAGTCTACGCTTCACGTGTATAATGGAAAATGAGAAGTATTTAGTTTTAACAAAAGTCAAATTTAATTTTATTATTAGTGTTAAAAAAAAACTAATACGCCGTTGAAACAATAGTACACACTTAAACCTTGAGAATCAAATGTTAACTCTATGTATATAAAATGCAGAATTTATTATTTGTATGTTTCCTTGTTATTTAAGTTATTATTATAACTTCTATCTGTCATCTCTTTTTGGTCAATATTTCTCTCTATAATCTTACCTTATATTATATTTTATTATAACGAACAAACGACTTATAGAGTTACTTAAAACTGAGTGGTTACATAATATAAGACCCAAAATATATTTAAACAATTAAACCATATCTAATTTGAAAAGTTAACCAAGGTACTGTTTCATTAATTCAGTATTTTTGGAGGAAATAAATCCAGTATCTATATATTAACAATTTTTTTTTAAAGTGCACGATTGGATTGGTTTTTTTGAAGTGGACTGTAATATTATTGCAGATCATTTGGAGTAGTTTACTCATATGACAGATGTTGGTAAAGCTAAAAGTTCATTCATGCAGCTCATCTGGCTTTTGTGCTCTTGGGTTATATGGAATGAACGTAACAACTGTTTATTCAATAATTTTGTTACTATAGTACCTCGCCTGTTAGATAAGGTCAAATTGTTATCCCTAGGGTGGCTGAAAGCTAAAAAGGCCATGTTTGTTTTTGGTACGCAGAGATGGTGGTCAAGCCATTTAGATTGCCAGGGCATTGGCTGACTTGTGTTTTTTGTATTTTTGTGTTACTGACTTCTTGTAACTTTTTAGTGGTCTCTTAAACACACCTTGTGTTTGGGAACTACTGTTTGGTGTGGTAATATAATTTCATTTTGATCTTTTAAAAAAAAAAAAAATTGCTTTCGATGAATTCTTATTTGTTATGTTGATTTTTTTCGTTTGAACACTAATACCAACTTAGTTAATTTTAAAAAAAAATGTAAATCTACTTAATTAGTTAATTTATGTATATCAATTAAAAAATTAAATGATACTCATAAAACTTGTCTCGTAGCCACCAAGAAGTTGAAACCTTGAATCAATGGGTGCACAACGTATATGGGTTACCCAGTTTCAATAACGTGGATGAGAAAGATTGTTACAAAATATTTGAATTTTTCTGGCTAATCTTTTTGTTAGACCATATCAATAAACTTCTAATTGTCGAAATAGCCACAAATTAGTTTATATATAGAGGTCAAAATCTTTCACAAATAAAATCCTTTAAAATGACCCATTCAATTCCAAACAATGACAAGTTCACAAATTTTAACCTCTAAAAAAATTGGCAACTTTTCCCAATATAATTTTATTTATAGATTTATCTTTGACTTGAACTTTCAATTTTTGACCGATGTATGTAGTCAATGAAAATAGATCGAAATTTTATTAAAATAGTATAATTTAATATATGAATTTGCTTATACCCAATATATAAAAATAAAAAAAAAATAAAAAAAATTGAAAGAATTATAAGGTTGAACAGGGTAACATTAAAAAAAATTGGACATGTTTTTTTTTTTAAAATTTCATATATGATCTATTTTTAAAATGGGGGAGGATTTTCAAAACTACGATTCAGGGTAGTGTGGGATATGATGCATGATGTGAAAAGCAAGAACGGGATTTCGAAAAGTAATGCCTAAGTTGGCTAGGCTAAAACTAGGTCCAATCCTATTTGATTGGATTTCAAAAAGTAATATATTTACATGTATCGATGGTTGTTATTTTCACCCTCTTTTATTCTTTATTATAAAAAGCAATTTTTGACAGTTATTTCGAAACCTTTAAAAGAAAAAAAATTATATTTTAAAGTTCTCTCAAACAATTTGTATAGTTTTTTTTTTTTTTTTGAGAAAAACAATTTGTATAGTTATAGGGGGAAAAAGAGCAACGATGTATTTTTTTCAACCCTTCACACACCCTTTTTCTGTTTTTGGTATAAATATAGACAACTACTCTTTAATTAATTTATTTATGTCCCCACCACCCCCCAATATTCAGAGCTAATTGGTTATTATATTTTTAGTCCAAAAAAAAATATTATTATATTAATACATTTTTTTACATATCTCTCGATGAAGAGGATTTTTTTTAGGTGCTTCATCATTGAGGATTTTTTATCTTTTAACATATATATATATATATATATATATATATATATATATTCAGAGCTAATGGATTAAATCATTATATTTTCCACATTTTTTATGGGTTTTAGTTTCAAAGTGTAGACTCACATTGATTTAAACCAATAAAAAAATAAGTGTTAAAGAAAATATTCAAAATAAAGTGTCGTTAACATTACTTCCCGTTACAAATACATGTTTCATAAGAAGTATTTAGCCTAAAATTTTCTATTTCTACAATATGGAAATCAAATATATCTAATTTTTTATGGAAAACATCGAATTTCCACGTATGCATTGTATGTTGTAAAAACAACACAAAGTTTCACACAATTTTAAATCACAACGATTAACTTTAAATCATGCAGTTCAGATTATGTATTACCAAAAACAAGTATAAATATCTCAGATTATGTATTCCCAAATTTATCTATGAAGTTAGAGAAGTTGGAGGGGGTGAAGCCGGCTAAAAACTAGTGTTTGGGAGTCAGGTCAACATCAACAGAAAATGTTCAGCCCAATGTATGAAGCATGCCGGCCCATAACACAAGAACAATTTATACGTCATTCAATAAAAAAAATATTTATCTGTTTATTATTTGTTGATTTTAATAATAATTTATGCACCAAATTGACAAGAAACTGATATATTTAATAATAGTAAACTCTTTTTTTACTATTCCTAATTTAATGCTACTACCGTTTTCATGTTTGACTACTCTCTAATACTTCCCATATTTTGGATTCTGTTTCCACTAACGTAGCAACTTCTTGTGCGTGTCTATACTCTATACACTGAAAGTATGTGGGTTGGCGACACTACAAATTGTGAAAAATCATACACTGAATTATAATAGCTTCTTCCATCTCTTGTTTCACTTTCATCTCTAACAACAAATATTGATTCTGACAATGATTCTATGTAGCAGTTTTATGATCTCACCGGTGCTCTATTTTAGGAATTCTCTATTTTATTTTTTTCACAATGCTAAAATAACTAGGTAAGTCTTCTTAACTAATTTTGATGTAATTACATTTTATATGTATTGGATTTGAGAAAAACTTAAAATTAATTGCTAAGGGTATTTTATTTGAAAATCATTTGCTCTAATATTGCATGTTCCATATTGAAGTATGTCTCACGTGCATTTTTTTTAATTGAGATTAGGATAATGACTAAGTTTTGCTGCTCTTCCTCAATCAATCAAATAGGGTTTGTGTTTTTTTGTTTTTAGAGCAAATATGGTTTGTGTTGTATATCCTAATAAGACCACATGTATGATTCTCTTACTTAATTGAAGGAAGCATAAATTTCCAATTCATTTGTCATAGTTTTTGGTGTTGTGAACGGGTTTGTTTGGATAATGCTTGTAGCTTTCTCTACTTTTAAATTCACAATTCTACCTTAGAGCATAATTATTTTTCACAATGAAGAATTGATAATGTTTTTGTAAAAGGATTTAAGAAACTTGAGAAAATTGTTGAAAGGATTAAATGTGAGGTCTTTGTCATTTTTATTTTTTTTTAAAACTCGGTATCCGATCTAAGGACCAATCCAACCGCCCACTTGCAGGGGCCGTTCTAAGCCAGAGTTGTATGGACTTGCCCACCGAAATTAGCACAGGGAATCGAACCTGAGACCTTGAGAGGAGCAAACTTCAAGATCTCAAGTCAACCACTAGGCTAACCCCAAATGGGTTGAGGTCTTTGTCATATTAATTAAATATGGGTATCAAGCATGGAAACTTTTACTTTAAAAGAAAAATATATTACTCGAATAAAATGTATGATGTTTTTATCATCATTTAGGGATTAATTGTCCACTTGTTTACGTGAATGAATGTATTGGCAGTGCTTGCATATATGTGTAAATATTTTGTGATTGAATATTCTGATTGATTTATATGCCCAATAAATTGTTCTGCTTAATTTCTTAGAAGTGTTATTTTTTTATCTTGTGAATGGGGTGAGGAAAATTGTGAAATATTACTTTTGAAAATCATTTGAACGTTATGCATTTGATTCAAGATATTTGAATTGTGTTGCATGAGATTTTTGTTGCATTTTTTTTAAGAAACTTGTTGCATTTTGTTCGTAGTTTTCTTCACTATATGAAGCTAACACTTGTTTAAAGGAATAAGAAACATCTAAATTGATGTGTAAGGTGTAAGAGAATGAAATGTGATTAACGCTAGAGTAAATTTTTCGTTCAAGTTATGTATCAACAAAAGTGTTATTGACATGGTGAAATATAGTGTGTTTATGTGATAATATGCTATAACTATTGATTATCTCTTATAATTTAATTTGAGATTTTATGTCTCTATATCCATATGTATATAAACTAAACTTGACTTATTCTTTGCCTTGAATTTTGCCAATGTGACAACTATGTATAACAATCTCACCATTTGCTGGAAGAAAAAAAAAATTATCAGACTTGTGTCTATTTTGCAGCTTTCCGTGGACCTTAAAGATAAAAGAAAAACAACTTCATGAAAAATTCCATTTTATATATTCATGCATGAACCTGTTGAATGAATGCACCTGATCTACATTTATGGTTGCATAATATCATTATTTGTACTTTGATATGTATTCTAATTATGGATAAGATACCATGTTGTGATATATATTCCTGTAAAATATAATCAACATATATTCCTATTTCAAGTAGTATCATTAAATATCATATAACAATCAATCTTTTTTTAATATAAAATTGAGTGAAAAATATTATTTAAAGTACATTGAAATTAGTTTTAATATTACTATTGAAGCATTTTTTTTTAATGTAAATATCATTGAATCAATAAATTAATTAAATTATACATCTGCTTAGCTTATGTTAGAGATTTACTGTAAGAGATCATTTATGTTAGCTTCTAAATGTATTTTTGTGTAACATAGGGTTGTCATGTGCTGAATTAGAGTTATTGATACCTAACTATGTTCTGAATAGAGATTTCTTCGTAAGTATGGTGAACCCTGATGAGGTATGCAACACTCAATTGATCACAACTCATCAAGTTTTATAATTAGTTGTTGTGTTTCCCTATAGTATGTTTCTTGGTAACATTCTTGGCTGATGACGATGATGCAGCTAACAATGCAGAAGTTGGGCAAGAAGTTATTGATATCAGCTCTGACGATGAGATTCAAATTAGCTCTGATGAAGAAAAGGAAGTGGAAGAGGTGCAAGTTGTAGATGAACATCACTTTGAACAAAAAGTGACTGCTGCTATGGCTCGGTTTGATAGGGAACAAGTTATGGTACGTTTTCTTTATCGAATAATTAAGAACTTTGATTTTTATATTTTTATCCTACACATACAAACATTTACATACATATTGAGAGAAAAATATAGTTCCCTATGACAATTAATACTAAGTTTAATGTTTTAACTTATATTAGTATTTGTGGATTTTATGTATAATGTGTTTACTTATAACCAGGACATTAAGTTTTTTATTTGTGTCTTATACATAGATCTACTGATGTATAGGAGTTGTTTTTTTCTTAAGTTGCATTATCTTAAGTTGTTTTTTCTCCAAAATTAAGGTGCATTATCTTAAGTTGTTTGTTCTTTCTTTGTATTAGCATTTTCTTAATCGAGTATCAAGGGAGGTTTTAAAAGGCAATCGTAAGACAATGATCCTGATAAATTGAGTACAAGACTATTTTCAATAAATTACACAATACAAGTGGCAAACAAAACTACTCCATTTGTCCCAAAAAAAAAACTGCATATGAGTTTATGTATAAAAAGTAGTATTTTGTTTAGTGTTATATACTTATATCTAGAGCTGAATTTAAACAAGAATATATGATGAAGGTATGTGATCTTACCCCTACATAAAAAAATAAAAAAAATTAGCACTTTATTCCAATATCATATAATATTACACAATTTTTGTTAAAAAGAAAATGAAACAATTTTAAATTGTCGATGTGATTAAAAAAAAAAAATGAGTCTTATCGATGATGTCAGGTATAAGCATATTCCTTTAAAGGTGTCTCTGTTTATGTGGCGTCTTCTTCACAATAGAATTTCTACCAAAAACAATTTGATGTGGACGAGTATACTTCAATCTAACGACATTGCATGCGCAGCCGGGTGTGGCAATCCTGAAACGGCTAACCATCTCTTTCTAGGTTGCATATTGTTCAACAGTGTCTGGTCCATGTGTGGAACTGACTAGGTATATATGTGGTTGCTCCTGGTGTGCTTCGAGATCATTTTCTTCAGTTTGCTAATATGGCAGGTATGCCGCGATTTACCCACTCATTCCTAAAGATTATTTGGTTTGCTTGCTATGGGTGATATGGAATGAGCGGAATAACTGTGTCTTTCAAAACACGGCTTCAAATTCTTCCGTCCTTGTTGATAAAGTTAAGCTGAATTCATGTAGCTGAAATTAAAACAGACGTCCTTTAACTATTGTTATCATGACTGATGGAAACATTTGTTCATTTGTATGTGTGTTCACTTGTAATTTATTTTAACTGTTTTTTCCTGGTGCCGTCTCTATTTTGGCACCATGACATTGTAATCATTCTTCTTGGATGCTTCATTTTCAATATGCCTTGTGTGGGATGAATCACCGTTGTTAGTAATATATTTCATTTTGATTTGTTAATATATATATATATATATATATATATATATATATATATATAGTGTTGGAAATAATTTTTAATGTTTCACATAACATTTCTCGTGTTGTTATTTGGGAGTTGAGACAACTCAAATAACATGGTCATGAGATAATTTCCAATTTTTATACCTAAGTTTCGAGTAAATGGTATAGTTTATTTTGGAATAAAACCTTTGAATAAGACTTACGCTGTACCAAAAAATTAAAAGAATAAAACCTATGCAATAACAATGGCTAATTTACATCAGGTCAATAAATATATATTGTTTATTATATCTATCAGATCATTTCTTTTTTTAAGGAATCTATCAGATCATTTCTAACTCTCATATTGTTGATTTACTTTTGGAGGAGATAAATAATTTTTCAATAATAAATGTTAACGAGTGCTTTTAAAACAATTTTCAAAGATTTTAAATAATAAATTTTTATAGAAAACTGTAAATTTAATGCATCAAAGATTAAATTGTTAAACTTTTTAAAAATAATTTCTTAATTAAAAAACCTTAAAAATACTCTTCTGAGTTCGAACAACACTTTTTTCAATTTAGGTGAGCCTTATCCATATAGATCCTCCATTGTTTCTTTCACAGTACTCACACTCACACGTGATTTGTTCCTTTTGGAGGAAGTGAAAGGATGGGCCTACCAAACGGGTCCCACATACCAATTTCCCTAGTATCCAAATGATCATTTTGTGGGTCACATTTACATGATTGCCTTCAATTCAACCTAGACATAGACAAAACAATTTACATTTTATTGCAAAAATATGTCAATAAAAACACTTACGAACTTTCTTTCAAAAAGAAAAAAACACTTACGAACTTTTCTTCTCAATCTTTCATTTACTTTTTGATAATTTATTAATGAATATGGTATCAGAAAGAACTAATATGTGAAGATACCAATTAGAACTTTTGGCAGCCTATGTGGCCTACATAGCAATTAGTAACATATGTTTTTGTCTTTGTACCAGAAAAAAAAAATGTTTTTGTCAATTATGTCATAAAAAAGTGTTTTTGGTATATTATATATGCATTTATAATCTACATCACTATAGTATTCTAAGTTTGTAATGCGGTTATTTAACAATTCTAAATTTGCATGTTTTGCTGGTGAAAATATTTCAATATTAAAGTTTAATCTATGTTTGATTCTACGTTTTTTTTCAACAGTGAGACATCAAATTCGTCAATTAAAATATACGACCACTCTTTTTAAAGTTTATACTATATAAGTTTGACGATCAAAATTGATTTTAAATATGTAAAATTGATTTTGATCACATATTTGATTGTGCTTAAATAGAGTTAATTTTGCATCTAAAATTAATTCTTTTTTGTTGTTGTGATGGACGGGATTTAAATTCTAAATCTTGACATTTTCCTTACATCTGACCTAAACTTATGAGAACTAAAATTAATTCTAACTTAAAATATAATTTACAATTTCTGAACTTAAACATATGATTTTTACACTGAAATTTATCTTTGAACTTATTTTTATGTACATAATTATAAAATTGTTTTCGAACTTTGGCTGTCATGATCAATATTGAGTTATCGACGCTCCCTTTTTTTTTTTTTGTTGAGAAGAATAAAGAGCTTTTCTTAACCCTCTGCACGTTACAGGAGGAATAGGAGGCCGGGCTACTATCTCCATTTTTAAATTTAATCCATTATTTGATTTTTCTATCAAAAGAAAACTATTCACTGATTTTGACTTTTCAATATGATGTACCTATTTTCATGATTTTTTTTTTTTTAACATAGATATTCCATTATTTTAGATATCATATGTCCAAAGATATTATAAGTTTTAAAAAAATCCATCTGTAAGTTTAGAATCTTATTTAGAAGGTGTGACGTGGTTGTTTTTCTACACTTATGTGCCTTGTTAGTAGAGGAGTTACTTATCCTATTAAGTGTGTTGTTTGTAGCAAAGATGGTGAAGATTCCTAGCGTGCATTGTTTGTGTGCTCCAAGACAACTCAGGTATGGTGTGACACCGATTTATGGAATGTGATAGAGCACACTTTGAGTTTGTATGATGAGCCCACTACTGTGGTTTTTTGTATTCTGCAATAGCTCCAACCAACACAATGCTCCATTTTGCAGCGATCCTTTGGAGTCTTTGGAAGCGCATAAATTTAAAATTGTGACAGAGCGTCTATGAAACAAATGCCCAAGTAGTTGAACATATTGTGCATATGCTAGAAGATTGGAAGTTCGTGCATGAGATGAGACAAAGTTCCAGGACAACCGAAGCGCAACCTCAACTAAGACAAAGTCGTACACACGCTCATACATGGAAGAGACCTGCACCAGGTAGATATAAATGCAATGTTGATGCTTCTTTCTCATCTGATCATAATAAAGTTGGTATAGGAGTGTGCATCTGTGATTCAAATGGTAGCTTTTTTCCTTGCAAGAACAACATGGTTCTCTCCATTATTTTAGGTTGAGTTGGGCGAAACATTGAGTCTTTCTCAAGTATTGCAAGTGAGTAGCTGAGTTGAGCTTTGATGGTATGAATTTCTCGCTTGATTCTAAAATTTAGTGGTTGGCGCTTTCAATGGTGGAAACAAACACAATACTGAGCCTGATTTTAGCAATTCTTTTCACAACTCTATGGTTAAGCTTAGCCGTAGACAAGCAAAAGTGATCGCTCATGAATTAGCACATGCAACCCCCATCAAATGCTAGCTCCCAACTGTTTATTGATGTTCAGCCATGTATTTATGACTTATTATATTTTGTATTTGATTTTTCCTTTTTTTAAATTTAAGATGTTATGTCTAAATGGAGAATTTTAATTGATTAATAGTGTAAAGTAGTTTTACACTATCAGTCTATTTTAATTAATCTCTAAAAAAACTAATGCATTTTAGTCAATACATCGACCATGATAAAACATCATGAGCACAACGTTCTAATCCCTTAAAAAGATATTAAGGAAAGTTGAATTTTACCTCAAAAATAAAAAAGGAAAGTAAAGTCAAATTGACAAATTTAAATAAAATTACAAAGACAAAAATAAATAAATAAATAATAAATAAATCTGTTGAAGATATTTAGATTTTGTGTCAAAGTGAGAGAGAGATGAACCTAAACAGCTAAGAAACACCACCACCTATTTCTTCGTTCTGTTTTTACACTCTTTTCTATTTTTCTTCAATTTTCTTTCCCCTATATTCTAGGGTTTTATTCTTGTCCTTTCTCTTCTCTTCTTCATTCTTTTCTCTCTCAATTTCAGATCTTTTTTCGATCTCTATATTACATTCACATTCATCTACAAAAATCCCCTTTTTTCTTCAATTTTACCCCCTTTTGATTTCCCTTCATAATTCATCTAAAAATTTGATTTTTTCATTAGACAAGCTCAGTCTTGAAACAATTTCAGCTCAATTTCATCAAAATTTCAATCTTTTTGATGATATCAAAAAAGGTTTTTTTTTTTGTTTTTTCTTCAATGACCCAAAATTTTGAATTTTGAATCTAACCCTTTTTTGATTAAATCTTGATTAGCCCATTTTGTGTTTTGATTAAATTCAACTTTTTTTCACCTAATCTTAATGACCCAGTTCCTCTAAATAGACCAATTCATGGTTGTGTTTCAAATTTGATAAGGTCCTAAAAAGACAATATTTGTCACAATATACCTTAACCCTGTTGTGTTTTGTTTAAGGTAAACAAAAAATGTATGGAACAAAAAGCAAAATAGACCTTGCATTTGAATACCAATCTCAAGTATCAGTATTGAGGCCTAGTATTCATTCAAGAAGAGCAAATCTAACTGTGAAATTTCAAGACCTTTACGGATTTACGGTTGAAGGGAATGTGGATGATGTGAATGTGTTGAATGAGGTAAGGGAAAAGGTGAGACAACAAGGTAGAGTTTGGTGGGCATTGGAGGCTAGTAAAGGTGCTAATTGGTATCTTCGTACAACCATAGGACAAGGGAGTGCCCTTACATCTTCATTGAAGTTTTCGGCATTGACTAATGCTATTACTTTGAAGAAGTTGATTAGGAAAGGGATACCGCCTGTTCTTAGGCCTAAGGTTTGGTTTTCGGTGTCCGGTGCTGCGAAGAAAAAGTCCACGGTTCCTGATAGTTATTATGATGATTTGACAAAAGCTGTGGAGGGGAAGGTTACCCCTGCTACCAGACAGATCGATCATGTGAGTTCTTCGCCTTTTTTGGTTATGATCGTCACGAAATTGGGATTTGATTTTTGATCATATGTTTGTGTGCATCATGTATTTGCTGATTTGTTATGTTGATCATATGTTTGTGAATCACATTGTCTAGATTAATGGTTTTGTGAAAAGTTTTACAGATTTTGATCATAATTGTGGGTTTGACTTTTATTTTTTGCCTCTAATGAGCAAAACTTATTGGTTATGAATCTCAATGAGAGTTAAGGAAGATTCATAAGAGGTGAATCATTTATGAGTTCTATATTTACAATCATTAGTATAATTGTGGGATCTGTTAGCCTTAGCTCTTGTAAATAATGTATATGTTCTTGAGTATATGAATTTTAGCTAAGCAAAAATGTAGTTTTAAGTATATGCTGATCAGAAAAACATATGAACCTGCGTGGTCATCTCCTCGATGCAGTTCAAAGATTAGGGTCAGACTTTAATATCTTGATTGTTTGGGATTTCGATTTACTTATCTACTTTTCCAACAATGTGAATTCCATTAGTTTGGAAAAGGGACTGTTGTCATCAGGGTGTTTGATATGATCGTTATATGTTCATTTGACATTGAATATATGTTCAAAAGGATCGTTACTTTCATTCTGTTTGTAATTATTTTTCATAACCATTTCTACAGGACCTACCGCGAACCTTCCCCGGTCACGCATGGCTGGACACACCTGAGGGGCATGCTGCTCTTAGGCGTGTTCTTGTTGCATATTCTTTCCGTGACTCTGATGTTGGGTATTGTCAGGTATGTGTGGCTCTGATCACCTTCCTTTTGTGAAGTTTCCCCCCCTTGCTAAGCAAGCAGATGAATGATAGTGTCTGATAACTTTGAATTTGACACTACTTAATATCTCATGGTAGCTATCTAAACAGAAAATGTATTTTGTTTGCGATCCTCTTTTATTTAAATGACGATACATTGATACCTCTAAACTTATTCTTCTGGGATTAGATGTTAATATGTTTCATTCATAAAACCTATTATGCTCCTACATTTGCTGATCTCAATTGCTTCAGCGAATGTTTAAAAATTTTCAAGTTAGGTAAAATATAATAAAACACAATTCCTTTATTTAAAGTTGACAATAATATGTGATTAGTTTTAATTAAAAATGAATAAATGCATGCCGAAGAATGTATTTTCTGAAGTACTGACTCTACAATATTTTGGCTCCAGGGTTTGAATTATGTTGCAGCATTGTTGTTGCTAGTCATGAAAACCGAAGAAGATGCATTTTGGATGCTTGCTGTCTTGTTGGAAAATGTCCTAGTAAGCGACTGTTACACAAACAACTTATCAGGATGCCATGTTGAGCAAAGAGTGTTTAAAGATTTACTCACTAAAAAGTGCCCAAGGTATTTTAACGTGATGTATTAACTATTGTCACATGTTAACTTCTTAGTAAATTCTGAAAATTGCCGAAATGGAAATGCAGGATTGCGACTCATTTGGATTCTTTGGAATTTGATGTTTCCCTTGTTACCACTGAGTGGTTCCTTTGCCTGTTTTCAAAGAGCTTGCCGTCAGAGGTTAGATAGAGTAATACACTGCGGTAAAATTATTACATTGAAATCTTAAAATTTTCCCCATAGTAATACTTTTTCCTTGATTTAGACAACGCTGCGAGTATGGGATGTTATTTTCTATGAGGGTGCTAAGGTTATATTCAATGTGGCCTTGGCAATTTTTAAGGTACCTATAGCTTAGACTTTCCGTTCTTTCTTGGTTTCTGATCAATACTCACTGTAATATTTCACGATTTCAACAATTTTCACCTCTTGTTGCAGATGAAGGAAGATCAATTACTTCTAACCCATCATGTTGGGGAAGTAATCAATATTCTGCATCAGACCACTCATCACCTATTTGATCCAGATGATTTACTAACCGTAAGAAAAATTTCTATTGTTCATATGAATCATATCTTTATCTAATTGATTTCCTTTAAATATTTACTAACCGTAGTTTATGGTTTTGCTGTTATCATCCGTTTGATGTTTGCAGGTGGCATTTGATAAGATAGGTTTGATGACAACAAATACAATATCAAAAGAAAGGAAGAAACAGGAACCTGAAGTCATGAGGGAACTTGATCAAAGGATAAGAAAGCTAAATTCCCTTAAAGTGGATGACAAATAGCCCTTTGATTTTGTCTATTTTTATTTTTTGTTTCTTTTGGGACATTGAAATGTCTAGTTTTAATATGAAATGTTTCAGCCATCGATCATCTAAGTGATCGTCCTAAGTACGGTCTGTGGAATCCTTTATATCCTCCTCAGGGCATCATGGTATGCCTAATATGAGAGCCCTGGTGTTTTTCAGAATGTTTGTAGGTGATATAAAAGTGTAAATTTGAATATGAAACATTATAAATTATTAATTAATTTTATGTGCATTATCATTAAATTTTAGCACATGGTTTACTTTCTTAAGTATTCTCCATGGCTTCCTTGATTTCCCAAGGCAATTGAGCCTGTTTGATTTATGTTATCTTGTTAAAAAATTAACTATTTAGATGAAATTTTATAAAGTTTCTGGGAATTAAAAATGTTGGGACAGTTTAATTGCTAGGTGGTTGTAAAATTTCAAAGCACACTTGCCTATTCTCTTTTTTTTTTTTTTGAGTTATGTTATTTGAACCACTACTTTACATACAACTTATGGGACAGCCAAAAATATAGAAAGAAAAATATGTATTGACACGAAAGCAATGGAGAGAGAAAATAAAGACACAAGGAGTGTATGAGAGAGAGAGTTGTCATAAAGTGGATGTACAAATATTTTTTTTCTTTTCTTGTTGTTAGGTGGCATAATGCCTTTGCAACACTAGTTAAGGAAATCAATATAGAAATATTAGATTTGGATGTAAAAGTTGTAAGTATTCGAGAATTTTATAATTTTAACTTTTTTAACTACCGTCCCAGGGCACTAGTAAATATATGACCATGATGATAATTATATGTGTATTCTATGATTACGAGACTATTTGTATAGTGTTTAGGCACATACAAAGTGACTTGTCGTTGTATATGTGTCTAAAAACTATACATTTGATCTTGTAATCAAGGAAGTATTTTTTACATGCAAATATCTAGGGGAAGAAAAATTGAGAGTCAAGTGGTACGTTTTTTGAAGTGATGTATTGTCTTTAATTATAAACTACTCCTACTTTATAGTCCAAGTCCAAATTAAATAATAGAAAAATGTTGGGATATCCTAAGGGTAAGATTCAAGCATTGTTCTGGTCAAGGGAAAAATATCCAAGCAGTCGTGGATGAAAGGGGGGAAATTGAATGTTAAAGATCTAACAAAAAATGAACTCAGTCTTGTTGTAATAAGAATCCTAAAATAGATGAGACATCTTAAAAATAGGTATGTCATTATTAAAAAAAAATTGAGATAGCTCTTAATTTTTATTTTATTTTACACAAGATAGCACTTAATAGGTAATTTTCTAGATAATGTTATCTTTGGTGATTCAAAGATATTCGAATGATATAATTAGAAGAACAAGTAAGATGGATTGACCAAGATAAAGGAGAGAAGAAGGTTGATTATAGATGGTGTTATCTTTGTTAGATAGCTCTTATAACATGACTTCAATGGTTATCCTCCTAGGGTGTGATGCGTTGATGAACAATGTGAGTAGTTAAAAACCTACCATATAAATAGAATTGCTATCACTAACAAAAGTTAGAAAAGAAGGTTGGGCATAATGTTAGTTGGTTTCTAACCTGGGTAGGGTAAATTTTGAAGTTATTCACACTAACTCAGATACCTACATTTGTTCATGTGATTCGTGGGAGTTGGTAGGTACATCATTGTGAGATGTTATTTGCCTCCAAGTCACATAACTCATAAGGGTACAATGAAGATTATTATTCACACGTGCTACTATAAGGATACTTATGAAATGTCCTAAGATCACGTTATAATACACATTAATGGTCAAAGGACGTGTGGGCCAAAATTGTATGTGAGCATTCACTAGAACCTTAACCTTTGTTGCTTTTGTTATACACCCTCCGGTCACTAATATAAACAAAAATTCACTTTGTAAATACATTCAATTAATGATATATGTGACATATAATAAAGATCATATACATCATTAATTGAATGTATCTAAAAAATGGATTTTTGCTTATATTAGTGACCGGAGGGTGTAGGAGTCACCTAATTTGAACGTAAATAATAAACACATGTTTTAGTTACTTTTTTTTTTGAGTTTTAGTTTCTTTTTCTTTTATTTTTCAAATACAAACATATGCATTTCATTTTTATTTTTATTTTTACAATTTTTCTTATCCATGGTTTTATTTAATCCTTTGTTATCGTTTTATCCATTACATCCTATATATATTTTTCCTTCAAAAATAAATCCTATATATATTTTAATCTTGACCCAAACAAAATGCCGGAGCTCATCACGGAGACACATTTTAATGCCTGCAACATCAGTAGAAAAGGAACCATCAATATTGCATAAAGTGGCATGCCCTACCTGTTGATTGCAATTGATTTCATGTTGGAAGGCAATGAGAAAGTATGTGCTACACAATTTTTTTTAACCATTAGTAGTATTTGCAATTTCCACAACACATTTCAATCACCTATGGCCATGATGAAGAAGTATTGACAACATTAGTGATTTCTAGGATTTTGTACGCATATTAATGAATCAGTTAGTCTCTGCACTTGTGTCAAGGATTTCTAGTTCACGTAAAATATATAGAAGTATAACATGCTCTGACCAAAACGTGAATTGCGCAGTTTTTATGAAAAATAGAAAGGATGGACCGGCCAAATAGAAGATGGTTTAAAAGATAGAGGGGGAGATAAAAAATACTATAGATTAAATCTTAAGAGATTTAGAAATAATGATATATTTTTAAACTTAACATGCAAGTAGATGTTAACTCCCTCAAAAAAAATAAAAATTAATGCAAACATTTGTAGTGCATAGTTGAATTTTAAAAAGTCTATAGTAAATTAGCTATATAAAAATAAAATAAATTTTTTATTTTTGAATCAAAACTATAAAAATAATATTGATATTTTTTGGTGAAATTACATAATTCGTCCCTTAACTTCCTTTTAGGTAACACTTTCTTCCTTTATTTTTTTTTTGTCCCGGCATAATCTTCAATGTTATAAAATGTCAACAAAGGTATTTTTATCAAAAAAATAAAAAAAAATCAAAAAAATCATCAAACTCATAGACAAACCCAAATCTTCATCATAGAAACAAAAAAAACTCAAATTTCATTGAGATTAATTCTGACAAAGTGGTTGAATTTGCAAGTATCTTTTGGATGTCTCATTGAAAAGAATACGATCATCGACATATTTAATAATTGTTAATTTTAGTAATAGTTTCTTATTCAAAAAAAATATATTAAACATTTCGGAAGCAATTAGAAGAATAATCAATAATTGATGATTTCAACAAAGAAAACTTACTGTTTACTGGAAGTGGGAGTTTTCTTTTTCCAGCGATCGATTTTTCCAAAAAAAGTCGGGAGAAGGTGGGGTGACCAAGTGAAAGGGTGAATTGTGTTTTATTTATGTAAAGGGTAAATTTGATAGTTTGTGTAAAATGTTGGGGTCAAGGTATAATAGTAGGGGTGTGGGGTATAACTTCTACATTATACAACTCACTTTCTTTTGGACTTCAATTAACCTAAGCCCATACAGTAGGCCCAAATAGCCTAAGTTATTTCAGTAACCCTAAATAAATACGATGCCGCCGCAACACATCTTCGTTCTTCACCTTTCTCCATTCCATTGTTTTCTTCTTTCTCTTTGCATCATTTCTTCTGTCGATCTTTATCTCATCCATTATTTCTCTATTTGCATAATTTCTTCTATCGATCCTATCTCTGCTTCTTTTATTCGTCACATACTCCTCTATTTTTTTTCTCTTTTTTTGAACGGAAACATTGTAGTTGTCGTTTCGCCCGAGTTGACACCACACAACAACATTCCAAATCGCCTGCATCGACCTCTTTCCACTTTCGCATCGCACCGTCACAACTGGGCGCAATGTAGCCATTTTGGCGGAACCAACGACTTTTAATAATAAAGGTTAAGACACCCTTCCTGATTTAATTTTTCTTGCATGTTTCTCGGTATTCATTTTTATAGATTCACTATTTACCTAGCTTTTAGATCTAACAATCAAAGTAATCAAATTTAATTTATGTGATTCTTGGGTGAAATTTATTTACGGTTCTAAAGAGCTTTACTTCGCAATGGACGACAACGATAACTTGCAATGATCCGATATTGGAGGTAGATCATTTTTAATCCCTTAATATATAATATATGTTTGTTTTGTACAACCCTATCAAATTTTGATATAGTTTATGATATACATTCTTTTGATCTTTTTTATTTTTTTATACTTGCAAACAATCCAACATTAACACCAACATACATTGATTCTAGATTCTTGTCAAACAAAAAATGTATCTACAATTGACAATCCCTACTTCCGATTGCTCAAACTCATCATCAATAAACTCTAAACAATAACCAAAACCCACATACCATTTCTTCAAATCAATTTTTATTAAATAAGTAGATTTAAAAAATAAATAAAAATAAGCAACAAATACAATTTTCAAAACTCAATTATCATTAAAAAATTTAAAATGAAATAAAAATGAAACACAATGTAACAAAATGTACCATAGAGGTACGCAGTTTCACCGAAAAAAGAGAGAAGGTTGAAATTTGAATGAAACGGTCGAAAATTTTCTACAAAAACACTACAAAAGTAAAATAAAATCATACACAACGGAGTAAGTGAATGAACGACAAGTCACACCTCTTATCGTGTCTTTTTTTTTTGTGGTGACCGAGATTTGAACCCTAGACCTTGCATATATTATGTATTGTCCTTACAACTGAGCTAAGCTCACGGAGACACCTCTTATCGTGTCTTAATATACACAAAAATAAAAATAAAAATATATTTTACTATATAAAGAAGACAATGTACTTTTTGTTTGTTTTACTAAAGTGAAGAAACTAATATATGCTACCATAATAATAAAATAATACTATATAATTTTTTTTGGGTACAACATATTATATAATATATTATTCTTATTAATAATTATGCATAAGTTAAATGAGTGGAATACAGTGCACCAAAACAAAAATGGGGGGAATACATTATAACCAAACAAAAATTTAGGGGTTCTTGAAGCACAGTTAGAGGATCTACGTTAGTAGCTCTCAACTTTGCTAGCACATCTGCACAAGTATTCCCTTCGCGAAAGGTGTGATGAAAAGATATTGTCAAATCTTTCTTCATAAAATCTCTAATAATCTCTAGACTCTAGCTCATTAGCATAATGATGAAACTGAGAAGTTCCCTCTTTGACAAGTTGAACCACATGCAAGGAATCCGAGAAACACATTACTTTTCGAAGTCCAGTTTGCCAACATAGTTTATCGTTAACTTTCTAGCGGATGCTCGTGAGGTGTCCTTTGTAAGGACGTAGTTTCTTTTTCTTTTTTTTTCTTTTTTCCTTTTCTCATGTCAACAAAAAAAATGAAGGGGAATCAAAGAAACGACTTTTTTATATCCAGTTCTTATTATAAGAAAAAGTTGGTTTTTTAGATTCATAAATAATTAATGTATCTTATTGTAAATATAAACTAGATACACATTTATACAATGAACAAAAAATGTCAATTGTTACTTATAATAAGGACGAAGGGAGTATTATTTATTATTTGAGATTTTAGAGTGAAAAGTAAACTTTTATTTTTTAAGAGTCAAATTTTAAATAGTTATTAACATAAATTTTCGATTTTAAATTTCTCATTCGGCATAAATTATAAGATAAAATAATCACAAGCAATATAGAAAATAGTTATAAATATTTTTCAAACTTATTTAATTTTATTGATATAAATTACATAATAATATTTTTTTTTGAAAAATACATAATATTTTTATTTCTTATATCATCATTTCCATTTATTGAAATTTCTATATGAATTTATTTCAAGATAATGTTTCTTGAATGAAATCATAAAATTGAATATGGTGAAATTATTTATAATTCATTTACATTTATCATGTCATATTTGATTGACTCAAATGTAGTTTTTTTTATAAGCCAAGAGCAAAATGACATCAAAAAGAATAGTGTCCAACTAAGTTGATACCCTACTCTAATTTGTTGCTAGTTGCCCATATATATTATTAAAAAAAGGAAAAATTACATAAATATTGGGGGACATAAAACCTGACCCAGTCAACCGGGCAAGTTGGTACCACACAAAGCATTATTGGATCTGGAAAAACAGAAACCGGTGCAACCACGACGAGTTTTGAAGCGGACAGCACCACCACGTATCAACAAACACAACCCCGCTTGGGGTTTCAATGGAACCTGATAGACCACAATCCACACACCTAAGCAGATCGACGACTGATATAAACAAAAAACAAGAAATCTGAATCTTCCTTGCGGCAGCGCGGTGAAAGGACCCGCCGTAACACAGACGCGAAGATGGTGGTTTGACCCACCCACCAACATGTTTCGGAAACCACACGCAAATCCACCGAAAAGCCGCCGACGGTTCTCGCGTTTGGAGGTGGTGCGAAGGAGAGAAACTCATCGCATCACCATGAACCACTACATCTCTGCACCAGAATCCATCAAGACTGGAGAGAAACGGGGTATTGCCGGTGATGCGGAGGCGTAGCTCGTTGCACCACCAATATTTGCAGCTACATCGTAAAGGATTTGCAAGGTGAGGAAGGGCAGCGGATCTGAGTGTTCAGAAAAATGTAACAAAAAAATACGAATAATAAATAATTTCACCATATTTAATTTTATGATTTCATTGAATAAAAGTAATCATAAAGTAAATTCATCTAGAAAATTTAACAATAGGAAATGATCGGATAAGAAATACATTCTAAATTAACTCTTATTATTTTAACTTATATTTTAATATCGAGGGATGAATTCAAATCCGAAAATTTATGGTAATAACTATTTAAAGTTCCTCTAAAAAATTATATAAGATTAGGAAATTTTATTTTCACTCTAATTTCAAATGAATTTTGTTTTCAGAAAGAGATGATACTTTTGTTTTAGTTCAATGCATTCCCCCGTTATGCATAATAAATAATAAATATAATATAGTATAATATTATATTATTATTATGGTATATACATTCTTTACCTTAGTAAAAAAAATGTATATTATTTTCTTTATATAGTAAAATTTAATTTCATTGTGTTACTTTGCGCATATTAAGGCACACAAAAAGTGTGAGTTGTCCTCCATTTTCTTTGTGCATAATTATATTGTATTCTTGTAATGTTTTCGTAGCGAAATTTCGATTGCTTTGTTTAAATATCAACTTTCTCTCTTTTTTCGGGAAAAACTTCTTAACTCCTGGGTTGGAGACATCATTCTTTATTTCTAAGGCATGGTCCTTTACATTGTGTTTCACTTCAATTTCGTTATAATTTTTTATTGATAATTGAAAATTGTATATGTTGTTAATTTTATTTTTTTTATTATTTCTACTTAGTTAATGAAAATTGATTTGAAAAAAATGATGTGTGGAGTTTGGTTATTCTTTAGGATTTTGTTGGTTGCCTTTATGAAATTGGAAACACTGGAAGTAGGGAATTGTGATTGGTTGGTACATTGTTTAGCATGAGTTATAGAATTAATGTGTGTTGGTGATGTTGGATTGTTTACAAGTATAAACAATTAAAAAGATCAAAATTTAATTGAATTGTATAAAACGAATATAAATATGGATAATTTAGCACAAAAGATCCGGTGGCTACATAATTAGCATATCAAATTATTCAAAAGCGACCACCTTTTATGAAGTAATACATACGATGATTTACGATAATAAATTAATAATAATTATTTATATAGTTTATATAGTCCAATCCCCTTGTTTGTTCCTTTTCTCCTTTTTCTCTTCTCCACCTATATAAGTCATACCACACAGTATAGTTTTAGGACAAAAGGAAACATAACTGAAAATCAATTCGTAATGTAGGTTGTTAGAATTAGTGAATTGATTATACATAGCATCATATGCAATTCAAACATTCAAGAATTAAACCATTAAGAGAATTTCAAGAATTAAGAGCTGGCTATAGTTTTTACTTTATTTTCACCATCATAAAAAAATAAACATTGCCAAAGAATGCTTCAAATCCTTTGGCTCATCCAGCTCTATTAATTCGTTAATATATATCTGTCACAAAGATAAGTTAAATAGTAGTAAAAAAAGAAGTATTCTAGTTGTATACACTATGACAAAGAAATCAACAATGAGATGCATATTCACATCCATATGTTTTTTTGAGATTTCATTATACTTGTGAGTACATTTCAATGGATTTCACCAATGAACCGATGTCAGTGGTTTATGGATCCAACAAGCTGGTTGCAAATAGCACGATTCAGACTTCTTTTAGTGTATCTCCTTCCACTTCTTCTATTGTCCCAGGTGAAAGTAGCTCCCCTTATTGACAGATGAAGCAGATCATAATTATCAACAAGTTGGTGGAACCAGAAGAAGGTACATCTAATTCAATTGTTCAACAAGCTCAACCAATGAATTATTATGAGTCGGACAATTGAATTAGATGTACCTTCTTCTGGTTCCACCAACTTGTTGATAATTATGATCTGCTTCATCTGTCAATAAGGGGAGCTACTTTCACCTGGGACAATAGAAGAAGTGGAAGGAGATACACTAAAAGAAGTCTGAATCGTGCTATTTGCAACCAGCTTGTTGGATCCATAAACCACTGACATCGGTTCATTGGTGAAATCCATTGAAATGTACTCACAAGTATAATGAAATCTCAAAAAAACATATGGATGTGAATATGCATCTCATTGTTGATTTCTTTGTCATAGTGTATACAACTAGAATACTTCTTTTTTTACTACTATTTAACTTATCTTTGTGACAGATATATATTAACGAATTAATAGAGCTGGATGAGCCAAATGATTTGAAGCATTCTTTGGCAATGTTTATTTTTTTATGATGGTGAAAATAAAGTAAAAACTATAGCCATCTCTTAATTCTTGAAATTCTCTTAATGGTTTAATTCTTGAATGTTTGAATTGCATATGGTGTTGTGTATAATCAATTCACCAATTCTATCAACCTACCTTACAAATTGATTTTCAGTTATGTTTCCTTTTGTCCTAAAATTATATTGTGTGGTATGACAAATATAGGTGGAGAAGAGAAAAAGGAGAAAAACAACATACAAGGTGATTTGATGAAGGTATTTCTGGAATTGATTACAGGGTTATTTCTTCAATTGGTATTTGATGAAGTTTATTTAGATATATGTTTTTGGTGCTTTTGTCTTATGGTTTATGGATATATTCATCAACTTTATTGTCATTGTGTGATTGTTAGAAGCATGGGAATTGAATTTTGCTTTGGTGCTCAACGTTGTGAGTTATAGAAGGTGGCATGTGGCTAGTTTGTTCAACAGTGACATATGTTTCCTGAGATATATTACTTCGTACGGTGCAAGATCATGGTGTGATCAAGTATTCTTAGCTTCAGTTAATTAAATGAAGCTTATGTTAGTTCACACCATTTTGGTGCTTTGACTCTTTTGTTGATTTGATGATAATTAGCCTTATTGGCTTGTTGTGAGCTTCTGTCCATAATGGTTAAGCCTTGTTGTTGTTTTTCTGTCATGGATGGTTAAACGTTGTTGTTGTGCTTCTGTCAAGTGGTTAAACTTGACATATAGTTTTTGCTTGGTGGTTAAACGTTGTGCCTTATTTGGTGTTATGATTGCTTCTGTCGGATGATGGATACACGTTGATTTGTTGTTTCTTCCTCCAAGCGGTTAAATCTGAGTTGTGATTTCTTCTTGTTGGACAAACATTTGCTTGTTGACTCTATTTTCAGCCGATCTATTTTCGGCATATCTCCTTCTTTTTTCTTCATTTTTTTGATGTAGTTTTGTATTGTTCATCCCAAGTTGAAAGTGTTTTGAACACCTTCTAACTTACGAGAGACTATTGTATTGGATATATATATTAGTCATCTAGTTACTGGTTAGTTAGTGACTATAAATAGGCTTAAGGTGTCACATTGTAACCAACTTTCTCTTTTGTAATAATATTCATTCTCATCAATACAATACTTTCATAGCTTTACTCTCATTACTTTCATAGATGTCATGTCTCATAACAAAGATAGGTGGTCATATACTCAAGAACGAAAAATAGCATGTTTGGAGACTGATTTGCAATCTTTTCAAGTTTGAAGCATGTGTAGTTTTGTGAAAAAGAATGGTGTGCGGTTATTTCAAATTAATATCGATGTTATATCCAAACTTTGGTCTGATTATATACAATAAAGAAATAGCATTAAACTTGAAAAACTTATAGCTAATAGCTATGTATTTGAAAATTAACTGGAAGTGTCAAAACACACATCTAGATTTTCTTGTTTCTGTAAATATTATGAGATATGAATGTACTCCCTTGGCAAAGTCGTTATAGCTATGATTATGCTAGATTTCCTATACTTTTGGGCATAACTTGAGGGATTTCATATATTACGAGAGCTACTTATTATATCTATATCGTTTAAGGATTAAATATGAGAAATAGAGATAGTTTAATAACTAAATCGATGCATTATTATTTTTTAAACTAAAAAAAGACGCCAATTTCATAATGATTTGTTTGTTAATCTTGATTAATGATTTAATATTTTTTAAAATCATAACGATTTGTTAATTTTTGCTTAGTATGGAAGGTTATAATTGATAAAGTGAAAGACACAAAATACCTTTTCTTTGTGACTGGATGAGTAGGAAGTTGGTACATGCTAGAAGGGTCTAAAGTTAGATGTCTAAATACCTTTTCACGAGAGAAGTGGTATATATTAAAAGTACAACTATATTTCAAAAGCGATTAAAAGTACACATGATGAATGAAGTACTGAACAAATCTTCTTTTTATGATTCAAGTACAACAATCTGACCAACAAAACTTCTTTTTATGATTGAAGCACAACAAATGAAGGAAATAGAAATATTACATATCCTAAAAATGTCCTTTTTGAAGAGTTACCAAGTATGATCAAAGTGAATCCAACATTTCCATCTTAGTCGGTCGATGATAGGCGATACTCAACACTGCTCATCCTTCTTGTGTCTTTGTGGTTGAGTTGATAGAAAAATTGAAATGTATCGTCCCAACCACAACTATCTACCATAATACTTGAATCCCAAACCAGAACTAGAAAAAGCACAAACCAAAATGGTGTTACAGACATGTCATCTATGTAAGCACACATCAGGAGTAATCTTGGCTATCAGACAAAAAATAAAACTGATGCCTTCCTCCCTTTTCTTATTATTGGGAAAAAGTGCATACGATGTTTCTGGGGTGTTTTTCTTCGGATGTTTCTGGGGGTGCTGTTTTTTTAAATTTAACAATTAATGCATGTTTCCTCCGATCTTTTTTATAAAAAACAAAACACAAATCTTTTAGACCAAGAAAACATCTTAGTTATTTTCATTTAATACACCTATTTTTCCTCCTAATCCATCTGCCCATGCTCTGTTGTGTGTTTATTAAATAATTTTTCCATTTATAAACAAAAATGAGTCCCTCAAATGGATCTAATCTTGGCAGGGGAAGCTTCATAAATCTGTAGACGGGCACTCATTACGTGCTTGCCAAAAATGTCATACATGAAGAGTTTGAAGGAACAAAGGTTACTCGTAGTCCCACAGCGGAGGACGTTGGGGGGTAGTCGTCGGATAGTTAGATGGCAGAGAAAGGATCGTTGAGCAGTGAATCACTCACTCACTCACTCTTCTCTTGCTCTAAAAATTAATCATGCCATGAAGCAAGAGTAATGTAAAACAAGTATAAAAAAAGAAAAAGAAAAAAGAACAGAAAAGGTGCTTAATTTGATTCACATGAAGGTGGTGGAGTTGACAAGAGTAGAGGTGGGTTTGAAGAGGGGTATGGAACAAGAAGAAAAAAGAGTAGATCTAGTTTGGATGATTTACCATTTAAGATTGGTGTACCTTTTTGACCTAATGTGATAAATGGTGTTGCACAGTGCAATACCCTCAGTACTTGTGCACTATAGTCATTGCCAATTAAAGCCTGCATAGTTACTATGTCACAACTTACATTTGACTTTGGCAAGAAACAATTTTATTTTAATGATGAAACATAAGCAAATGTACACAATACACAAGTTCTCTTTCAGTTTCAAACCAGTTCAATTTCAAAATTCTGTAAGCATTATTCAAAACCAAGTTAAGAAAGGAAACCAAGAATATTTTCGCATCTGACAGAAAACAAAGAAATTGAAATGCATTGTCCCCAACTATCTGCCTTATACTTCAATTCCAGACCTGAACTAGAAAAACCACACTCTAAAATGGAGTGTAAGCACGAATTAGGAGTAATCTTGGCTATCAGGTCGAAAGTAAACTGATGCCTTCCTCCCTTTTCTTATTATTCGGAAAAAAATGCATGCGATTTTCGTCAAAGAATATACCTAAAGTACAAAAAAATTCTAAAAGAAATTTTACAAGATCCTTCTATTATTTGTGGTTCTTCATAAAAAAAATATAAGCTCTTTCTTTTGCACCGAGCACCAAGAGGCCGGCTTCATCTTTCTATTCTATAAACAAAAATGAATTTTTCTCCCACATTTTGTGGTTTGCTTCAACCTTTTGACAGACATCCTTTAATGTCGACAGAGACTCACACTGCCAGCTTAAGGAGAGCTGGCCTTCTCTGCAGCATTATCATCAATAGCTAAATCGGATACCTCGTTGACTAAATCTGTTTCATGTTCGCCATCTGCTGAAGCTACAGGCGATGTTTCTGGGGTGCTGTTTTCTTCAGAATTCAGCAGGCTCCAGTACATGATGCTAGCAGATAAAGTGAGTATCATCTTCTGGTTGACCTGTCAAGGTTAAATGCAAAATAAGCTTGAGCCACAAAAATAAAATTTCTCAGCCCAATGAAGTATGGTATAATCTAGGTAAGACTTAATACATTCTATCTGAACAAACCATTGAAGTTGATTTCATAACGTTAACCAAACTTAACAAAACCATGAAGTTGATTTTTCATGGAGCACTAGCAAAATTACTATTAAAATTAAATTTAATGTTGACAGCCTTACCTCGATTATGTCCTCAGGTAACAGGAAAATGGAACATCCAAGTTTTCTGGCAACACTGATTATATATGTTGAATTCAACTTCTTGTCATCATCTGTAATTTGTACGACAGATTACATTTAACATTTCAATTATTGTTAGTAAGATAACATATTTACTATCACATCACATCAATGTTAAATTAAATGCTTGATCAAGTCAGCTTCAATTTCTTGAAGGTGTGGCAAAGTTGACATACCAGTCTCCCCTTTAGTAACTAAACTCCAGTTGACCACCCTTGGCTCCACGGCGCTCAAAAGCTCAAGGAAGAAAATTCCATTGGAAAGATTCTTATCCTGATAAAAGAAAAGAAATTAATAAATCTAAAAAATGTGTTGGAGTCCAAACAACAAAGCAACCACTGTGCACACTGCCCCTTTGTTAAACAACAGTCCTTTTCTTTATTCTAAAGCTTTAACAAAATTAATTTTTACTATCAGCCGATATCAAATGCTTGTCATTTAATATGAGAGCAAATATCTAAGACTGGTAATTGTTTTGCATAAATGTAAAATCAAGAGTACCAAATATGATATATGCAAATGCAAATACATATACATATTATTCTCAACGGTGAATTCATAATATAAACTGTTTTGGAGCCACCTTAAGATAATATGCATACATGTCAATATCAGTATACTCAGAACTGGTTATTTTCTGCTTTATTACCTTGAAACTCTCCATTTCAGATGTTCTTCCGGCTTTCTTCACTTTGTTATTCGCCCAGTTTAGTATATCAGCATCAGTAATCTCTTTACCTTGGGAGTGTGATCTCAAGTTTCTCAGAAGTTGAAGCATGGTAAATCTCATAAGCTGCCACAAAAAAGCTGTTGGACAAACAGAGATGAATGTTCCTGTTAGACACTCCTATGCTAGATAACACATGGGAAACAGGGGAAGGGGGGCAGAAACGGGAGTTGTGCCGTAACAACCTTGCCTGTGCGGGCAAGGAGGGGGAAGCGGTTAAAAACAATGATAAAGGGAGAGAAAGGTATCGAATAGGGTAGCTAGTCATCAGTGAGTTTTTGTGAGGCCTTAAGGAAGGGAGATCGCTAAAACCTAGTCTGTGAGTAAATCTTACCTCTCCAATAGGCTCTTAATCCATTCTTCGGTTATAATATTTCCAGTTCCCATCAGTTTAAAAATTTATTGAGACAGCTTTGAACAAGACAATGATCAATCAACAGAACTTCGTCATAACATCCCATCTATAATGTTACAGAAGAAGGACCTCTCATTTTAACATTTCCTAGAAAGACTGTTTTTTTAACTTTCACTATAACTAAGAACTAAAAAGAGGGAAGGAAATTGTCATCTCAAATCCATCAAGAGTCGCCTAATACAGACACAGTTCCTACTTTTCTGTAACTTCTCATTTAAACTGTCTTAATAAAATTGAAGTTTCGAGTTGGTTTCCATGCGTTGTTTCGATTTGAAATATAATATTGAATTGTCAATCTATCATCTAAATAAATGAAATTAGAATTTACGATATTCTTTTTAGCAGAAAATCAGATTTTCTACATCTACACTCACCATGGAAATAAAATCTAATATATAGTTCTGCAATAGTTTGAGAACAATTATTAATGTTCCTCGTATGAAATAACAAGAACATATCTGGCCTATTGGTTATCTTCAACTATAATATTGATTTAGAAAGAAATAGTAGCAGTATAAAACAAAGCACCGGCCAGCCAACAATCACGTAAACATATCGACTTCACCAACAATACTGATTTATCATAAATCTGAAAATCATAGAAACTAACCTAGTAAGAGCTTCTTATTCCCTTGAACAATATCGTTACCAGCAACGTTTACTAAGGAAAAGTTTAGGTCCTTCCCAATTTTTATAACTTGGTTGCAATTCTCCACTTTCCGAAATGGCATCTTTATAGGAGGCTTTGTCGCCTGCTTCCAACTGACAGATCCAGGTGAAACCTTATCAAGAACTTCTAATAGAACCCATCTGTGAAAAAGGAAATAAGGAAATCCATAACCAGTGGTTGGTTCAATGAAAAAATTAAAAGGCAGAAGTACAGGACAAATGAGACCAGGAAAGGAAAAGCTACCCATTTCTGACATCCTCGAAAACATTATTGACATAAGTAGCAATTCCAAGACTGTTAATCCAGAGTCTGAAACATCTTTCTTCCCGAGATGTCTGTGCATCATCAGTCATCATCTCAGCGAAGGACATTTTATTCGTGTCAACTGTAAGCCCATTCCTACACAAACGAAAGCCACAATCTCCATCAGCTAAAGATCCATCTTCTATACATTTCCTAACTCTATAACTGCACTACTCCTAGATACTTGTTCCCAGTAAATGTAAATGAAATTAATCGTCAAGGGTGACCCATTATGTGATATGTATGCCATCAACTACCCCATCCTCTTTTTTTCCGAAAGGGAAAGTTCTAGTCTAGTGGAAACAATCAAAAGAAAGAAATCTGAACTGTTCTATACTCATAAGATATAATGAACCTGATACTAAGAAGCTCTTTATCCAAAAAAAGATACTCAGAAGGTCATTAAAAAAAATTGGAGGAGCTAACCTTTTCCCAATAAAAAAAGGCAAAGGAAAAGTAGCAGGTTCTTGGAAGCATGCCCCAAAATATTCTTAATGTATAAATTTGCAACAAAGTGATTAGCACAATTGCAACCTCCTAAAAGTAACCATACCTATGCTGGAAAATTTGAGCAACAAATGCAAGATTAAGGTTAGGTGACCCTTCAACTATGTCCTTTGGAGTGAGGTATCTCTTGCAATCTAATCTCTCTGCCTGCTCAAGAACCATATTTGCTCTTTCTGTCGGATCACTTATGGTCAAGGCAGATGGGCCTGCAGTTTCTGGAGCAAGAGCATTAAGCAAGTACGCATAAGCCTCTCCATCCTGCAAAAAGAAAGTATTCAATGATAAAATAGACCCGCGCAATTTAGAACCATGCTGTATCTGTTTACATCTATCGAACGTATGCTATGTGAGGAAAATGTACCACACAATAATTCAGTAATCAGCATGTTACAGGACAACAATACAGTGAAAAGGGCCACAATTTCTTCACTGGTTTAGTAAATCAGAACAACAGGGGCTCGTAAGGAGTACTACGATACTAGTTCATCAATTGTTATACCTCCACAATTTCATTCTACAGTTCATCACACTAGAGGAGCCAAATCTTGAAGTATTATAAATCTTAGAAATGATGAAAATAAGTAGCTCTGACACCATGTTAAGAAAGCAAATGATGGAATTTGTGTATTCTACACACACCGGAGCTATGTTATATTATATATGCACACACATCATGATAATAGGAAGTATTTAACACTACCCTGTATTATATATTTACATGATACTGTAACTACTTATTTTTATCATTTCTAACAACTTTGATTAGAGTAGGTAAACAAACAATAAGAAATAGCATTTCCCTCACCTTTACATCAGATGAGAAATTTGTAACTTGTTTCTCATAACCAGCTTTCTTCAAGTGGAAATTCATCCATTTCAATAAAACCTTGTCAGGTGCTAAACTGATAAGCTCCTCCACATCCTGCCATTTTGTCATAACGTAATGAAGAGGTTTAATTTAATCGCTGTTCTGACAAATGAAAAGGAAAGAATATCACGGAACTTGTAAATTACATATAAAAGGAACAATATTATCCAATATCACCTTATCATCTTCCACTAATTCCAAAAGTTGAGGAGTTTTCTTAAGATTGAGATCAGCTAACAATTGAATCTAATGTTGCCACAGAATGAAAAGACAGACAAACACAAGAAACCATAAGTTAAGAAGTCTTTCCAATGAATAATAGAAATCAGAATGGTGTTAAATGTCAATCCCTCATCTTATGTAAGTGAAAATGGAGTACGTTTCAGTTGTACCTTGATTATTTGTGAAATCAGACCAAGTACCAAATAAGGCTACAAATAAACAAACAAGAAACTTGTCAAAACTAAAGAGTTCAAGTCTGTCAAAATTCAGACGATCAAAATCACAAAAAAAGAAGATTGAACTTACTCTTCCTTCAACCATATCCTGTGTACCAATATTAACCACTGTGCACCCAATAGCCTTTGCTGAATTGAGGCCAAGGGTGTGGTTTTCATTCCTCTCCCATGGATTAAGATCCCGTTTTGTGTTAATGGCTCGCTCATCTATTGTCCCAGGAACAGCGATATTAATAAGCTTGCTGCAGCATTTAAATAAACAATAAAATTAGACATACAATTTTAGCCTTTTTTTTTATAAAAAATAAAATTCATCTTATGTTTGGCGTTGATCATTTACCAAAGCAGGACTCCATCTTTAGCAAGATCAAACAATGCATTTGTAGCCGGATCAATCGGAAGAAACTGCTTCATGAATTTATCTTCAGCCAAGTAACTGTTAATGTGTGCGACATAAGAAGCCTTCTCAGATTCATTAATTGCATGATGAACGGTAGTCGTAGCTGCCTTCAAAAATGAAGAAGAACTTTTTGAACCGCCACCTTTTGCTGCAGCTCGAGTTTGCAAGTTTAAATGTGCCTACCACTCAATGTCAATAAATAAGCTACCAGGTTCAGTATAGATAATACCTATAAAGTTACTTACAAATAAACTATAAACTGAATACACATTCCCACACAGACATTTGAATCAAAAAACAAAAGTATACTTTCAAATTAGGTGCATATATATATATATATATATATATATATATATATATATATATATATATATATATATATATATATATATATCTCAAGACTCTAGAAGCAAATTGAACATCAATGACATTCTTGTATGTTCTCGTGGAAATTGCACTCATCTACTACGAGGAATGCCAAAATAACACCCACACCCCTTCTATTTTTCAAATGAACACTAACCACTCTTATTTGTTGGAAAAATTGCACACCCCTCACCTTAGTTTTGGTTAAATGAAACACATACACGCCCTCTATTTCTATATAATAGAGGGGAGATGCGGATAATTGAGGAGATATCGTATGATCAATGTCTTTTCCTAAAATAATAGAGGAGATATCGTATGTCATTTAAGCATACATCAGGGAGATGAGTGCAATTTCTCCATTATCATGCTATTTCTTCTACGAAATCAAGAAACATTATATGAAAAACGCGTAAACGAAAAAAGGGCTCACCCTAAGGAAGGACTCAAAATCAATTTCATCATCCATATTCTGATATGACTCTTCCAATACAGCCTTGATCTCATCCTCAGTAAAAAACTCCGAAAAAGCCTTCAATTTCTTGAAAATGGGAGGCAAATTTCCCACAATAACCCGACCTGATTGAGTTCTTTCAGATACATACTACAAACAACACAAAACAAACACATTCCATCATTATTCAAATTCATCGAAATCCTCATCAATGATCAAGAAATCAAACTGGTCAAATTGAAATTAAAATCACAAAAAAAAAACACTTACTTTTGATTTGAGAGTTCTTAATTCGACTTGAGTGAACTGGCTCTGAAGCCATTGATCAGAAACAAGAACACCCACAAAACTAGACATGTTGAAAGTTGAAACTTTGGTTGAAGAATTTTATCAAACAGTTGGAAGATCACACTGACCCAACAAAGAAAAACAACACATTGGTATCAACGATGATTGAATAACAACAAATTGAATGGAAGATTCATATAACAAATCAAATTGAAGCAATTAACGTACCTTATGGGTTAAGATTGATAAAAAAATCTCATTTTTTTTGTTCTTTTTTGTGAGAAAGGAAAGAGAGAAGAGAATTGTAGGAAAGTGAGAAAATTGGGGTGGAGAGAAAAAAACGATTTGGTGATAGGACCCGCGAAGGAGAAGGAAATGAGAAATCAATCAATCAATTAACAAATCATATGCTTTTATTTCACTCTTTGCTTTGCCACAAGTAACACTCAATTGACATCTGTCAATCATTATCAAATCTAGATCAATTAGTTAATGTGGTTAATTAGTTAATTAGTTATCTACTTTAATCTTTATTTTTGGTTTGTAGAAGAGTGACAAATACTAAGCAAAACTTACACAAACACTTGAACACAATTACGAGGTCTCTCGTGAGCTTAGCTCAGTTGATATAGATAATGCATAATATATATGCAAGGTCTGATGATCAAACTCAAGCCACTACAAAAAAAAACACAATTACGAGGTTTCATATACAAAACTTTAGATGAAAGATTTTTAGTTTATTAATATCGATGTTGTCAATTGAGTTAGACATTACAAAAAAAAAATTGACAAAAATAAACGATATTCATTCATTCAAATTGGTAGAGTACATTAATACAATACAAATCCAAATTCGTTAAAAACAAAAAGGATGAATTTGTGAACAAACTCACATCATCCATGTTAATAACATAAAATGACAAAGTATCTATGCCTACAGATATGACTAATATGACTATATTCAAGTCTCCGAAATACTCATATCTCCGGATCTACAACGTTGACGGCTTCAAAGTCATTGTCATTGATTGGATCTGCACTTGCTCAAAGCTAATCTTTCAACCCGAATCAAATAAACATTGCACTAAGACGGGAAATCAAAAACGCACCGCACAAAGACGGGAAATCAAAACAAACAGAGTCGTTTAGAAACGACGAAATCACAAAAACAAACGAAAGAAAATATAAAATATGTGAAATCACTTATTCAATTAGAATAATACAACTCAGAGAGGTGATTTTTGGGTCAAAATTGACCTTAAATCACCCGTCTGACAAGAAAAAGAAGAAGAAGAAGAAAGAGGTGACGGCTAGGGTTTGAGAAGGAGAGGAGAGAGAGAGGCGCACACAAATTTATCAAATATAATTAAAATTATAGAATAGTTGAAAATGTTGAATATTTATTTTTCCTTCTAGTTTATTATGTGCTTAAGGTGCTTATTATGTGCTTAAGGTGCAAAAGAAAAAAACGAGGGAGTTCAAAATACATGAAACTAGAAGTATTAGTACAATTATTAAAAGTTACATGCATTACGAGTAAACGAGTAGAATCAAACAAGCTGAATTGAGTTATTCATGAATGAGTCGAACTTAATTTTAAAAAGGTTTGTATTGAACTCGAGTTGAACCAATTCTAATCGAGTTAAGTTTAGCTCAAACGAGTTCGAATCAACTCATTTTCATCCCTAATCACATGCATCGCTGTTATGAACTAGTTTTACCTTGACGTCAAATAAGAATTAAGAATATGATGATTATTTCTTCAAAAGAATATGGCGATTATTTTAAAAAGTGATTATAATAAATAGAGTAATTTGTTACCGGATGACAACGAAGAATATCAACAACACTCAATATGACATATGTTAATCCTTATCAACTCGAATCAATCGGTTAATCTAATACAATTAATATTAGGCTATAAAATTATATTTCCTCCATTTTAAAATGAGTATCGTTTTAACTAAAAAAAATTATTTCAAAATGAATGTCACTTTCGGTTTCCAAGGCAATAATAACTTTTTCTTTTCAGCTGTACTCTTCAATTAATACTATATACACTACTTCTAAAGTGTTATTTTTTCTTTAATGAAAAACAAACCAATAGTTGATTAGGATAATTTGGTAAAATAACATCTCTCTTTCTTTTAATTAATGTATTTCTTAATACATGCGTAAAAACCTTAAACTACGTTTATTTTAAAACGGAGGGATTAGAAGTGACTAGAATAAATATAATGTCTCAAGTTCAAATTCGAGGGAAAATGTTTGGCCTAACATTGTTATTTTTGAAAGAGTTCGGCCTTAACATTATTGAAATTTGTGACTTGAACTATACCTCACGTACATTATAGGGACAATGTAACGTGGGTTTAATTGAGATAAACTATTGGTGTAAATACTTTTACCCCAACGTCTAATAAAAAATGAGAACATGTGACATGCACCCTTAGTATAAACTAATTTTACATTGAGGTCTAATAGAAATCGAGAATTGGACGATTATTTTTAAATAGAGGTTACAAATATATTTACTTGACAATGACAATACGATTTATTTTTATTGGTGCACTTTCATTAAACTCATAAAATTAAGATTAAAGGATATATATAATGAGTGCGTAGAATAATTTTACATTAACATTCTATTTGCTCTTTAAAAAAAAAAAATCAATTTGTTACATCGTCTTGTATAATTTTTGAATAAAAATAATTATGTAATTATATGTTTTCAGGTGATTTGTGATTAATTGTCAATGTAAACAACTTTTAAATTGATAAGGTATGGTTTTTAATCTAGAAAAAATCATGTATTAACACATCATTTCTTTTACAATTGCAGTTTAAAAATAACAAAATATTGGATTTTCATTAAAAGTTTGTGTGAAGCTAGTTTAGTTTGGATGAAGCCTTTTAGTCTTTCTAGGTCAATCAAACAAATTTCCATGACAAGATTAATGTAACTGGAATTTAAAAGCTAATTTCAAAATTTTATTTTGAGTGCATGTTTAAGTTTCTAGACTTGGATGTTGAGTTAGTGTCAAAACTAAGATAATTTAGATTTGTGTAAACATTTTTTCACTGAGGGGATTTGATAACTCAACAGATTTAAAGCTAAGACTAAAGAAGTTGAAGGTCTAAAGAAGATCAAGTTCTAAGAGAACAAAAACAACATAACAATTAATAAAAACGATATTTGTATAATTATTTTTATCAATTTTTATGATATTTTTCTCTCTCATACTCGTTATGTTTTTAATTTTATTTTTTTTATTACTTTGGTTTTTGTTTCAATGTCTCTTTTTCTTTGTAAATTTATAGTAGTATCAAAAGTTGTCATAAAAATGATTGTGCAAATAACACAACTCTTTCTTTTTTGGTTTTAGATGAAGTGGTAATCCACTGAAATTAAACTCAAACACAACTGTGAGAACCTATGTTCAAACCCAGGTCACGACGTTCAGCCTTGCAATTTTGACATATGTCAGTTGAGCTAGGACTTCTAGACGCAAATAACACAACTCTAACAATTAACATACTAACATTTTCCTTTAAAAATAAATAAAAAAAATTGTGCGACAATATTTACTCACGCCAAAATATTTTTTAAACCAGAGCAATTTCTCAAAACCATGATTTTCAAATGCATTTTCTTAAATGAAAGATTAAATACCTAAGAGTACTCTCATGATAAATGATTTATTCCACCTTAAGTAGAAGTTTTAGGTTTGAGTACAACCAGAAAACTTAAATAATATTAAAATTTTTGAAGGAAAACTTTGTAACTCATTAGAGTATTATTCAACTGTATGATTAGTCTTTATAGTTATACATAAAAATGTCTGATCCATTAAAAAAAAATCAAAATGAGGGATACAATATTAAATAGAGAAAGGAAGAAAACACTCGTGAGTTGTGAAAATCGGTGTTCAAAACAAGGACCAAAGAAGGAGAAAAACGACCTCAGGAACACCGAGAAGAATCAGTGGTCAAAACAAAAACCACCAATGAGAAGGAAAGGATCAACTATGAAGAGAGAAAGGATCAATGATAAAGAAAGGAATCTTGGGACATTATTGGAGCCATGAATGTTGATGATTTATAAAAATGTATTCAAAGTTTGGTGCACTTTACTTTGTTAAAAAAGGTTAACTACTCAAAAATCATGTTTAGTATAATTGAATCATGAAAGACACTTTAAGATTAGATACCATTTGTGTATCATTAAAATACCAATGTCATATAACATTGTTTAACGAAAGTGTGTCATATAACACTTCACAAGTTCACATGTATATATTTTTTCTTGAGGAATGATAAATATAGCGAAGAAAAACATCACGATTTTATCACGACACTCACGTATTACCACTAGTTTTACCACTAGTTTTATTGATCACTCTCATATGTTCCCCTCATTCAATATGTATTTTTTTTTATCACTTATCTACGGTCTTTTGTCGTCCATCCACGTGCATTTCAACTTTCATGGCACTATGTGCCTCACTCTCCAACTCATCTATAATTACGAACAAGGACCATGAAATATGTACAGTTATGAAAGTGGACTAAACCAAGAAGAGATCCTATGATATATACCTTCACATACTTTACAAACAGGATGGTTTTAATTGTATTCGGGACAAATTCGTATATTCGTGATATATAGCACCACTGTTTTCTCTTTATTCTTTAGACCTTCTTATGTGGTACATTTTCATTGGTCAATGTTATATAACATTGGTATCTAATGGTACATAAATGGTGTCCATCTACGATTACTATTATAAGTAAAAATGTAATTTTTAGATTCATTTAATAAATGATGTCTATAGTCAATAATATATTGTTAAGCTCTCTCTCTCTCTCTCTCTCTCTCTCTCTCTCTCTCTCTCTCTCTCTCTCTCTCTCTCTCTCTCTCTCTCTCTCTCTCTCTAAGAGATGCGCATTCTCTCCTTGTGACAAGGAAGAACCTTAGTTTTCACATAAACCCTAAATTCCACATACCACTCATAACCTTTACATAGTTTCTTTCTGTTTCATTCATGGAACGTCTTGATTATCTTATCTTGGAGGACGATGAAGAGGAAATCACAGTAGAGGTGGACGAACACACCGGGGAAGGGACAAAAATCATTCCTGCCTTGTGTTTCGTGAGAAGATTCTTAACGAAAGTTGATACGCGTGCACATGATGAAGGACATGATGAAAGAGATAGGATGTCCTTTGAAGAGGGTGACGATATCAAACGCAAATGAAGGAATTAAACCATCAAAATTGTTTTTTATATTCTTATTCTCATTTTTATAACAAGAAAGGTAGTCTATTAGTTACTTGCTACGTCTTATCATTTTTAAACCAAATTCAAGGTAGATATATACATGTGGAAAAAGAACTAAAGGAATGTTTGTATCATCATCTACTTGCGGCACAACATCTCTGCGTTGTCCATAAAAGAAAACACAACTGGTTGATGGTTTACAAAATATTACCTACATAATCCATTTTATGATAAAGTGTAACAAAAAAAATGATATAAAGTACTATGGATACTTCACCCAACAACAAAAAATACACCAAGATGACACACCTTTGATGCCACACCTAATTTCTATTTTGTGAATGCTACTTTAGAATAGAATCTATTGGATTATGTAACCATTCAAAATACATACAAGGATTCTTTGGATATTTATTTAACTAAGAAGGTTTTCTATGAGGTGCAAATTATTTATTTAACACTACCGGCAAACTTACACCGCACAAATAAACGATCCTCCGATTCTGCCTCCGTTGGACACCAAGGACATCCTCAATCAGTTATTGTGAAGCAACTCTTGAACCGTTTTTCCACCACTTTAACTAGAAAGACCTCCCCATCTATTTGAACTTTGATTGCCATATTAACGATCTCCATAATGGCCGTTATAAACAACATTCGAACATTATTTATAGAATACCATATACTAGTCCTTGTTTGAGTTTGCTGAATAGAAAATCTAAAGGTATCCATTAGTATCACGTAAGTGGTGGATCTAATGACTAGTTTTGGTATTCATTAAGGAATAATAATAATTTATGCTACACGTGTGAAGATAGGTAGAATCACGGTATGTATGTATATTGTTAAAAACATAGGACCCTTTTATTTAAAAATGTGAATGTTAAAAAGTCTAGAGTATTAACAGACTCTTGATACCCTTAAAAAATAGACTTGTGAAAGTGTAGGAGAGGTTATATATATATACATGAGTTGACATCATCTATACTTAATGGATGCTTCCTTTTAGAGAATTTTTTTAAACTAATAATTTTTTTTAAAAAAATATTACTAAATGTTGTATTTTTATTTATAATTTATTTTAAAGTTACTCCCTCCGTTCCTTTTTAAGTGTCTTTTTAGCGTGTATTTTTCGTTCCTATTTAACTGTCCTTTTTGTATTTTTAGGATATGATTTGTCAATTATACCCTTTTTCAATTACTCTTAACTTTTTCAATAAATCTAATTAATGTTATCTATTTGGAAAGCTAAAGTTTGTTTTTTTTTTTTAACAAAGTTTGTTTGTTTTTTTTAAACAAAGTTTGTTTCTTATTATCTTCAAATTTAAACAAAATTTTGTTACAAACAATGGTTCAAAGAAGAGTTAAAATTCTATAAATAAGATGAATAACAATTCTATAAATTTAAAAATTCTATAAATAAGATGTCGCACAATGCGAATCTAGCATTGGTTGAAGCCATAGTTGAAGTCTTAACTTTGATTAAAGGAGTTGGAAGGAATTAAAGTTTTTCTTAGTTTTTGATTAATGTGAAGTTGGAATAATTTTTATATTGACTTATAATAATTTAAAAGATGTGCGGAATATTTAAAAAATTGACAATTGTTTATTTTGGGAGAGAGAGCGCGTAAAAAAATAGGAATTTGTTGGAGAAAAAGATAATAACTAACAACTGTTTGTTACGAGAAAAAGATAACATATTAAATTTATTGGAAAGATAAAGTGTGTGCAAAAAAATATGAATTTATTGTTGAATTAAAAGGAGGGTATAATTGGAAGAAAACGTGAAAAAATACACTTTGCTATTTTGATGGAAATTTTCTAAAAAGACACTTAAAAAGGAACGGAGGGAGTATTAATTAATTAGTTTTATTTTTGGACTAAGTCATGTAACTAAACTAACTACACGCGGGCTTACCAATTTTGTATTTTTATTTATTATTTTTAAAGTTAATTATTAATTAGTTTATCTTAGACTAAGTCATGTAACTAACTACCTACACATTTGTTGCCTGATCAATATTACACCTTACAATTTACTTCTTCAACTACATTGTAGCTTTACAACTTTAGTTCAGAGAAAATTTTGCAACCTTAACATGCAACCAAGTATATATAAAAAGGGAGTTTTGAGGTCTAAAATATACACGAGAGTTTAGTAGGTACAATAACATACATCCCTTTAAGGATACATTCCTTGTTGTGACAAATTAAACTGAAGCATAAATTAAATCCCACACACATACATTTGAGAGTTGTTATTGTTTCCTTGAGTATGAGTGTTGTATCATGGAGAATATTTAGCTATGAGACCAACATCGTTAGATAATTTGTGGTGACAAATACTCTTACCCAAGTTTTGGCATGCCTTAGTCAAGTTCGATAAGTATTGCTTACTCTCTAGTCTATTTTATTTATAGTTTAATTTGATACTAATATTTTTTATGGCTAATTTTATGTAAATGACTAACTTGTTTCCTGTTGTTAGCTGATTTCTATGCCTCGGTTTTTTTTTTTTTACCTTCGGTTAACCTTTTTATTTGCTGCTGTTTTAGGGTTTGGGAGCTCTCTGTTGTAACTCATTTTGGGGGTGATTTTTGCAATAGCAATTCTTGTATTCCTATTTTAACGTATTCGAGAACACCTTATATTATTTTTTAAACAAAATATTAAAAGCATGTTTCCTTAATTTATCTTAATGTCTCAAGCAATAGTAAAGCAAATGGGAGTGAGTTTGTTAACTTATTATTTTGCCTCCTTTACAAATCAAGTAGGGCATCTGACCAATGCTACTCATGCTAGCTTAGGTGGTAACGATTGCCTATTGGATTAGGCTTCCTCTCCCCTATGTTCTATTATATTTTGTCTTCGTCAGCTTAGGTTGCTTGTTAGCATTATTGTATATAAAAAGTTTTATTGTTTTTATATATTAGAATGCTAACAAACAGTCTAAATCAATGAAGAGATGATATAATAGAACACAATGAAGAGGAAGTTTGAGTCAAAGACAATTGTCACCAGTGAAGATACCATGAATATAGTTGGCCAGACGCTTTCTTAGATTTTTTAAGGGATACATTTTTTTGGCAATTGGAGATGAAGTAACTATACAAAAAAAAGTGGAGAAACATTTTTTTTAAAAAACACGATTTTGTCTTCGGTTTTGGGAGAGGAGGGAATACTAGTAGAGAGAAATTTATATTATGTGAACTGCTACATTTGTTTGCTCTTTTTATTTATTTATGATCATGTTAGTTTTAACTTTCAATGTAACAATTGATGTTTCTTATTTATTTCAATATATTTGGAAGAGTGTTTTCTTTCAACTACATGTTCAAGAACCCTTATTTTACGTTACTAAAAAAATATATCATTAATTGGTCTTCTAACTTACTCATTTGCCTCCTTTTCTAAATTCAGGAGATTAGTTGCCCTATGTTTCCTCTCAACTATGTTCTATTATATTCTCTTTGTAGACTTAGGTTGTTTATTATCATTCTAGTATATAAAGAGTTTTGATGTTCAATAATCAAATAAAATTTAACTTCATCGCTCTCTAACTCTGGAATTAACTCCACATATTTCTTCTTCGCTAGTATTGACACTTATGTGAACTCTAACAACTATTATAAAAAAACAATGCATTGAAGTTTAACTCTTGCTAACACAATAGATTTAGAGTTTGATCTCATAATTGTGAATTGATCACTATCCAAACTGAATATTGAGTAACAATAATTATCTCATAAGCACTTATGAATAAGCTTCGATAATTTTTTTGAAGGAAAATAAGCTTAGATAATTAGATATTTTTATATAAAAAATAACGTTAAATTATTTTTATCTAAAAAAGATAAAGTTAAATTAAATTTGTAACTTCATCCGTTTCCAAATAATGTTAAATCATTAAATCCAAGATTCATATAAGAACATGATTGAAGAATCATAGATTTGAATACTAAAATATCATATTAAAATAAAACCAGACACTAATTTTTTTTTTTTTAAATCCATATAAAAAATTATCGAAAGAACGAAAATAACATGAAAGAAAAAAGATAAAAATAAATTGTTACATAAAATTAAGATAAAGTGCACTATGTATAATGAGAAATGATATTTGTACAACCATTTTTTGACAATTTTTATGACAATTTTCTCTCTCATACACTCACATTATGTTTTTATTTTATCTTTATTGTTTTGATTTTTGTGTCAATACATACTTTTTCTTTATAAATACATGGTTATCTTATAAGTTATCAACCAAATAGTTGTTCAAATAACAACAAGACATGTATAATATCTCTATCAAAACAAGATAAATGAACGAGTGAAATTAAACGACCAATATCTAGCCCATAATAAAACAACGGTCAATTATTAAGAGAATAATTTCCAACTAAACCGATAGAGACGATAACAGGGGTTCATGTGAGTATTACATAATATATCATATGGTACATATTGATGGATTCAATTTTGGTGATATAGTTTTCACATAATTTATTTAATCTTTCTTTCAATTTCACATAATCTATTTAATTCATACTTAAACTCCCTGATCAATTTGATTGGTCATGAATTATGAGTGTGACTTTGTCTTTGATTTGGTAATTTTTGTATCTTCCCAATTGTTGATCATGATATGTATTTTACATGCAGAAAAAGCAATGGTTAACTTATACATTGATATGTATATTAGCTTGAATTTTTGTGTGTGTAAAGTTAGTAGAGGAATGTAGCGTGAGCACCTTTCAACCATCTTTGTTTCCTTCTTTTTACATGGTGAATGCACTACAATTGATTACCTGTGTGTATATATCCAATTGCTTGGTTAAAAACTTTTACAAAGCTTGACAAGATCTCTTACGAAGAGATTAATTTTTCACGAGGGGTTGAAATCACTACAAGAAAAGATGCAATTAGCCAGGAAACTATGCCAGGAGCAAGAACTCCTGGCAAATTTACCAGGAGCAATGCCAGGGATGCCCCTGGCAAAATGACTTTAGAAAAGGTGGGACCCGATTCTCATAAAATAGGGGTTTCTTTTATCACTTGTTCTCTCTCCAAGAACATAACCAAGTCCAAACACACACCACGCGTACCATCCTTCCTTCTTCCTTCACACAACCACACCACCGACCACCATTTTCGGTGCCATTTTGAGCGTCCTTTTCACCGATCAAACAAAGTGAGACCGTTTTCTTCATCCCCTCGACGAGGGCTTTCTATTGGTCCCTTCAGTTTCACCAAAGGAGGAACTTTTTGCTGACCCATTTTTCTCCCGCCGCCGTGTAGTCATCCATAGCCACCACGCCGGAGTTTGCAACTTCAATGTTGTGTTCTCTTTGTTCATGTTAAGTCATCTATTCTTTAGCTTACTCACTTAGAGCTTTCATTTTTCTATTTTGTTGTTGAAGACCAAACCTTATGTTTCTTTGTTTAAATTGAAAAATCTGTTGTTTTGAGAAAGATTGAGTTACCTTGTTGTGTAATTTCATCATCATATTCAAGTGTAAATAATGGTAGAATCAATCTTTCTAAAAAAAAAATAAAAAAATAACACACTACAAGCTTCTGTCAGCAAGCTATGTTTACTTTAAATTTACTCACGCCATTTTCATATTTGTTGTTGATAATTGGAACTTAATTCTCAGGATGTGACCAAAAGCATGAAGAAGAGTTTGATTCTGAAGCAATTTACTAGAATTTTGTTCTTTGGGTATGTTCTATACTTAGAGTTTTATTGATTTTGGTTTTGGTCATAAAAAGGATTAGTTAATAATGAGTAATGTGTAACAAGTATTTCTCAAATTTGTGTTGGATTTTCAGGTTATGGCAGCTAGAAGCCCCAATGTTCGGCTTAGAAAAGCATTCAATCGAAGAGAAAGAGAAGCCAGGTAGCCAACTATTAACACTTTTGTATTGTGAACAAATTTTTCAAATAATTTCTTAGTATAGTAGGTAAAGTTGGGATTTTGAAAATGGTTTTCAAATGCAATCTAGTTATGTTTGGATAAACAGCTCAATTATGCTCTTTAAGTGTTCATCATATAAGTGCTTAAGTATAAGTCTATAAGCCATATGCCATTTATATGACAAAATATGCAATAAAGTCAAATTGTGTTCATATAATCTATAAGTTGTTTGCATAATTTATCATGTAGAGCTTATGAAAATAAGCCGAAAATAGCCATGAACAATGCATAAGTGGTTTCCATAAGTGAACTAGTGATTGTAAGTTTATGAATGTAGAAAATCATTTTTTTTGTTTGTTGATTTTGTTAGGTGAGTCAGCAAGACTTGGATGACACATTCCAACCTCCATTTAAGAGTTGTGTGATTGATGGGAATGTTGCTAGTGTCATGTGTTCCTACAATAAAGTTAATGGAAAACCAACTTGTGCAGACCCTGACCTCCTTAAGGGAACTATCAGAGGCAAATGGAAATTAAATGGGTAACTTAGAATTCTCTTAAATCTCATTTAGTTAGATTTCATTATTCATGTTGTTTTCACACTAATATGAATATTATTATGTGATGAATGTAGATATATAGTTTCTGATTGTAACTCAGTAGAAGTGCTTTTCAAAGATCAGCATTATACCAAGACTCCTGAAGAAGCTGCAGCCAAAACCATATTGTCAGGTAACAGAATATGAGAAAAATTTGTACTTACATATTCTAATGAAAATTGCTGGATTATCAATCATTTTGTGTTAGTTAATTGCAAAGTTATTGGTCGTAGTATCTAAACACGAATTGTACTCTATAAACCCGAAATTTAATTAATAGAAAGGTGCTCCAGCCAGCCACTCTGAATTCTGAAATGTAGGCAAAATGGGCCGAACTATGTGATCAAATATCGCTTGCTCGTGTTTTTTGTATCTTTTTACTATCGGACTGGGTTGCTGTTCTGGTTGTTTACTTATATTGGTTGTATGTAAATTTTGATTTCGTGCAGGTTTAGATTTGGACTGTGGAAGTTATCTTGGCCAATATACAGGAGGGGCAGTAAAGCAAGGGCTTGTGGATGAAGCATCCATTAACAATGTTGTATCGAACAATTTCACAACATTGATGTGCCTTGGTCCAATGATGTCTGCACTCCAGAGAATCAAGAGTTAGCTCGTGAAGCTGCAAGGCAAGGGATTGTGTTGCTTAAAAATAGTCCAGTTATAGGTCCTAATGCTAACGCTACAAGGGTCATGATTGGAGTTTATAAATGTTTAGAGTTTTGTTTTGCTGTTGTATTGAAGGATAATTTATAAATGTTCAACTACTTCAAAATTATTTTAATTATTAAATTTTAATATTTTGATTTTTGAAACAATTTAAAAACGTTTTTTTTTAAAAAAATTGTATGCATTTTGCCAGGGGTTAACCCCTCGCAAATCTCCTGTCAGTTTTTTATTTGATTTCTGAAAAGTGGGTCAGGACAGTCTGCACGCGTCAGAATGTGCCCCACACAATTTGCCAGGAGCTAAACCCCTGGCAGGGTCATTTGCGATGAGCAGATTTGCTGGTGATTCTGCTCCTGGCAAAACTCCTGGCAAACGTCCATTTGACAAGGCTTTTTGCATTTTGCCAGGGCTTCTGCCCCTGGCTAATTACCAGATTTCTTGTAGTGAATGAACTCCCCATTAAAAAGTATTCATGCGATGAGGAACATATTTTTTACCTGTAGAACTAAAATGTTTTTATTAAGTAAACTTTATTGTGTATTTATATTCATATATTGAATTGTAATGCAAACTGCACACTCACAATTGAATAGGACAATTAAACAATTATTTTGACACAAAAATATGACTTATCGTTGTCTTAAAGGGTACAAACAGTTCAACAGAGCTGAGCCTATACAATTTTGGGGTCCCAATTTTTTTTTTTTTTTATATGATATATGTAAAAACTGGATATATAGTATTAACGTGATAAAGATTTCACGTGTTAACTCGACCTAGCGGTGGTAATATTCCTATGGTTTTGGGTTCATCTCCCAGGTTCTATTGCCATTTGGATAAAAAAAAATTGGTGGTGGTCGGGGTTCGAACTCCAAACCTTACATATAATATGCATTGTTTCTATCAACTGAAAGGAAAAGAAATGATAAAATTCTAAATAATGGCTCCAAGTAAGACCAAGCTCACTCCCAAATATCAACACTTATAATGTTTTATTTTAGAATTTTTGTGGAGTAAAAATTACAATTCTATCGTTCATTTTATGCTTCTTACTGAGTATTTGTAATTATCTATTATTCTCAACTAAATGTAAAAAAATTGTCTTTAAATTTGTTCATAGTAAAAAATAAAATAAAAAACAGATTCATTGGTTAAATTGCGATCCTTTGTACATGGAGAAATATGAACTGTGATCCAATATGAAGGGTGAGATTTGGCACTCAAATCCTTTACCACTTGTGAGTTCTGTCATTAGTGGAATGCAGACCATTCTAGCAAAATAAAAAAATTCATTGTACATTGATTACTTAAAAAACAAAACTAACTCAAAGAAATTTATTTATCTAACCATTTGCCAAACAGGTATTGCTAACAGTTCAGAATGCAGAACCGAATCTGAGAATTGTTGTGACTTATGTGAAGAAAATATCCTATGCTTCTATCACTACGCCAAAAAAGACCTTAAATAGCGCTTTTTTTTGGCTATTTATAGCGCTTTAGAAGCGCTATCTAAAAGGGCGCTGGTAAAGGTTATATAGCGCTTTTTTTAAGTAAAAAGCGCCATCTATAGCTGGCTTTATATAGCGCTTTTGATTTAAAGCGCTACCAAAGAATGTCTTTATATAGCGCTTTCAAGACTAAGTGCTATCTAAGATAGGTTTTAAGTAGCGCTTTTATCTATAAGTGCTGTTAAAAAACAGCTTAAGCTAGCGATTTGTTCCCCTCTGAAACGCTATAAAACATTGGGTAAAGATAGCGCTCAATTTTAATAAAATAAGTGATGCTGTAAAGCCAGTTCATATTTTAAAAATCTATTCCAATTCAATGATCATTATTTTTTAATTAAAATTGAAATATATATACAATTTATCCAAGGGAAATATGTTTAATATTTGACAATATAATTGAGACTATTGTTTATCAAGTAAAATATATATCATAAAATGTGTGTATATGTTTTATACAACATAAAAGTTAGAACTATATAACCACTAACAGTTGAAGTTACAAATCATTGATATCTCTAATTTACAACTTAGTTAACTAACATAAATATCAAAATCTTCTAGAGTATCAATCAATCTTCATCTTTCTTGGTTGCTCAACATTTTTATTCATAATAAGCAGGTAGATCATCCTTCATTTTCAATTTTTGGTAACTTTCCTTCACCTGGATATTTAGCATAAAACACATTAAGCAATAAAAAATATTGCTCTATTAGAGACAGGAAAATCATTTGTGTTCCAGCACTATTCATAAAACTATCCTCTATGTTCTAGTATATACATAAAAAATTACAACACTATAATGTAGAATAGAACCACTACCACTGCTAACAAATATTAGTAAAATGAAACTCACCTTATCATAAAAATATATCATATAACTTTTAGGTTGATCATGAACTGACACAATTCTTCTTGGGATTCTATTAGTTTATCTTTAGAGTATGTCAAATACTTGGAATCACAATTGGGTTTGAGGTGACAATCTCTTTAAATAGAAACAAAATTGCAAAGATCAAGTAGATAGTTCACATGAAAATAGTTCAAAGAAAAAATTTATTAAGTAGCTTACGCTGTCAAGAGAATCAGCTCCAAGTGCAGCAAATTTGGAACCGTCTACATCAAATTTTTCATCTCTGTTACATAATCATGCACACACGGTTAGAGTTCACATTGAACTAAGTAGATGTTCAAAAACTCTTTTGTGCCAACATGTTAAAAGAGTAAAAGTCAAAGATGTATCTTGATGAGACCAAATACAAAGCATCTAGGAAAAAACATAAAAGTATCACTAGCTCTAAAAGAGGACAGAAGGTTAATATCTAGTTATAATTTATTTATAGGCACAACAGCTTTCTTAAAGAGGATAGAAATAATTCTTTTTTATGTGCAAAGCCAAGTCCAAACTCCTTAATTATTAATATGCACAACACAAACAAAAAAAAGTATCCAACTAGCAAAACCATACAAAAAGTTCCTTCAAATATTACAATTTACTTATAGAAAATATAAAATGAAGATGAATTATTTGGTACATGAATAATTCTTTAGCCATGTATTCCTAATAGCTACAGGTTGTCACGTTTGGAAGAGTTAAGCTAATGATTAAAATCTGGCCCACGTGATTAAGATTTAAGGATGGATATTAATATCACAATGAATTATAGGAACATGATGCCATGCCACATATGGAAGAGTTAAGCTATTGGTTCCTATAGTACTTAGTGCTTTACTAGAAGATTCAATTAAGCCCACATGATTAAGATTTAAGGATGTCCTAATTCTTGGACCACTTTTTTTTTTATAGCATATATACTAAGCAATATTGTCACAAGCAGTGAACCAATGCACATCAACAAGAGAACAATACAAAGAGTGCGCCCTTGCAAACCAATAAAGGTGCAAAACCACGCCACTAGCAACAGTAAAACACCAAATACTAGATAGGCAAAAACAGGTCTCTAAAAAACACCCTGTCAAAAACAAAAGCTTCACACATGATTACCTAAATACACACACTGATAGAACCAAAGCACTTACAAAAACCAAAACTGCACTGTTGTAGCCAAAACCCCACTACCGAGACCCCAACCCCTAAAATCACCTACCTCTTTAGATCTTATATACAAGCCAAAACTTGATTTTTGTTAAGGTCACAAATAAACTATCATGCCCAACAACTTAATGAAGATTGAAGATCTAATAATTCTAATTCCATTGATTGCAACAGAGAGAGTGATAAAAATACCTGAAGAAAGAATTGCCGAAGAGACGTAGGTCGCTGTTTGAAGGAGAGAGAATGTGGAAATCGAACCACCGTTCAAGTGTGGTGATTAAAATAGAGCAACGACGGCGTGAGTGGTGGTGATAGACGGAGGATAAATCCATCGTGTGCGACAGTGGTGTCGAACTTCACCGAATGGTTTCGTGTGATGGACATATGATGAATCGATGGCGGTGAGGCTGGGTTTCGGGGATGCTGGACGGTTTGTGAAAGATTGGGGTTAGGGTTTGGGGGAAGGTTTGGGTTTAGAGGAGGGAAACCAATTTTGTTTGGAGAAGGTTTGAAGGAAGTTTGGATCGAACATAAAATAGCTAAGTTCTTATAAATAATAAAATATGTATTTTAGTTTTTTTTTAAGCAATAAGAGTTTTTTCCCTTATAACTTCAAAAAAAAAAAAAAAAAAAAGAGTTTTCGTTCCTTAAAAAAATGCAATAAGAGCTTTTTAGGATGAAGAATGAAAAAAAAATCAATATATTGTGGGGAGGGAATCGAACCGGCTACATGAAGCTTAGTGTATATATTTCATTATTGAAAGAAAAAAAAAAGCAACTATTTACACTACAAGGATTCGAACACGCGACTGTCAATTCCTAAGGACTAGTTAAACAACTCATTCGGTGTGGATTTATTTATATATAGCACTTTTTGTTACTAAATAAACGCTATATTTTCAGTAGCTATGGCAGCGCTTTAAAGCGCTATTTTAGCATGAAAAATACATAGCGATTTCCAAATTAAGCGCTATATATGTACAATCTAGAAAATTTATTTATATTTAATATTTTTTAATAAATCTATGCTAGCGCTTTCAGAATAAAGCGCTATATAACGTAAGTATCATAGATAGCGCTTTTTTGTAAAAGTGCTATCTAATGCTTCCGCGTTATAATTTATAGCGCTTTAGTGTTTAAAGCGCTGCTAAATGGGCGCTATATTTCCCACATTTTGTAGTAGTGTATCTTGTCACAACTAATTAACAAGGAGACGATATACTATATGCTACAAATAAGGATTACTAGATAAATCGTGTTCAGTAAGTCATTGAAACAAGAACAAGTGATAAATTGAAAACAACCCTCAAGAGATAAAGCTCTTGCCTCGTGCAGAAAATGAGTTACGGGGACCGAGGTTCAAACTCTCAAAACATGTACATGAGTGAGTCAACAACCCAAGATAGATTTCATTTAAGTGGAATCTATAAAACAAACAAAAAGAAGAAACTCCGTATAGGTTTTAAAAAAAAAAAAAGTGGAATTAGTAATTAAGGGTGTGTTTGAAATACTTTTTAAAAACTCTTTTCTAGTTTTTAAAAATTTAAAAATTAAAAACTTGTTTGATAAACTATTTTTAAAATATAAGTTTTGAAAAGAGTTTTGGTTTTTCAAGTTTTAGGGACTGAAAAACTGAAACAGGTAAATTGTGTTTTGGTTTTTAATTCTTAAAACATACTTCGAAAACTAAAAACAGAAAGTGTTTGGATAAGAACCACTAGATAAACCAAATAAACTTTGATTGGCATATGCAAACAAAATTTCCTAAAAAAGAGAGTATAAAAAAAAACATATAGCTAGTTATCATTTATCAAGGTATTCTATTCCAGGATGCATATGAAGACATGTTTAACAGATCTTAAGGCTGGAAGTACACTATTTTGATTCCAAATGTACTCATTGTCAGTGTTTTTTCTAACTTGTTCTACAGCTGAAACTTTGCACACAGAAGCTTGAATAGGATATGAAAATTAAACCTTCCATTAGTTTTGTTATTTACTTTTTTTTTTTTTTGATCTATTTAGTTTTGTTATTTACTTAATACCTATGTTTGACTGAGTTTATGAATCAATCATTGAAATTCAATATAAGCAGTGGCAATTTCACCTACTAAATTTCAGAGCACAAAACCAATCACAAAAATACCAGCAATTGAGAAATTAGAGGTGACCTCATCAATGACCTTCTCTAAGTAGTTAATAAAGTTTCAAGGCTTTGATCTCTGCACAGACACAATCAAGAGTGAATCATCAACTTCGTCCCTGAATTTTTACGGGTCGGCCAAATTCGTCCTTCAATTATATGAAATATCAATTTAATCCCTGAATTTGTTAAATGTCAATCAAGTTAGTCCTTTTGTTCAAACAGAGCGTTAACGGGGCTGACGTGGCCGTTAACCTCTCACATGTCATACGCCACGTAGGCAGGGACTAATTTGACCGATAATAACAAACATTTTGAAGGACTAAATTGATTGATTTGCAGAAATTTTTTTGGTTTCTTCCCAAACAGCTCTTTTCTTCCCCAACGTCTCTGTCTTCCCCAATTGTATAAAATTGAAACCCTAATTACACAACCTGCAATCTACATTCTAATATCACCTAAATTTCCTCCAATAATAAGTGGTCCAGTTCCAGTTCTTCCCCAATTTAAAAAACTTGAAACCCTAATTTTTTCGTATTGAATTTGAAAGCCAAAATCCACAAAATTTCTTGAAGCAAAACTATTTAAATTGAATCTCAAATGATGGGGGGTGGGAATATGGGAAAAAACTGTTATGACAGTCGAGCTTCATCTTCAATCTCCAAGTTTAATGGTGATGAAAATAGGTTGAAGATGATTCAGAAATGTAACCTTCAAATACATCCCTACGTCATATTAAAAACCATCAAATAAGTCCCTGAATTTTTTAATCATATATCAAATAGATCCTTGAAATTACAAAACACACAAATTGAAACTGAAATATTACATAGACAAAAGTCATAGGTCATAAGTATGTCAACCTCCTGCATATCAACAACACTTTCCTCTTCATTACCAACCCTATTTTGCATACTAGCAACCAAACACTCCACCACATTTCTTTCCTCAGCAGTTAGTATGTCAACCTCCATAACTTTAAATGGTTCCTCCTCAGTTGTTTTCCCACTTCTTAGAGATTCTTCCATTGCTCTCTCAAGCTCCTCCCTCTCTTCAATTGTTAATAGAACAATTTCAACCTCATCACTATCTACCAAATGTTGTGCATATATTTCAACTTCATTACCATTAGACCTTGCAGCTTGCACCATATCCAAAACATGTTCATCAGTTGTCAATGGAGTCAAGCAGATGTTCAGATCATTTGCAACACCTTCATACGGCTTCATGTACCCTAGTTTAGATACCTTGAAGTAGCTTCTGCAACGTTTCACCATCTTCTCAATGTCCCACAAACACAACTCATCGACATATATCTTTTCCCATACACAGAATTCACCGCCAACGTATTGCAGCCTCCGATTCTCATTTCGCACTAAATCACCACCATGATGTAGTATTAGTGTGATATGGTCTTCCATCCTACAGATTTCGGCAAGCTTAGTTTTAATCACAAACAAAACAACAACAAAATACAAACCCTAATATACAAACCCTATTCATAAACTGTTTTATTCATTCTGTAATTTCCTTCATTACAAAGTTCAATGTTCATCAACTACTTTTGTTTATATATATATATATATATATTGGTTGCTATTTTTGGTCAACTACTTTTGTTTTTTGTATTAACAGAGTTAAATTCAATTATTTATATATTTATTTGTACAAAAATTTAATTTTTTGAATTTATATTTTACTTTTTGAGAGTCATTTTTTTTCTTCTTATTTTTATAAAATTCTTTTACATTTGTCTCAATACCTGACATCATGTGCACCCATAAACCTACTTTATATGAAGAAAAAAAATTCACTTGTCAAACCTAAAATATAAATTATTAACTAATATTAAATTTTATCGATTCCATTTTATCCGAAGAAGTTAGACTCTCATAACGTTGCAAACCAATTTTTAAATTTCATATAAAAGAGGTGTTCATGTTTAATATCTGACAATATCTCAAATATAATTAACAATGTGTAGAACATTATTTCAAAAAAAAAAAATGCAAAGAACATGTAAAAAAGTGTGCACACGAACAAAAATATAGAAAAGAAATTATGCAAGTATATTTAAAATTATTTGTTAGAACCTGTAACAATAACAAATAAAAGAAGTAGATTCAGGCTGCAAATAAAAAATGAGGTCTTATTAGTGACAGAAAAAATAACTCTCCTTTATTAACATTTTAATGTATACTTTTTTTTATAAGAAAAGCTTAACTTTTAATCAATGTATACTTTTTTATAAGAAAAGCTTAACTTTTAATATATGTTTTATTAATAAACAAATACACCACAATTCGAAAAATTCATTTTCATTAAGGCCGACATTATAAACAACTTTTGTAAATGTAGACCATCACTATATCCAAGCTATTCAATTTTTAAATAGTAAATCTAAGGTTAAAAGTATGTTTGTGTATGGGTACAAAAATTAATTTGTGCACCCTAAAAGTCACCATTATATAATAGTGTTATCGTAAAATACAAAATCATATTATGCTATAACAACAACACTTGTTAGTTTCCTCTATAAAAAAAAACTTGTTAGTAAAACCTAATTGAAAATTAGTAGAGAAAATGAAGTTGAAAATGAAGAGAGAAAATGAAAAATGAAGAAAGTTGGTAAGAAAAAGATAAGAGAGGAGAGTGAGATTGAGAGAGAAAAGTTTATTATTAAAAAATAAAGGTGAGAGAAAAGTTTATTATTAAATAAAGAATGATGAGAGAGAAAAGATTATTATTAAATAAAGAAAGGTGAGAAAGTGGGTTTTAGTAAAATGAGTTTTGATAGTGGATTTGATAAAAATAACTCTAAAGTTGTAAAGGAAAAAGTTTGGAAAAAAATTAGGTATGGGCAGTAAAATAATAATGGTAGTATTATGCTTTCATATAATGAGAGTGGATGGATGGATGGATGGATGGATAGATGGATTTAATTAAAATCATACAAATACTGTTTTCATTCAAATGTGGAAGGTTAACCTTCCAATATGCATGAGTGTGGGAAAATGTTATCATAAATACTACGAACACTGGATCAACAAACGAAAACTATTTTGTAATGGCACATTCCATGAAGTTAATTCTTATTTTTTCTTTTCTTATTATATCAACCATTAGCGCATACGATGCTTACATGGTGGTCTCTCAATGGGCCCTTACTGTTTGCAAGCCACCGAGAATATGTGCCATTGCCAATCAACAACTACCTCGTTTTTTCCTACTGCAAGGCGCCTGGCCTGTAGATACTGCTAATCCCAAAACTCATTTGATACCAGACCCAAATGCACCTGGTTTTAACGTGGTACAATTTCATCTTAACAATATTTTTAAGTTTCCATAAATTTTATTTTGCTAACCTCTTCACTTCGTTTTATTTTAGAGTCTTTTTACGGAGGAGCAAAAGCAATTACTCAAACAGGTTTGGTGTGATATAAAAAAAGGAGATGACATTAAGTTTTGGGAGGAACAGTGGGACAAGCATGGTAAGGCTTCCAATTTGGATCAAGTAGCATATTTTATGAAGGCATGCGACCTCATGATTACTAACAATCTAGATATTAAACTTAGAAACGTTGGCATATCTAGAAGCCCTTCTCCGCAACTCATAAGTGTTATCAAAAGTTCCCTAGCAAAGGAAATGAATGACGTTGAACCTACACTGGTTTGTCTAGGAGAAAAAAACAAACGCGAGTTAGCAGAAATTAGATCTTGTATAAACATGACTGACCACTACGTATCTTGTGGTCTAGATGTAGGAGATTTAGATTGTGGTCATTCAGCACGTGTTTTGTGGGAATAAAATATTACTATGTAATCTCTATGCAAGATCTAATAATTTCACAAAAAAATTATATTTCAATAAATGTTATTTACACATAATTTCTTCTGTTGTTGTTCACATGCTTAAATGATGAGATTATAATATTATCATGGAAATAGAACTTGACTTGTCATCACTTCCTACCACCACTTATATCTATTTGCATTTTTATTTTTTTAATTAAATAAATTTCTAAAACATTCTCAAGAAATCTAAATTTTTGCCAAACATTTGAGTAAGAATGGTATTCTTAAAATATTATTCTTGTGAATATCATTACAAGACATGTAATTTCTAACCTTGAAACAAGCACAACCTAAGTTATAATTATGGGGTAATAATATACATGAGTCGTGGTTCGAACCATGAACCATCCACTTTTTCACAATTAAAGTGCACGGGTCCAACAACTATACTATTTGATAAAAAAGAGCATATGATACTCTATACAATAAAAAAAAGTGTTTAGACACTATCAAAACCTTGACTAACTTACAAAACCAGTAGCAAATAAAATTAGGCAAAATAAAAAGTAAATTAATTAAAAAAACAAAGGAGTACAAAAACTAGAAAATTATCCAAAGTTATAAAAACAGTGAATCCACAGAAAGCAAATAGAACACCTCTTGCATTGACACACCAAATAAAGTCTTCATGGTGGGAAATAACCGCAGCTAATACATACATGAGGTTAAGATCAGGGATGTTTTAAAAGGTTTCATAAATTGAAGGAACCTCTACTGAGCAACGTCATTACTAAGCAAAACCCCACAACCTCGATGAGAATTAATTAGCATGTGAGGATTGAAGCTCTTCACATTATGCATTGAACATAAACCACAAAAAAAAAAAAGCTACTTAAAGTTATCTAGCCATAGTTCCTGCAACTTTGATGTCTTCATTTGTTATGATAGAGATATGTACAAAAAACTATGACCTAGTTATTTGATAACCATTTTATGAAATACTCAGTTCGAATGCATTAGTTTAAAAATGCAAGAACCATTTAGATGAAACATATGAATATTTAGTAATAAAATTGCAAATCAAATATAAATATTTAATCCTTAAAAGAATATTCATATGATATAGGGCTGACAATTAGCCAACAAGCTTGTGCTGCAGAATGACCTTCACAACAATAATTCATACAAAAGTCTTTCTTTACATTCTCATCAATTGCTCTCAAGTGTTTGTTCAAGGTATTGACTCAATCAACATACAAGTGGCAATAATGTTAATGGTAAGAGTTGGTTTATCACTCTAAGGGTGTGTTTTCAACTCCTAATACGTGTGTAAGGAGGACCTCTTTGGTTAGTAATATGTAAGTACTCATGTCAGCATTTTTGAGCCTTAAGGCATGTCTTGATCATGTTGAGTCCTTTGGACCTAACTCACCTAAAAAAGTTTCTTTCAAAAAAATGTCATCTTCCCAAATTGAAAGAAGAAAAAAAAATTAAATAGTTCAAGGACATGCATTATGGAATAGGCATTGTCTGCATTTTCATGAGTAACAAATGTTTTACAACATTTTATATAACAAACTTTATAGTTGTGAGAGTTGCTAATATATTACATATATATTAACAAGTTTATTAGAATGACGATGAACTCAATTATTCTATAAATAGTGTCGTCATCTGAATAGGAGGTCAGATGATTTATGTTTCAAACACAACTCATGACCCTTCTTTGTAAGTCTTCATTTTCACATACTTTATCTCATCATGGGATCAATGGCTTCTCCCTGAATTTTATTAGTCAACATTTTGTTTAACTCCTAAACATATTACTAATTTATAAGAAAAAAGTAAAAAAAACAAAATAGAGTATTAATTATAGGTTTAATAAATATGTATCATGTCCCCTTAAAACATTGTACACTGCCGGTGCATGTGACTGTATTGATCTCTCTTTCGCATTCAATCATAAAGAGATATGGATAAAGAGGAGATTAATGATTCCAAAATGTACACAACACATTTTGGTAAATATAACAACCCTGCTTCAATTTCACATGCTTGACTTTGTACAATTTCAGTTTTGTTTTGTCTTTTTGCGTCAAATGTTAGATGAATTTGAAGCGAAAATTTTGAATTTAAATTTTAACATAAATATTTAATAAGCTATTAACTTACAATACTGTAATTAACACACGATACCAGTTCAAAAATCAACTTGCTAGTAACAAATTTAACATGTTAACAATTATAGATATAGTGATATTTGAATGTATCATATTGAATCATCACCATAATTTTGTGAAAGCCACACTTATGAACTTCTATAGAATCAGTGTTACATGATTTTGTCTCACCTTGGATTTTTGTGGTGGTCCGAAGCTTAACCAACACACCTAATTAGTAACTACTCATAGAATAAAGAAGAAGCAAGCACACACATTTGTTCTAGTATATATTTATTTAATAGAGTTTTTATTGTACATTTAAAAAAAATATTAAAGTGACAAATTCAAATGATTTGATTCATTTTCTTTCTAAATCAATGAAAGAAAACATTTGCGCTCATAAAATAATAAAACTATTTTTTTAGGGAAAAAATTTAATGTATGTTCTCTTCATATGTTCTCGTAATTGATTATAGTTTGACTATTACTTTTTCTCACTCTATCAACTTCTCATGCGTCCTATTTTTTTTACCAAAATGTTTATGGGATTTCGGATTATCTAATCCGAACACAATTAGAATGTATTTGGATTATAGAATTTAAAATATACTTATATATAAGCAGCAATAAGAATTTCTCTCATTTCAGCCGTTGCAAATTTTGCTTTAAAAACAACAAAAAAAAATTGTAAAAAATGATAAAAACCTGTCAAATAAAAAAATACAACTAAAAAAATTCTAAAAATCAAATAAAGCTAATGCCATTTTTCACAATTTTTTTTTAGAATAATGCAAATTTTAAAAAATGAAAAATGGATTTTTGACTAGGACCGACAGAAAAAGCTAACAATGACATGAAATAAAAGGAAGAGGGTCAGGATGATTAGTATGGTCTTAAACTGACTATTCATGTTACAAACATGCTCAATCTCTGTGATGATACAATTCATATTATATAATCTGAACTGTTTTCTCTTGTACTCTTGGCACAAGAAAGTGTTAAGAATTTATAATTCGAAAAAAGTAAGGAATGTGTCTTATTTTTTTGGGGTGTTCGGATTGTATAATCTGAATTGGTGAAAAACTCATTTCTTTATCCTAAAACATGGGGAAAAATCATTTTGGATTATAGAATCTGAAAATTCAAAGGACATTTTTGTTAAAAAAGAAAAAAAAAAAGGTAGGGCGCGCGAGAAGTAATAGGTGAAAAAAGTAATAATCTTATAGTTTTAGATTGGAGTATCGGCCTTTGAGGATATGAGTCCATTCCAAGGCCCAACAATGAAGATACTTCTTGAATTCTGCTCTTTAACCAAATCGTTTTGCTCATTCCCAAAGTAAATGTCACAAATGCCCCTGCGCAATTTAACTTACGTTGCGCAAGTTAAGTCACGTTGTGTGACTTAAGTCACGCTACGTGCTGCTCTTATCCAGGAAGAATCTCATTCTGCCTCATCTTCAACCAACATTCTCAAATCTCTCTCAAATTACCCAACTTCAAAATTCCTCCAACTTCAAATCAAACAACACTCCAACAACAAGATCAAGTAATCTTTCACTTAAATTATGTTGGTATGCTAGATTTTTTTCACTTAATCTAGAATTTTTTAGGTTTAGCGTTTTGTTAAAATTTTATTTTTTTTGCAAGAAATGATAGAATGTTACATGCAAATGACTTATAGTGCTTAATTGTTATGATGCTTAGATGTTTGCATGATTATGTTAGATTTTTTACACTTAGATTAGATTTTTTTAGATTTAGGGTTTGTTTAAATTTCGATTTTTTTTTGCAATATATGATTCAATGTTACATGGAAATGACTTATATTGTTTAATTATTTAGATGTTTGCATGTTTATGTTGTAGTTATCATTTTTAGGGTTTATGTATAATTTGCACTCCAAGTGTTTGATGAAATATTTGAATGAGTTTTTCATTGATTGTTTTTAATTTCTTATGGTGTAGATTTGAAGCAATGGTCGGGTGGATCGACGTTCATGCACAATTCAACGGCGGAGAACCGCAGAGGTTGAAGGTTCGATGCCTTGGTGTAACGTTAAGAGGTCTAAAGGATGAACTCACTGAATTCAACCAAGGAGTCAACCCTAGAGACACAAGGAAGGTGGAACACGTTTGGTATAAACGTCCAACGTTCGACGAGGGGAGAGTATAATTCACTTGGGTGGAATTAACGAACGACGAAAACGTGACGAGCATGTTTTGGGAGCACAACATGTTCCAGTGGATCGATATGCGGATAACGTTGCTGAGATCAACTGAAGATATCATCAAAAGTTTGATTCCGCCAGAAGATCGTGATTAGGTAGGAAAATTGTCTTACCTGAAATGGAAATTCAAACTTGTTAAACGTCAGGTCCCCAACATTCGCCCAGCATTCATGTTTTTCCTTTGAAAATATTAAATTCTTGTTAGGCTGGTTTAGATGAAGGTATTGAAGTGTCAAGGAATGAACCTCATTTCGTTGACACTCGAATACCATCATCTAAAGCAAGCCTAACAAACATTTATTCTTTTCAAAGGAAAAACATGAGTGTTGGGCGAATGTTGGAGTCCTGGCGTTTAGCTAGTTTGAATTTGTCATTTCAGAGGTAAGACAATTGTTGTAGTTTGAAGATGCAACCCGAATGTAATGTAATGTAATTTAATGATAGGACATATTTAGGAACATGTATTATTGAGAATCAGCTATATTCGAATTTATTCAATACACAATTTTTATTCGAATTCACACTGTCGCAATTTTTATTCGAATTCACGCTGAATTTATTCTAATTTATTTATTGACTTTATTCGAATTTTTAATTCAATACGCAATCATAAAATAAATACAAAAATTAACAAAAGCGTGTAAAAACCATTTACAATGCATTAAAATGCATGAACAACCGGCCACAGAAGCGTGAGTTAACTCACATCCAGGTTTAACACTAGCGTGAGTTAACACACGAAAGGTTTAACACTAGCGTGAGTTAACCCACGCCTTGGTTAACACTGGCTTGAGTTAACTCACGCCAGTTTGACAGGTGGTCACAACTCAAGAACACGTTTTTTAGACATTGGTCGGTTATTCAACCTTGATTTTATTGAGTTTTACACGTTTTTTTTACTGCTTTTTGACTGCATTTAATGCATACAAAACCTATGCACTAAATTATATACCATTAAGCCTTTTTTCAATTTTTTTAATACGTAACTTTAATCGAATTTAGTCAATACGCAAATTTTATTCTGATTCATTCTGAATTTATTCATGCTGAGTTAAGTGGCGCATAATGGTTACTTTTTCAAAATTTATTTACTATATTCAAATTATTTTATTTACTTTATTCTAAATTATTTTATTTACTTTATTCTAATTATTTTATTTATTTTATTAAAATTAATTTATTTACGTATTTACTGTATTCTAATTTATTTATGAACTTAAAATAAATATTGATTCGATATTATTCATTAAATAAATACAAATGTAAATAAAATGAAATGAACTAAATTAATATTTATTCATTAAATACAAAATTAGAAAATAAAAGAAAATATAAAATAAAAAGGAATGAACAAAATTGATGCATATAACAATATCATCTCATTTTATTAATAGAATTCATACAATACAATAATTGATACAACAATTTATTCGAATTCACTAATTTATTCTACTTATTTTCTCCCTCTTGAGGTAAAAAGTGATCAATCTTCGTGGGTTAAAATAGTGAGCAGCCTTCATGGGGAAAATACATCATCAACCCTTAGGCTAAATTTAAATCTGATTTTTTTTATACCCCAAGAAAAATCTTTCTACCCACGGTAAAAAGTTTATGGAGTGAAAAAAAGCAGATTTAAACTTATCCCAAGAGTTTATCACTTCCCCATGTCAGCTACTCACTATTTTACCCCGACGAAGTTTGATCACTTTTGCCCCCAAAGAGAATAGTGAAAAGAAGAAAAGAAAAAAAAAAAAGAGAAATGGAGGGATAGAGTGAGGAGGGGGAGAAAGTGATATGGTGTGAGGAATTAGGGAAGTATGGAAGGGTATTTATTGGTGGGATTGGTAGTATAGGTTTTAAACACCATTAATGTGGTCAAAAAACGTGTAAAATAGTGTAAAAAACGTGTGGATTGAATGTTGAAAAACTGACCACAGACCAAAAAACGTTTGTTCTTCAGTTCTGACCACCAGCCAACTAGCGTGAGTTAACTCACGCGAAGGCTCAATGGTGCGTACTAGCGCATGTTAAGTCACGTAAGGGCATTTTAGACTTTTCCTTTGGAAATGAGCAAAACGGTTTGGGTAAAGAGCAGAATTCATACTTCTTATCTTAGTTTCCAAAATTTCTCATAATTTTACTCTTCTCCCTTTCCATTTTGCTCATTCCCACCCCCAAAATTAAACCCAGTAGGAATTCAGTTAACATGCATTGATTTCAGGTCTAATAACATAACAACAATTCTTGACATAATTGTTTTTCTAAGCACCCAAACGTACATTTTTAGCAATACCAATCATCGACTACCACTATATTCATTCACTACATTCATTCTTTCAATCATTTAATCAAATTGTTTATTTAATCAAAATCAAAATAGAAAATAATTTCAAAATAACGCAAAATCAAAATCAATTCCAAAATAACGCAAATGTTATATATAAAAATACGAATATGCAAATGTCATTAATTTACACCAAGATACAAAATTTAGCCAAAACATCATAAAAAAACTAAAAATATACAATAAATATTTCATTAATGATTTGTGGTAGAACTGTGTTTTACTCTTGTAAGAGCATAAATTGTATAGTTAGTTTCTCTCCTCACAAATTCGGAAGAATTTTGAAACATAGAAAAACAGAGTATGTTAAATCAGAAATAATTGCCACGAGAAATCCTCCTTTTGACTATGAAAGTTATCAACCACATATTTTGAGTTGGACTCAAAATACACATGCATAATTTGAATATCATGCATCAATTACAGTATAGTTTATTATAAATTATAAATTAAACATTCAAAATGAAAGTTATTTTGACATAAACAAATCAAAGGGACAGTGACTCACAATTGTTATAAAAATAAAATAACCTATTTGACATTATCTCTGTAATTATTTTGAAATGGTCAAAGACTCAAAACAACCTTACAGTGTTATTACAGTAGAAACTCTTTAAATTAATACTCGGTAAATTAATAAACTCTCTAAAATAATAAATTTGTCCGGTCCCGACTTGGGTCAGTGTAAAAAATTGAATAATTTGATAAAATAATAAGATAATAATTTTTTGGGAGATCCCTTTATAATTTTCGGTCCCAAGAAAATCATAAATTAATAATTCATAGAAACTGAAAAAAAAAATATTACACTTTGTTGAAATATGATTCAATAGTTGTTTGTTTTCCTTTAAAGTTCAAGTCTGTTTGGAGCTCATCTCTAACTTTTCTTATTGCATCCAATAGCTGAGGTGTTGTATTTTTGTATTGTATCATAAAGTTGTGAAGAGTGTTCGACGCCATAAGTGCTTCCTTTCGCGTAACAGGCTCCAAAGACACCGTATCATCTTCGTCGTCATCCTCTGCATTGTTCTCAATGATAGTACGCACAATATCTTCTAAACTCTGAACCTCCGAACATGCTTCATTTTCACCTGGGTAGTTCATTAGATTGTCGATATCCATCTTATTACGATAGCCACATTGATTGATCATAGTCTGGAGGTCTTGAGTTTCTTCATCAAAAGTGGATTCATCCAAATTTCCTACAACGTCACTAGCTGAACGAATTTTACAGTGTCGGAAGCAATTCGCTATTGTTTCTTTTCAAACATCTATCGTCCAAGCTGGGATTGCCAAATTGATAGCATCAAGGACATTTATCTTCCCTGGATCAGATTGTCCGACCTCATAACCTTCCAATATTTTGCGGTAAAACCTTCTACGGTAATGCATCTTGAAAGCTCTTATTATCCCAGCATCGCAAGGTTGAATCTTTGATGTCATGTTGGGTGGCAAGAAGAACAACTCAACGTTTCTTAGCCCTTCAATATTTCTTGGATGTGCTGGACAATTATCCACCACAAGTAGAACTCTTCTACCATGCATCATTTGGTCAAATGAACGAACATATTCATCAAAAAGCACACTAGTCATCCATGCTTTTTTGTTAGCTCGATACTGACAATCCAAGCTATTCATGTTGACATTCTTGAAGCAACGAGGCTTTGCATATTTCCCAATAATCCATAGAGGGATTTTTTCAAAGCCATCTTCATTGCAACAAATAACTACCGTCAGCCTTTCTTTATCTTGTTTTCTTCCTTCAAGTTGTTTTGTTGCCAGTGAATGATCAGCTTGTAGCCTATAAAACAACCCAGTTTCATCCATATTGAAAACATCTTTCATAGGGAACTGATCAATTTTCTCTCGAATCGATACCAATTTCTGCTCCATGTCTTGTACATCAACAGACCCACTCTCGCCAAAACGACGAAATGACTTTATGCCATGTCGGTGCTTGAATTTCCCAAGCCATCCTGTAGAGAAATTAAAATCTGAATCATCATGAGGGTACAAGAGTTTCATTGTATCTCTTGCCTTCTGCAAAATTAATTCTCCTGGGATATTCACACGTTCTTGATGCTGTAGAAACCACTCATAAACAACCTTCTCCATGTCAGGATATTTTGTTGGTTTGTGTCTTTTGATCTCCGCTCTTCCCTTTTCTATTTCAGCAGAGAGATAGTCATTTGACCGCTTAAGTGTGTTTGATATTGTTCCTTGACTAACTTTCAACTGAAATTTTCCCTCAAGCCATCTCTGCAAGTCTTTTTGTGTGCTTGCAGGATTATCTCTCTTGTACTCGCACAACTCCTTACGTATTTGATCTGACATAGTTGATTTTGCAACACCTTTTAGATGAGAAGCCATCTCGTGAGTGAGATATGGTTTGAATACTTTTAACACATTCATGTAATTTATATATGTCAAACTTGCTTAAGAATACATTGAACATTCCACTTGTTTACATTTACTATACACTTCAAAAGTCAAAAGTCATATTTCCAATAGATATGAATACAATATTTATTAATTTACATTGAGTCCCAAGATTTGTTGCAACGTAATTCTAAGAGACATAGACTAATTTGCCTTTTTGTTTGGTATGTACAGTATAATTACTTAAAAACTCTTTAAATTAATAATTATTAATTTATCGATAAATTAATAACTCTCTAAATTAATAAATTTCTCCGGCCCCGACATTATTAATTTATAGAGTTTCTACTGTATTATCAACATTTCCTTCACAAAAAATGTTATCAACATTTGGAAAAAAATTAAAAGCAACCAAATTATGATTAATAATTCAAACAAGATCTAAGATCTGAAATGCTAAAAGTTCTCATTCACATGCCCACTAGCATTAGTAAAAGAATGTCGGGTGACACATGAGGAGCTGGAACTTTAAAAGATCCAACTATATCAAATATCCAAAATTTTACATTTCAAATCAATGTAGAATTGTAAAGTCATAAATTACTAGTAAAATCGAGAGTTTACCAATTATAATAGAGTTTACATGCAAGTTTACATGCAAATTAACTTATTTTCATAATCTAGACTCACAAACTTGTATATAGTTTAAGAATTAACTTGAGACTGAACCATTATCAGCAATACATCGACTGCGCCATTTCACGACTTCAAGAATCTAGGTCACAAGGACCAAAGATTGATGTGGCGTCTACATCGCAATGTGGCATGGCTAGTAAGCATCGGTTTGACCCCAAGGACCAAAGATGCAAACTACAATATTAGTAGGGACTAAAAAAACTAATAATATTATTTAGGGACTAAACTTAAAAACTTGCAATTTTATAAGGACTAAAAACATATTTTACCCAATAAAAATCAACTTTCTGAGAGGACAATTAATGGTTGATAGCATTGGCATTAAAATTCTTCAAGAAAGATAGATACAGTTGTTGCTGCATAATAACATGACAATCACATGCTACCAGTTTATTTATTAATTTTTTTTAGTGTGTTTTTATAGAAATCACAATCTCATACATATATTGAATAACACATTATGTTCACAAAAAAATTGGATTCAAATCAAAGTAAAATAGCATCAAAAGTAGATACATAAACATAATAAATCTAAATTAAATACTCAACAAACTTTTCCTCATCATCACAAGAGTGCCACCAACAAACCAAAAGTTGCCAACACAAGGTTGCCCCAAATTCCATAGCTGACGACCTTGTAAGAAGATGAATGATCTGGTGAAGATGAAGGTGAAGACGATTTGCTGTCAGCACTTCGTTCAGTTGGAGAATCGGCTGCAGGTGCAATATCTGGTGTCGGTGCAGGAGCCGGAACAGGAGGAATATCAGTGCCAAAAATAGCCTCAGGAAGCAAAACCTTATCAACTTGATAAATTGCAACAGGATCAGTTGCATGAACTGCACTAGTCACCTTAGTGATTGACCATCCTGAATTAATTTTGACAGTTCCGGAATTATCGGTGAAATTCAAAGTGTAATCACCACCGGCAAACGTTGGAGTCGAGCTAGTTTGGCTAAGGTTTTTGAAATCAGCTAGTGAATAGAAATGTGGCAATGCATGGAAAAGGATCACTTGTTTAATCTCATCAGCTTTGAGTTTGGATAAAGAAGGTTTCTTCAATGATGCGAAGGAACTGTCTTTTGGAACAAAGATAGTGATTCCTTCTTCAGTGTTGTTTGCTTGGTTTTGGAATGTGTCCAAAACTTTTGTGGATTGAAGGTATTGAAGAAAAGTGTGAAATGGACCAGCAACAGTGAGTAATTCAGTGAGGTTTACGAAATCTGGTGTAGGTGCTGGTGCTGGAGCCGGAGTTGGACTCTCGGGAGGAGAGGGCGGACTTACAGTTTTCGCAAATGTTGATGAGTTCAGAAGCAGCAGAGTGCTGATCACAAGAAAAATCATTGAAACCTTCATCTTTGATTTTTTCTTCCTTACCTTATAATATCACTACTCTCTCCAAATTCCTATAAGAAAAAAGCTCCAAAATGTTAGATTAGATCTCAACAAAAAAGTACTACTATCAAGGTGAAAATGTTAGATTATAGTCAATGAAGGCATCAAAGTTACAAAAACATAAACGAACATGTCTTTTGTTAGTCAGTTTAGTCGTCAAATGTGTCTTTTGTTTGTAAACTTACTAACAGAAGATCCACTCGCGACTATTTGTAAAGTTTTGATTTATTCAATGACGATGACGATAAAATCTTACACATTTAGAGACCAAAATAATTGTTTAGTCATAAAACTATATAAAATCCTAGTTCAAATTCAAACTTTAAACTCAATCTCCAATTCTAATACTTATAAACAAATAATTATAAATCTTTCTAATTTGTCCACATTCTCTTCTTTACATAACACTCAACAATTTACTTAAATCTATAGCCATTAACAAAATGACTCAAACCAGATCTTACAAAATTTAACAAAAACCAATAACAGAAAAATATTCAAAAGTATATGAAATTGGATTCTATAAATCAAGATCTAGGAATTATACTGAAACCAAACAATTGCAGATCTGAAAATTGATAAATTTGTAACAGTTTAATTGTAAAGTCCTATAATACCACATTTCCAAAATGGTAAATTCAAGATGAGACAATAAAGTGAATGTTACTAAAATAAATAAAAAAAAAACATTTTTTTTATATAAAATTCATCAAATCCAATGCAAATTCAGTTACAAAGTTAGACTAGACACAGTACCAAAGTCCACATCATCAGATAAACATAAACCCCAGAGTGAAATGAAATGATAGAGATCTATTTATTATTCTACAGAAATTGATCTAATATTCTAAATATACCCATGAAAGCAAAAATGAAATTTAGATATGAAAAATGAAAACTTTACAATAAACAATGATGAATGAATTAAGTTGGAAATGTATGAATGAGAATGAGAATGAGGTTTGAGAAGACAGACCTGAAAAAGGAGGAATTGAGAGAGAATGTGAAGTAGGAAGAATGAGAATGGAATGGAGGGGAAGTGTATATAAAGGTATAAGAAGAGAGAGGTAGATGGTTACAGCACAGAGAGGAAAATGTGCTTCTTCCTATGTTTGGATTTACTTCCCTTTTATGAGGTTGATTTCTAGCGTAATAGTCATTTTGTCGTAACGAGTAATCACAATAGTTTCTTATGTATCAAAATCTTAAATAATTTTTTGTTATACAGTATGTTAATCAAAATACTTGTTTACCTTAAAATGTCTCGTTAATATTGTTGTATTAGTCCTTAAGTGTAACACTTACTTATTATCGTATCAATTCATATATGAAAAGAATTAATGTCAATACAAAGAAACTAATTTTAAGTTGATGACTATTTTAACTAACAAAATACACAATTAGAAACTATTTCCACTACACATTACACATTAAATAATTAAAATCACTGTTACCCCTAAATTCATCTATATAACATATAAATTACATCATAAATAACCACGGTTATGATATCTAATTCATCAAAACTTATATAATCCTTTTTTGTTTTAATTTAATAACTAGTAATAGACCCGTGCTTTCGCACGGGTCGCATAACATTGCAGTAATCATATAAAAATAATTACATTGTTAATATTATAAAGTGTAACGATATTAAATAAAAATTAGCAGCATTAATATAAATTTTTTATAGATTTTTTTTCTTATATGTAGAAAAATATGTTAAATATTTGAATCACGTATATTGTGGATTTTATTTTCTTATGTACGCGAAAACAAATTTTTATATACATTTATGAGAAAGTCAATACAATAAATTTTTTAAAACTCTTGATTATTTTCAATGTTTGCATCACACCCGTTGTAGATTTTATGCATTTTATCTACAAAAACAAATTTTTATGTAAATGTATGAGAAAGTTGATATGAAAAAATTGTGGAAACTCATTAATATTGTCAAAATATAAACATTAATATAGTGTTTATATTGAATAACTTTTTTATTTTATATGCAAAACACTTTTCAATGCTTGCACCGCATCCGTTCCAGAATTTATGTGCTTATATATGCATAAATAAATTTTCATGTACGTATGTGAGAAAATCGATATGAAATTTTGCAAACTCAGGACTATTTCCAAATAATCAACATCAATGTAGTGTTTTTATTAAATAGCTTTTTATTTTATATGCAAAACACCGTTCATTGTTTGCATCGTACCCATTGCAGATTTTATATGTTTTATTTGCAGAGAATTTCTATTACATAAATTTTTTATTTTATATGCAAAACAACGTTCAATGTTTGCACCGCATCCGTTGCAGAATTTATGTGCTTATATATGCATAAATAATTTTTTATGTACGTATGTGAGAAAATCGATATGATAAAATTTTGCAAACTCATGACTATTTTCAAAAAATCAACATCAATGTAGTGTTTCTCTTAAATAACTGTTTATTTTATATGCAAAACACTGTTCATTGTTTGCACCGTACCCGTTGGAGATTTTATATGTTTTATTTGCAGAAATATTTCTATTAAATAACTTTTTGTTTTATATGTAAAACACCTTTCAGTGTTTGCACCGCACCCGTTGCAAATTTTATGTGTTTTTATATGTGGATAGTTGCATTATATTTGTTTTTAAGTCATTTTAAAAAAAAACAAATAAAATGATTTCATAGTTATCCGTGAAAAAACTTGTGATGACCATTATCATTATCCATAATTAATTTTTGTTTATTAAAACTATTAAATTAAATTTGCAAAATGACTATTATGCATATAAAACTAAGGAGATCATGAGTTTTAGTTAATTTTGTATTTATCCGTTGCAATAACCATTATCGTTATCCATAATTATTATTTTTTTATTAAAACTATTAAATGCATTATATTTGTTTTTAAGTCATTTTAAAAATAAATAAATAAAATGATTTCATAGTTATCCGTGAAAAAACTTGTGATGACCATTATCGTTATCCATAATTAATTTTTGTTTATTAAAACTATAAAATTAAATTTGCAAAATGACTATTATGCATATAAAACTATAAAACTAAGGAGATCATGAGTTTTAATTAATTTTGTATTTATCCGTTGTGATAACCATTATTGTTATCCATAATTATTATTTTTTTATTAAAACTATTAAATTAAATTTGCAAAATGACCATTATGCACATAAAACTAAGGAGTTCATGAGTTTTAAGGAGGACGATTATAAAATTTTGTTGTACTTCAATTTTTATATATTGTAAGTAGATTTGACCTTATTCATATCAACCATGTTCTAGGTGTGGTGCTTCATAGTGAAAACTTCTTTTTAAGAAATCATTCAATATGTTGGAAAATTTATGATAAAAATTGATAAGAATAATAGTTTGTTTAACAAAGTAACTTTTTTTAAAAAAATTAAATAAGTGACTAATTGGACACAAAAAATACATGTATGAAAATTTAAATAAAGTTAAAGAGTAGCTCGGGAAATTTTACCTTATATTTTAGATCTAATTTCTTTAGCTTATTATTTTCAAGTTTAATACACCATGTGCAGTTTTGTCTTTATTTTTAATGTGAAAAATGATCTTTGAATGTATGGTAGTCTTTCCATATCCACTTCAAGTAACCACTTCTTAAATTCATCATAGACCAACCTTGCACTCTAACCCACCATTTTTCTCTTATTTTTCATCTCTTTCTTTCTCTCCAATTTATGATCCCATAAACCCACATATGATCTTGTTTGCATTGAAAGTTTGTTTGCTCATTTTTATCTAGGAAAAATCAGCCTTGCGCCAACAATTTGTGCACTTTTAGTCTTGACCTTTGATTTTTTTTTATTCAATCTTGAACTTGGATCATGAAAATATTGTAAAAAAGAGAATCTCACTCACATAACTCTTTATTCACAATCCTTAAAAAAAAAAAAACTCTTTATTCACATATGATCTTGCAATTGATTGGTTTTGGAAAAATCTTGTAATTGAGTTTAATTAATGAATTTAGGAAAAATATAGTTAATATATTTTTATAAAAAATAATATTGATATATCATACTCCCTCCGTCCCAAATTGTATGACGTTTTGGACATTTCACACATATTAAGAAATGCAATTAATATTGTATGGAAAAGAAATATTATGAGTTGTTTTACAAAATTGTCCCTAATAAATAATATGGGAAAGATAAATGAAAGAATTAAAAAAAAAAAGAGTAATAAATAGTTAAGGTTATAATAGGAAAAGTAACATTAATGTTGCATTGGTATTGTAAAGCGACATATAATTTGGGACAATTTTTTTCCGTAAAGCGACATACAATTTGAGACGGAGGGAGTATTAATGTATGATGCTTATGGAACACAATAGCATTTTTAATATCTTCTTTACTTGTCTCGGTTAGCAAAATTACATGATTCTCGTATTTTTGTAAATCTTGTGTGATGACCAAGATGTCCAATGTAAATGTATTTAATTATTGTACCTTAAGGCCTAAGGCTAGCATATTAATCCCTCAAGAACATAATGATTTGTGCAATACTCTTCGATGGAGTGGACCATAGTATTCCTATGATTCGTATGATGTCTAATAGAAAAGGAAGGTGAAGGTGAGGTGTATGATCCACGGGAATAAGATAGAAATATAGGAAATATACACCGGCGGCTACCTTTACTATTTGGTGATTTTGGTGATTTTGATAACATGTATATTTAGTAGATAGATGATTAAAATAAAAGTTTAATTCATATATACTCACTCAATGATTCTAGCACGAAACATTCAACAAAAATTTATTCATAATAAGGTAAAAAGATATGAGAAAGGGATGTGGAATATCTGTGTAAACTAAATTTTACAATAAAAATGGAAATTGGATAGTTATTAGTAAAAATTTGTTATGAAATTTATCATACACAAAGATGCAATGATTTTTTATTAGACAACGGTAAGTGAAGACCTAAATCGCTCGTGGTAACTGTTTCACAGAGTGGTCGATCTCGATCTCGATCCAATTATTCATATTTGTTTAGCTTTTTCATACAGTTTGGTCTCGACCTCTTGTTTTTAATCGGATGGTCGATTGCAATTTATGCTATAAATTTTTATAATAAATAACCTTATTGGAATTTTTGTCAAAAATAACTTTAATGGTATTTATGTCCTAATACAAGGGTGTACAAGAATGTAAAAAAATGATGAATACAAAGTGACTAGGAGGGACACAAAAGTTACACAAATATCCGGTGCTCAAAGAGCTAGCCCCACCGCCATATTGGTTGCTCCATGCTTTACCCCACAACACTCCCATGCCAAACTGTTGAGGAATCATTTACTATTGCAAACATCATTCATGCCCACAAAACAACAACTACATCCTTATTCACCGTAGTTTCGTGTTCTTGGCCCTTTTCAATTTTCATATAACATTATGAAATCAACATGATCACTATGCTTCCTCACTCAACACAACACCAACCACCGCCGACACTTATTTTGTTGGCATTTTCCTTTCTAACTATTCCCCACTTTTCAATGATTTATTGGTGAATACCTCCCTCCTCAATGATGATACGTATACAATTATTATTTCAAAAATTGTTTGTATACACTCATACATACATTCATCCAACCACTTGAAAAAATAACCAAAAAATAGAGTTTATCTCTCTCGACAAACGTTTTTCGGTATGTCTTATCTATTTAAGGGTTTGATTTCTCCCAACAAATATTTTTCATACACACCAACTAAAAATCGAATCTTGAATCAAATAGCTAAGAGACTCAAATATTTATCACTTGTGTCACGCTATATTTGTTATTTTTTTTTGTTCAATAACCTAGTGGCAAGATCACACACATTTTTTAAGTGTGGGAAATCCGGAGTTCGAACCCCGGCCCCTATAAATATTGTCCCTGGTAGCTATAACTGAACTACTCTTACGGAACTATATTTATTATTTGTTTTATCTAATTTAAATTATACTACTTCTTTAAATCATCAAATATTAAATTCATATAGAATTATGACATACAACCAACTTGTATATAAGTATCATCATCAAAATTATTATTTCTTGATATAGTAATACCTTTTTTCTGCTGTCTTAATCAATTAATTTTTTATGATTTCGTATAAGAAGATTGAATGTATAACAACCGGCTAGTTAAACCAACCAAATCATTTACGGCTTGTTTGGAAGAAGAGAAGAAGATGAGAGAGAGATATGGACGAGAGAAGTTGCAGAGAAAGGCTTTATTTCTTCAGTTTGGAGCAGGAGAGAAATTGAGACGACAGATTAAAATAGGCTGGGACCCACTCCTTTTTGCATCTCCACAAACTAGCGAAGAAACACGAGAGAAGAAAAATATCACTACTTTTCCATTTTTATCCTTTTGTTTTTTATGCGGTGCCTGAACCAATTCACTAATACGTGAGTGTTTTTTCTTTTTTGTTGGTCAAGTGGAAGTTTTTTTTTTTTTTAATTGATGATCAAAACGAATCAATGCTTGATATAAGCACTGGTTGTTATCATTTCAAATCAGTAAAGATGAATTAAAACAAAAAAAAACGAACATTTACTTACAGAAAAAAAAAAGTCAAAAGTCAAATTGAATATGTATGAGACTATGAAATAATAATAACAAAAACTACTGTATGAAACTATGAATTATTTTGCACAAAAACAATACTTTAAATGGTATGTATTAATTATTTACTAAAATAATAATTAAATGAATTATGTAAATTATAACTAAAGTAAAAACTAAGTTATGTTAAAATAAAAAAAAAACAATCAATTTTAAATGCAAGGATACTTTTGTCTTTTTAAAATCTAAACATACTTCTTTCTCTTCTATTTCTCTCATCTTTCTCTTATATCAAACAACCCCTCAAATCTACTATATTTCTCATCTATTTCTCTCTTTTCACACTCTCTCTCACCTATTTCTCTCTTCTCACTTTCTACTCACAACCAAACACACAATTAAAGAATTATTTTAATTTACTTGTTTATAAAAAATAGTACATCATTCTCTATGGTATATAGGAAAGGACTCATTTTTCTGCCATCTTCTTCCTCACTTCTAGTCTTTTCTTTATCTTCCATCTTCTTTGTAATTTTTTTTTTTTGTAGTATCGCCCATTTACTTTTAATTTAGTCCCTCTAGTAAATTTTTGTTTTTAGATTTAGCCCTTAAGCCTAGTGTCTGGCCATATGGATAGACACGTCAGTCAATATCACTATGTCACAGGTCGCCACATCAGCATTCGTTAACCACATATACATTTTTGTAAAAAAAAATAGTGACGGCATGGACCAAAGTCAAAAAATTTATAACATACAAGGTTTGTTTCGCAACAAAAAAACATACAGAGACGAAAGTAAAAAACACGAACGATTTAACTATTTGAGCCAAATCTAAATTTTAAAATGATCAACATTCTCATGTTTGATTTAAACTTGGAAATTAGCTATCATATATAGCCAAACACTATTTTTTGGCACAGTCAAAATTTATTAAAGCCGGAACCACAAGTCAGTATCTTCTATTTTTGTTTTTCGATAGCTCCTTTCATTTAAAGTGTGTCGGATATTAAATATAAATATTTTTTTTAGTTAAAATTTGAATATAAATTCATTTTTTTTTAGAGATTGAATATAAATTCATCACGTTATGAGAGTCCATTCATTCTATTAGACCCTAACTCCAATTGTTATTTTCCACTTTTATTTACATTATGTAAATCATATTCAAATCACTTCCTTTAGTGGTCATATTATGAAAATCACTACATTCCATAGATCCATTTTTTCCACCAAATATTTTACTCTTTTCTTTCATCCATTTAAATTGGTAGCAATTGAAAGTGTAACCGTTTGTTTCACAAATAAATTAAATGTATTTTTTGTGAAAAAAATAATGAAAGGGAAATTAAGTTTTACCTTCGCCTTTCAGCTTCATATATAGAAGTAAACTTATGGCACTATCAACACCTACCAAGTTTCTCTAATAAACTAGCTTGATTATACTGTACTAGAAAGTGTAGTACAATATTACTTATAATGTCTATATATGTCTCGTTAGATAGAAAATAATTGGCTTCCAAAACTATTTTCTAAAGTACTAGATATATTATTACCAAAAAAACATACCTAGTTATGGTGTCATTTTTCAACTATACAACTAAGACATTAATATACGAAATGGACATATTTAATAGACTACTTAATATATGTGTGTAAAATCATCTGAAAGTGTTTATAGTAAGAGACTGAAGTTGCAGTGTAAGTACTAGTTGTAGTAAACAAAACAACTAAACATGTGAAGTTTATTGGGACAAACGGTCAAATCAAGAAAAAATGGTTAGATAAATTATAGATCAGTGATCAAATCAAATGAGTTCTTTACATTAATTACAACATTAATTAATTTTAACAAACGGTGTAATAGCTTTTGTCTGGTTGTATGACTAGGTAAGGAGGTAGTGTCAATGGCCTAATCCAACAAATTAATGCACATGAAAATCGTTAAACAAGTCCTTCTAAATATTCCAAAGCACGTGACAACATAAAAGAAATAATGTACTAATAAAGAAAGGAAGTAGTTATGGGATTCAAACTCATCACCCATTGGACAAAGTTTACTCTTAATTTTGGTCGTGAAATTAAAGCAAAAGTAATGCAATATTCAAAGATGTAGATGTAGATGTGAAAATGAATATATAATATTGAACTTAGCTTGTAGAAATGAAGAGGATGCAAAACGAATTAAGTATTGAAGTGTAGTATGAGTAATTGTAGAAATATAGATGAGAGATTGTTATCAATGTGACTTGTAGCTAGAATAGCTTTATCAAGCTGATTCTATAAGTCGTTGGATTTAGTGGGTCTTCTAATCTTTTACGCGTCCTTTCGTATAAGGTAATTGCATATTGATGTAATGTATGATGTATGATATGAATATGAATATGAATATGATATTTACCTTCAAATTTATTGTTTCATATTATTTTTTTGCCCATAAGATTGAACTTCATTCATTCAACAAGGCTAAAAAGCCACATAATACAAGTGTAGACAACTATCCATTGTTGGGAAAAGTACCAAGATTATTGCATATTCAACTAAATACAACACTCTGGACCACACAAGCATGAAAGCTTCAAAGTCTCTAACACCAAAACAACTAAAACTGAAAAAGGCAGCATCATATTCAATCAAGAAAAGCCAAACAACAACAACATAATAATAAGTACATAAGACTAACCAGCAAAGAAGACTGAAAACTAATGATATAGAAAATTGCTCTTCTCTCATACAAAATTGCTCACTCCCATACAAACCGACTAAAATACCCCCACGTAAGTTAACTCACGCTGAGTTATAACCTACATGAGTTAACTCACATTGGATGTATAAATGTAGCGAACCTGACTTAAGTCGCGTGGAGGTATTTTCGTCAATTTGTACGAGAGGGAGCAATTTTTGATGGGAGAAGAACAATTTCCTATGATTTACGTGGAATAAGAAGAAAAGAAAAAAATACACTAGTGTACAGTATGGCCCAAATTACTTGTTATTACGGCCCAAATGCAACCATCAAGCCCAAGTAAAAGAATTTTGCTCTTATCCCTTTTAAAATTGCTCATTCCCACCCCAAACATCCAAAATTAACCCCAACGTAAGTTAACTTCTGCTCAGTACCCAACCTGAATTAACTTGTGTTGATACCTAGAGTTGAAGAAGAACAAATATGTTTATTTCACCAGGGGCAAACTGTTATGATACCACTCTTGAAGACATATTTTTTTGTTGGGTATCAGTGCAAGTTAACTCACAGTGGTTATCAACAAAAGTTAACTTGTGTCGGGATTAGTTTTAGAAGTTTGGGGTGGGAATGAACAATTTTGAAAAGGATATGAGTAAAATTCCAAATAAAATGATTTGTGAGATTTTCGCCCAAATTACTTGAGGGATATCTACCAATACAACCATCTCACCATTTTTCTCTAGAGATGATCACATCATTTTTTTACAAGAATTTAAGTAGATTCCATATGATTCATAATTGCTAGTTTGTGGAAGAAAAATATGTTTAGTTTGTATAACTATGGAAGTTGTGAATGGAATTATAATTGAGAAATGCTCTTTGTACTAGCAAAGCATCGACGGGAAACGATGTATAGAGAGGGCAAGTTATTTCACTTCACTAACCTGCATGATTTATGCCAAAATGTTGAGTTATATTTTATTTCACTCTTTACACATGTCCATTTGTTGGTTTTCGTTGCTAGTCCATCGCACCGAGCTGTCAAAACGGGTCGAGCCGTACGGGCCGGTCCGTTTAGCCCGATTAATTTTAGGGCTTGGGCCTTAAATATTGATCCCGAATTTTAATAGGGCTTTTTAGCCCGGCCCTAAAAAGCCCAGTACCCATTAGGGCTAGCCCGAACGGGCCGCGGGTAGCCCGTTAGCCCACATAACAAAAAAATCCTATAAATTATATATAATTTTTCAAATAATTATTTACTTAGTTGATTATCAAAGTAAAAAATAAAAGTGAAAATTCAATGAATTAACACATATAAATGTAATATAAAATTATATTTACTCGTTTCGTTATTTATAATTTTAAAGATCAAATATATAAATATCTATAACCATAACGTATCTAATTTATTTAAAATTGTTTTCCTCGCCGTTTTAGTTTACGACTAGTGTACGAAAATATTTACAATTTATTTTTGTGCTAGACATTATTTAAACATATTCAAAATATTATTTTTTTAAAAAAAATTATAGGAGTATTTTATAATACTTGTTTTATATATAAAAAATGTAATTTTTAATACGGGCTGGCCTGTTAGCCCGTGGCCCGTGTAGGGTCGGGCTCGGGTAGTATATTTCAAGCCCGTTTTTCAACCGGGCTTTTTGGCCCGGCCCGATAAAGCCCGAAGCCCGTTAGGGCCGGGCCGTTTAGGCCGGGCCGCCCGTTTTGACAGCTCTAAATTTCGCACCAAATATCACTTCTCATTATAATTTATAGGGTTAGTTAAGTAAATGGTCCCTATAAATATATAGATTTCATTTTTGGTACCTCCAAAATAAAATCACACTTTTTAGTCCCTATAAAATTTTCCGTCAACATTTTTAGTCCCTGTAAAAATTATACATCATCATTTTTTATCCCAAAAATGCTAAAGAAAAATGTCACAAGGAATAAAAAATGTGATTTTATTTTGTAGGGACTAAAAACAAAATTTTGAATATTTATAGGGAACATTTACTTAATTAACCTAATTTATACACAAGAAGAATATAGAATTCCTAGATTCATCGAGAGTGGCGTGACTCGTGGTTCAAGGTCATAATCGTAATTAAGTCACTTGAGCACACATATATTCTTCCGGTGCATTATATTACACATTGTAAAAATTGGGCTTGATGTTGAATTTGGGCCAGAACAATTTGTGATTACCTTTTAAAGGGAAAAAGGGAAAGACAGTTCAAATTATATAATCCGAACCATATCAGCACAACTTCTAAACATGTTTGTAACATGGATTGTCATTTTATGGTCAATATTAATCTTTTTAACTCTCATCATTTTATTTTGGGTCATTGTTAGATGTTCTTAGTCAAAAATCTGGTTTTCGGGCTACTTGATCAGATTGCTCCGAAACTTCCCAAGGAAAAAAAATAAAAAAATCAAGGATCAAGAAAAATCCAAAATTTCATCGTTTAGACCTTTTTTTTTTTTAATTTTTCATACTCTCAGAAAAAATCCAATTTTTTTTTCACTAGTTTTATTTGATTTTTAAATTTTTTTGCTGTTACTTTTATATTTTTATGATTTTATTTGATAGGTTTTTAGCATTTTTTTTTTTGTTGTTTTTAAAAACAAAATTCAAAACTGTTGAAATGGAAGAGATTCTGATTGCTGATTATACATAACCATATTTCGGATTATAAAATCCGAATTCACTTTGGATGTTTTCGGATTTTATAATCCGAAAACCCGACAACATTTTAGGAAATTTTATAGGATGTGTGAAAATGTAATACGGTGGAAAAAATAATAGTTTTTTTTTCTTTTATAATATTTCAAAATAGACTTAAAAGATGAGTAAAAATAATGCTGTGATGTCTACCAAAAAAATGTTGTGATGATAAATTAATATCAAGAAAAGTGAAAAAATAAAAAAAGAACTAACTCTATATATTGACGCCTCATAAATAGTGTGTTTGAAAAAGAGAATAATCACGTTGTCAACACACGATGGATTGAAAAAAGAAGTCTAACATTTTACAATGAGAGAAAAAATTTTATGAACACAACCACAAATTAATATTACTTAGACACTCACACATAAAATAAAAAAAATTAAAGAAAAATTGACATTATTCAATTGTATTTTTTTTTTGTGTGTATCCAAATAATATTTATTTAGACTAGTAACCAAACAAGTATATCTCTTTACACTGAAGTAAAATTTCTCAAACTATCAAAATTCAAGCCTTTCATGAAGTTATATAAAAACTGAATATCATATATATATATATATATATATATATATATATATATATATATATATATATATATATCTATATATCGAGCATCAACAATACAATACATTTCAATCATGGAAAACACAATGTTTAATACATCAAAACAAAATGCAGAGTAAAGGAAAACATAATGCAACATAATTTAGACATTTGAAGCAAATGCATAGTGAACATTGAAATTTTTATTATGTAACACGACTCCAAACATAAATCATCTACCAATTGCAATTTGCAACTCACCCATATAAGATTGAGAAGAATGGATTATAGGAACACATACTTGCACCTCACCCATATGGGATTGCTAGTAACGCTAAGTGAAGAAATGGAGAAAATGATTATAAAGGCAAAACGGTTATGACTGAAGATGAACCTTATGAATCTCTCTGTCATCCTTCAAAAAAAAAAAAAGAATCTCTCTGTCACTGCAAGTATGTAATATCATTGTTACAACATTTTTTGTGTTTGTGTTTTTTTGTTAATGTAATTATAACTGATTGATGTATGATTTTTTTTTTTTTTTGTGGTGATTGAAGTGATACCTAATGCACCTTGGGTTATTAATAAGAGTTTCTTGATAAAAATAAGATTGATTTTATTGCTCATAATTCTCTTATGTAAGATTCCATTTCATTTTTCTATTTAAGGCAAGAAAAATAAACGGTATCACAAAAATTTAAAAATAAATAAAAAAGCGGAAACAACGCAGAATCGCAAACTCGCGTAAGAAAATTAGAAAAAAAAATGAAAAACACAGAACAAAATTTGATCGATCAATCGGGATCGAAAACATGACGTCATCAACTTCCACCCTCCCTCACCTCCCTCCTCCTGAAGACCGCCCTGTTCGTGTCTATGCCGATGGAATCTACGATCTCCTTCACTTCGGCCATGCTCGTTCTCTTGAACAAGCCAAAAAATCGTAATCTCCATTACTCTTCATTCTCTACTTAATTAATCCTCAATTAATCAATTATTTATTTATATAATCACTTTTTTTCATTGAATTGTAGATTTTCGAATACATATCTTCTTGTTGGATGTTGTAGCGATGCGGTGACATATAAGTATAAAGGAAAAACAGTTATGACTGAAGATGAACGCTATGAATCTCTCCGTCACTGCAAGTATGTTATATCATTGTTATAGCGTTTTTCGTGCTTTTGTTTGCGTTTCTTTGTTAATGTAATTATAACTTATTGATGTATGATTTTTTTTTTGTAGATGGGTGGATGAAGTGATACCTGATGCATCTTGGGTTATTAATCAAGAGTTCCTTGATAAAAATAAGATTGATTTTGTTGCTCATGATTCTCTTCCGTAAGATTCCATTTCGTTTCGTTTTTCTATATTCACAAGCTATGCATAACTAACACTTTTGATTGAATGAGAAAGTGTCCGTCAGACACCGACATACATAGTTACATTTAAATTATGTTATTTGATTAAATTTGTATTGTTGTCGATGTGTCTGGGCTTTATACTTTATAAGTTTTTTTTTTTTTTTTTAATTTCCGTTATACATTGTTCTAAAATTTAAGAATTGTACCTTTGTTCCAATTTTATTCATTAATATGAGTTTATTATTCATGGAAGGATATGAAGTTTATAAAATAAAAATTATATTTGAAAATCGGAAAATAATTTTGACGTAAACGAGTGTGTTAGGTGTGTTTTTTCGATCCATGTGTTAAAAAACAAATAAAAAGAAACAAAATAAAGTATTTGTTTTGAGTGTGAGGTGTGTTTAGTAAATTTTAGAAACATTTACGGTGAAACCTACGCCGAATGCTCTTCAACTTATCCTGCCATGTATGGTATAATAGCAATTAAAATGGATATTTTTTTAGGCTGTATTTGTTTAAAGGGGATAAAGTACACTGCCACAGTGCAAATTAGTTTTACACCAACATCTAATGAGACTGTTCTATTATGCCACGCCAAATCATCAGTTTTAAAATGTAGTTACACGAGTCGGGTGATGTGGTAAAATAATAGATTTTAATTGGATGTCAGTGTAGAATTGGTTTAAACCGACCAATAGTATATTCCCTTTAAATCCTGGATTTTACATGACAATCACATTGCTGCACAAAAAAATTTATATTCATACATTTTTAGAAGATCCTGCTTATTATTTATTGTCTTTGGATATAATGATACACATTTATTTTTTTATGAAAAATCCATATGAGAATTTACATAAGAAGAGTCATTTCCTGTTTCAACTCCCAAATTCCTAGTTCTTCGTTACTGTTTGAGTTTGTAATCCTGGTTTTTATTTTTATAGACCTATCACCTACGTTGTTATTGTCCTGTTGTTTAAGCATTTGAATGCATTGGGTTTTGCAATGAAAAGTTGACAGATATGCCGATACCAGTGGTGCTGCAAATGATGTTTATGAATTTGTATGTATCAATAATTTTCATCATCTGTTTTCCTTAATTTTCTTTTAAATTTCATTGGGACTACATGTATAACATCCTGTAATATTTCGATGCAGGTCAAGGCAGTTGGAAGATTTAAGGAAACTCAACGGACCGAAGGTATATCTACATCAGATATAATAATGAGGATTGTGAAAGACTATAACCAATATGTGTTGCGTAACTTGGATCGCGGGTACTCAAGAAAAGACCTTGGTGTGAGCTATGTTAAGGTGTGATTTTCGTTTATATCGCGTTGATATCTTGTTATATGATACGCAATTGAGGTGGAGCTTATGTTTTTCCGTGTTGGTATTTAAAACTAACAGGAAAAGCGATTGCGCGTGAATAGGAGACTGAAAACTTTGCAGGAGAAAGTAAGAGAACAACAAGAAAAGGTTGGTCAACAACAATGAATCGTTGAGATTCTTGTTGACAAAGTAGATTGACATCAAATATTTGTGCAGTAGGCTACGAACATTCACTCGCAACGATAATTACCTGCAATGGTTTGGAATTTTGATCATTGTACACATCTTTTTTGTTCGTCTAGATCCAAACTGTTGCAAAGAATGTTGGTATGCATCGGAATGAGTGGGTGGAAAATGCTGATCGTATGGTTGCTGGATTTCTAGAAATGTTTGAAGAAGGTTGCCATAAGATGGTGAGATAATTTATGCAGAAATATTATCTGACTTTCATTCATTATGCAAGATAATTAAGGTTTTAATTTTTTTTCTCCGTTGGTTGTCATTGCATGGGTATATATCAGGGGACTGCCATATGTGATAGAATTCAAGAAAGTTTAAGAGGTCAGCAATCAAATGATGAATCAATTTTTCTTCAAAATGGTAAGGATGATGAGGATGAAGAGTATTATGATGATCATGAGGAGGATAGTGATGAAGAATTTTTTGAAGAATATTTTGATGACAATGAGCTTAATCCCAAAAATAATGGGAAAGACACGAACAAAACATAGGCGTACATAAATGGATTTGCTAGATTGTTGTTGGAACATGTTTAGCAACTTCCCATGTTATAGTGTGTCTCCACTGGTTGAATTTCCTGACTCCGCTACTGGGAACAACAACATTGTTAACAATAACTAAGTTAATTTGAGATTCTAAACATTTAAAACAATAATTTTTACTACAAATAACATATAGATACATGTAAGTAAAACATGATAAACATAGAACGCCATATAACCTTAAAAATTATCCAAACATTAAAATTCAAGCAACATGTAAGACATGATAAACTTAGAACGCCCTATATAACCTTATAAAATTGATTGATCATACTATAAGGTATTGCATACAAGGAAGTAAAATCAATCAATTTTATTGTACAAGTCCATTATAAGATAATAGTCCCCGATTTCTCCAATATCTATATCTATGAAGCTAACCGTCACACACACCTCAACTCAACATGATTTAATTTAGAGTGTTCTAAGATGCTATCACATTTCTCCAACTTCTTTCCAGTTATCAAAAACATCTACCAAGTTTTCAAAATAAAAACATGTATATTATAAATATCGAACAAAATTTAATGACGGGTGTATTCCTATTTCTAGCTAGCAAAGTTGAATACCTAGATTAAGTTTTTAATCACCCATACGTGGTTTTATTAGCAAAACTTTTTTTTTACTCAAATCATAGGTTACGAGAGAAAAATAGGAACCAATAATTAATATCTTCTTTTTAAGAAGAAAAAATAGAATATATAAACAACATGATTGTTACCCCTTTAGTACAAGGTGTACTAAAGGAGGCACTCCACAAAACCAAGAGTCACAACAAGAATTAATATCTTACGTGAGAAGAAGAATCATGATGCTCATCAAGTTTTCCTTCGAATCATAGGTTATTTGGTTAAGGCAATAAATTAATTCCAAAATAAAACCATCAAAGAAAGAGTAGTAAAACTTATAGTACATGATCAACTACTACTCCGGTCTCTATTACAAATGAAAATTCTATTTTTAATTTATTCAATAAATGATATATTTTGTTTATATTAATATAAATATAATGTGATGCGTCATGGTTTGATAAATATTTTCAATGTGGATGATAGTGGGTAAAGTTACTCATTTTAAATTAACACAAATCAAAATCATTTATTTATCTTTCAATATTTATAAATGATTTTGATTAATGACAAATCACACAAATAATTCTGCTTACCTTTTTATTGATAAGTATAAATAACAATTTACCTATTCCTATTCTTAGGATTCATCATTCTATTATTACTAGTTACTACACACCCCATGTCAATCTGGACATGATTCATCAATTTTGATTTTATGATCATATAGTTTGTTTCATTCATCACATCCAAATCAAAGTCAGAAAACAAAGAAAGGAAAGCCAGCTACAAAATGACAACATAGTCGGTGATGTGGTTTCCACGTGTCACACATCCATTGGATATAGGTACGGTTTACGTTTGTAGGGTTGGGCCCATCTTAGTTGGTCCATTGGCCCATCAGCCGACCATAGCCAATACAGTTTAGAATTAGATGGACGATCATATGCCACCTAGTATATGATTTGACACCAACGGTAATAAATAAACCTACAATTAATTAGTAAATAGTAAATATGTTTTTTTTTTGCTAACAGTAAATACGATGTTATTAAAAATCCAACCATTTATACCATAAATCTATCTAAAAGATGAAATGATAATAAGGTAGAAGTGTATAATAAATACCTTAGCCTAAGTTGGTTGCGCCTAGTTTGTTCAAAACATAAGATATATAAAATTCCAGAATCATCAATATGTTAATGTTTGCGAGAAGTTTAGTCTTGAAGTACACATAAATTTTACCATTGATCCGATAAGTGTTACTATCTAAGATTGAGTGGTTAAGCAACTTTTAACAATTCTCAAGACCTTGGATCAATCCTTGTATACTAATAACTATGAGATCTTTTTGCATTTTCATGATATTTGTTTGGCAAAAATAACATTTAGGGTCCTCGGTTAAAAGTTCAAATTCTTGTTTGAAAATCCGAATAGAATAGTTCAATCGATAGAACTTTAGATGAGTCTTTACTGCGGTTAAGTTATGTGTTTTGATGAGTCGGCCAATTTTATTTTGGTTCAAGCGATTTAAAACGATTAAATGATAATCTAAAGACCTCGCTAGTTTGATGTCCTATTGGATTTTTAAAACAATGGTTCAGACATTCTCCTTCTACATTAATAAAGAATGCCAAACACACTCAACTCTTTGGACCCTAAAAAAAAAAATGACAAAGCTTCACCAATGATGTGGCCTTAGTTCGAATGCAACTTTGAGCTTGCAACAATATTAAAATTTTTAAGGAGAATTGTCGTTCATTTGAGTCATGCAAAATTCGATGGATTAGTTTTCACAAGTTACGTTTGGAAGATACACCCGATTTACGCTAAAAAAAATAGTGCTTCATGAGTCCACAAGTCCTATTAATATGTGTAGACATTTAGTGCAAACTAACTATTAATTGTTTTTAACTCATATTTTAGTTGTTATGCACTTATTTTTTTATTTTTTTTTAACATAATGCCACTTTATTATATCGGTTTATAAATAATTTACACAAATATTAATATGTAATTAGATGTATCTGTAAATAAATTTTTTGGTCAGAAAAATTTGTAAATAAGTTTTACTTAAATTGCATAAATAAAAGTTTTACTTAAATTAGTCACCCTAAAAAAAGTTTTACTTAAATTAATGATTTTACTTTACTGCTGTTCAATCATGATTAAAAATTAAAAATAATTGTTAATTTTATGGTTTCCCCTTACATACGACTGCACAAAGCACATAGTCATAGAACCAAAAGAATATGATGGCATCGATGAAAAATCATGCTCCATAATTCATTCTCCCAATAGAGTGATCCAAAATAAGCATTATTTAATAACATTGTTACCTCATCTCTATGCTTTTGCCACCATTATTGCCAAACATGCTTACTAGCATTCAGTGAATGGGGTGTCAAATCCCAAGATTCTTGAACTGCCCCCACCTCATTTCTTTCATCAACTTGTGGCTTCAAACCACTATATAAACCATTCTCAATTCCATTATTTTTCATCAAAATTAAAGCATAGTTTCCTATAGCAATCTTTACTTTGTTCTTTAAGCATTTTCTTTGTATTCCAATTATGGCCACTGTTGAGGTAACTCTACCAATTTCAAGTACTTGGTTTTCATCATAATTTTCTTTTATTTGTTTTCCATTTGATTTATCAAATTGTGCTAATATTTTAAAGCATCTAGTAGGAAAAATAAAAGTATTCATTTCATTACATGCATTACTTACTCCCACATTGCATAGAATCGAAGTCAAATGTAGCGGTTCAAATCGCGTCACGATGTAACCAGAGACATTAAAATATTGATGATCTTTTTTTAGTGGATTAGATTTTTTTTTTTGAAAGAAAAAAATGCATCTAATAAAATTGATCTGCCTTCCTATTTACTCAAAAAGATATGAAAGAAACATTATACAAAATTTGAAGCACATAAAATGGAAATTTAATTATAATTGGCTATCACATTAGAGAAAGCCACATGAATTAATCATGCACATTTTCCATGTGTCATATTAGTCAAAGTATCGAAAGAAACATCAATTTTGAGTCTTTTATGTTTGGTCACAACCCTTCCGTTCATAAGGAAAAATTATCTTGTAATCACCAAAGTTCGATTAGGAGGTAAGTAAATTATGAACAAATTTTTTGAACTCATGTTCTACTAAACAATACATTTAACTTAAGTTCATTAATCACTTTGTTTTACTCAGCCTTGTCTAATAAACAACATTTGAATTTTGATCTGAATATGATTTTGCAGGTTGTATCAGCACAAACTGCACTCTCCGATGACATGGCTCAGTTATCATTGAAATCTGATGAAAAAACCACCGAAGAAATCGTTGAGAGTCCGATCACACTAGCAGCATCAGAAACCAAAGAAGAATCTTCAGCTGAAGAAGCGAAACCTTTGGTTAAAGCCGAGGCTAAAGAAGTGGTAGAAGAAGCTGTTGTGATTGTGAAAGACAAAGAAGAGGACACAAAGAAGGAAGAAGAAACCGAGACAAAGGAACCTGTTGAGGAAACAAAAGAAAACGGTGATTCTGTTAATGTCGAGGAAACGAAAGAAAACGGTGATTCTGTTGTTGAGGTTGCTCGGGAACCACCAGCTGTAGAATCTGAGACAGAAAATGTTGTTAAGGATGAGAATGTGGTAGCTGAGGCTGAAACTAAGGACAATGTTAAGACAGAAGAAGCCTCAGAAGAGAAAAGTGAGGAGAAAGTTGAGAAAGAAGAAGCCTTGGATGAAAAGAAAGAGGAAGAAGTGATCACCAACAATGATGCAAAAATTGAGAAGAATGAAGAAGAGGCTCCAATTGAGAAGAGTGAATAAGGGAAAAATGTGTGATGTTTATGGAAGTGTTTAATTAGAGAGAGTGGTTAATTACTTTAATCACTTGAAGTTAAGTTTCATTATGTCTTGTTGAATGTCTTTTTCTTGTTACTTGTTAGTGTTGTAATGTAATAAAATAGCTATAGTACTTACTACTAGTAGCTAAATGTATGTATGGGTAGAAGATATGGGTGATGTGACGACCCATTTGAATTTACCTTAATGTAACCTTTTCAGTAATGTGTTCCTTTGTATGATTATGCATTTTGGCTTTAATTTGTTTGTTTGTTATAATAAATATGTAAGATTTGTTACCATATCTTTCTTTGAGTAATGTCCTTTAGTCATGTTTACATACACTCTTTTTGGTAAAGGTATCACATGATAAACCAAGACACTACAATTACATTTACATAAACTCGGTTCAAATATAAAAGGTTTCACCAGACACTTTATATCATAGTAAAATAAAAATCAATTATGATCAAGCTTTCACTTTAAACTTAAATAAATGTGAAAACAAATGAAACCTCAACAATAAGCAAGACTAGTTGGTCACTATGGATCAACTTACAAGGTCGTTTAACAGGTTTACGAGTTCTACCACAAAATTGTAGTTGTGGCGTCTATAGGTACAGAGTATCCACGATTATTAGTTGTGACTAATCTTCATTGAAAAATTTAATGGCACAAGAAGTATATAAGTCCCTCTTAATCAATTAGTTTTTGGTTTAAACAAACTTTCGGCTTTCAACTTTTACAAACTTGCGAACTTGACTCCCCAACTTTATCCCATTTTGCAAAAGTGACGTCCCTTGATTTTGACCAGATCCACGTATACGTGGACACCAAATTTAATGACTCGGATACCACATATGTATTTCATTATTGGGCTAAATTGCAATTTTCTTAAACCGACGACTTTGACCGTCAACGCCGTGTTGACTTGGGCAAAGTCAATGAGGGTGTCACCTTTACAAAAAGGCTAAAGATATGGGTCAAAAGTGCAACTTTTAAAGTTTAGGGTCAAAATCGTAAGTTTATAAAAGTTGGAGGACTAAAATTGAACATGTTCCATTCTGTTTTACTCCATTCCATCAAATAAATTTAAAATGGTTTTACACACACATACATATATCAATAATAAGAAGAAGAACAATATTCCTTGGTAATAACTTTAAAATAAATCTATCAAAAAAACTTTAAAATGAATTAAAATGATACACTTAATTCCATATTCCATATATAGAAGATACAAGTAAAGACGAGAAAAATATTGAGAAAAAAAGTGCCAAGTCATAATAAAATGTAAAGCAAGTGTGGACCAAATTTAAGTTCCATATATTGGACAAATTTGAACCATTAGTTTCTCTTACAAAAGCAGGATTGGATAAATATTTTGTTTGTTGAGTGACATATAAATGGAATCACTTGTATCAAAGACAACAATGGTAAGAGGCAGAGAAGAAGTGTATGTGGCAGCAATGCCTCTAAGGGCTTCAAAGGGACCACCACAATTGCTTATGTCTGCTGCTTACTCCCTTAATATTTGGGATTTGCAGCATTTCATGGTCATCATCAAACCTTCCTCACCTTCACAGGTTTCTATCTTATTCCTTCGTCTCTTACATTTTATCGGTTTCTTTTTTATTACGAAAAAAAGTTTAGGTGAGTTGAGTCCGAGCGCTATTCAGGGCCGGAGCAGGCCTCGAGACGTAGAGAACGTCTTATATTTTATTGCTAGTATTTATTTTCAGGTTCTAGTTTTTGATTTTCAACCAAAAGATCCTGAAGATATATATGTGGCACTAGGAGTTTTATCTGGTAGAGCTGTGCCAGGTGAGATTTGGACTTATTTATAACTTGCGAACTTTCTGATTGGATTTTTTCGACTTTCTTTATCTAATTCTCGACTTTGATCATATTCTTAGGAGCTGTTCTTGTGAGGAAGTTAAAAAGATTTCCGCGAAGTAAATGTTGGTTGGTTGGATATGCAGAAGAAGATGCTGTGGAAATAGCAAGTGAATTCAACAAAAAATGGGAAACAGATTTGAGAGTCGGTGTTAATGATTGTCGCGATTATACCAATGGTAATAAGTTATTTAAAGAATGAATCTCATGTTACATATGTCCTATCTATGTAAAGAATTATGTAGCATCCATAAGTGTTTGTATATTATCACTAATCAGTATATTAATTACATGATAAATTTTGAAATTATAAATATCTATGATCATAATTCAATCTGAATTGAAATTTTGGTCAATTTAAAGGTTTGGTCAGACAACTCATTGGCGAAGAAGATGTGCTGAAACGTTTGAGAAACCAAGGTAGCTAGAGGTAATTCATATACTTTCTAGATAATCATGACATTGAATTGCTTTCCTCTGAATCATGCTATGATTTCACCATATTGAACTGTCTGAGAAACATGGCATGATATATAGAGGCCTCTAAGAAAATGAGAGATGGAATTTGAAAGAGTAACCAACCAAAAACTATATGTCTACATGTAATTAACTAACTAGGAGACTAAGCTAAAGAAATTGTAACAGATTACTATAACATGTTATTGTTATGAGGTTATTCTAGTTTTTAACCGATTTTCTGCTAGTTTTATTGTGCTGCAGATAATGTAAGAAATGATTGTCCTCAAAGTCAAATAAATCGAGGAAAGTGATCTTGGACATGGTGCGCATAAAGCTATAGTTCCTTCAAGATGTTGATTTCTTTATTGCAAAAATCATGGGCTATATGATAGTATATTTATAGGTTGAATCACTAGGCTTTGGATCCCTAGGCCCAACTCTCTCTGCAACTGCTTCTAACTGTCTTGGTGACAGTTAGGTTACAGTTGAGTTAGTTATAACCGTTACAGCTTGATAGCTTGAGCTAGAAGTTATCTTTTATAATGCATTCTTGTGGTAGTTGAATGCATATGCATTGAGAAAATTTAGTTTCCAGGCTAACTAACTCATAGAAAGAGTGAATAAAAGGAGTGAAATCTGTCGGGTAACGGTTCAAGGTGAAGAAGTTATTGAACAATTGTTCGGAGAGGAGCACTTGTGCTTATGAACACTTCAGTGTTTCACTGCTGCTACACTTGAGCACGGAATATATCGTCCTATGTCTCGAAAACCGGAATGGCGTGCCTTTTGGATGAGATGGCTGTAATTGCAAGAAAGGTTTAAACATCCATGTAGAGAAGTGTTCCATTGTGGACACTTTGTTTATTTGTGAAGGCATTCTTGATTCTTTTGATTTTTCACTTTGTTTATTTCAAATTTAAATTCGAGTGGTTCACTATCAAGGTTTTTCGATTGTTGCTTTTTCAATAAATAATAATTTTGAATATATTTTCAGTTCACATAAGGAAGTTTTTTTTTATAAAGGCTAAGAAATGCATTAAAATTGGCAGGAGAGGGCCTGCACCCTATTACAGTACAAAAGAGAGAGTCTAAAAATGGAGACCAAAATGTCTCTCATAAAAGAAAAGGGTGAGAAGCATAGTTCACACAAGGAAATGTTGATAACATTTTTTGTGAAGTAAATGTTGATAATAATAACACTGTAAGGTTGTTTTGAGTCTTTGACAATTTCAAAATAATTACAGAGATAATGTCAAAGAGATCGATACATTCACATGCATTTACTAGGGCATAATCTATAGATGCTGCCTATTTAAAGCCATTAGGACTTGTTTAACCACACACATCTTTCAAGCTTACCTCCAAAAACCTAATGAAAGTTCAATCTTATATTTTGCAACTGGCCTTTTCAATTCAATGGTAATATATTTTCTTATTCAAAATTTTCATAACCTAATAAAGAAAATTGATTGAACAATTGCTTGCATTCATGGTTTATACCAGCACAGTTGTATACTTCCAACATTGACTTATAATGCTCAACACATATGAGAGGAGTCAGAGTGTTATGTTAACTTGAAGGAGCATCGCCATCCAAAAAAGGCCTAGCGGCGTAGCTTGTTGCCCGCTTGCCTTCTATTCAAATATAAATAATGGTTTTATATCATTTAGAATCATCATTAATATTATCACCACCCCTTCCGCATATTAATCTTTTCTTATAAATATTTTTAGGAGTTGAATAATTAGTTTATATCCTTTCAAAAAAAATAATTAGTTTTTTCCTTTTCTTTTTTGACATTATCCACATTAATTAAACTCTACTTTATTTTATTATTCTTTCTTATAAATATGTTTAGGAGTTAACTCAAATGCTTATAAAAAACATAAAATGAGTTTAAATCAAGATTTTTTTTTTTCTTTCTTCACATGTTACGGTCAGGTGGTGCTTGTTTTCCTATCCTCTTGTTTGCGACATCCGATTAAAACCTAAAATTGACACATTTCATTCAATTCAATTTAACATGGCTGCGGCTATTGTTGCTTTTGAAAAGATCGGTGCAGAGAGAGACAAGACGATATATATGCTAACAACATTCCGACTTTCAGATTTTTCAAATACATGCTTTCTATATTTATATTTGATTTACAATTTTATTACTAAATATTCATATGTTTCATCTAAATGCTTCTTGCATTTTTAAACTAATGCATTCGAACCGAGTATTTCATAAAATGGTTATCAAATAACTAGGTCATAGTTTTTTGTACATATCTCTATCATAACAAATGAAGACATCAAGGTTGCAGGAACTATGGCTAGATAATTTTAAGTAGCTTTTATTTTTTGGTTTATGTTCAATGCATAATGTGAAGAGCTTCAATCCTCACATGCTAATTAATTCTCATCGAGGTTGTGGGGTTTTACTTAGTAATGACATTGCTCAGTAGAGGTTCCTTCAATTTATGAAACCTTTTAAAACATCCTGACCTTAACCTCATGTATGTATTAGCTGCAGTTATTTTCCACCATGAAGACTTTATTTGGTGTGTCAATGCAAGAGGTGTTCTATTTGCTTTATGTGGATTGACTGTTTTTTAACTTTGGATAATTTTCTAGTTTTTGTACTCCTTTGTTTTTTTTTAAATTAATTTACTTTTTATTTTGCCTAATTTTATTTGTTATTGGTTTTGTAAATTAGTCAAGGTTTTGATCGTGTCTAAACACTTTTTTTTTATTGTATTGAGTGTTATATGCTCTTTTTTCTTTTTATCAAATAGTATAGTTGTTGGACTCGTGCACTTTAATTGTGAAAAAGTGGATGGTTCATGGTTCGAACCACGACCCATGTTTATTATTACCCTTGCAGTTAACAACATAATTGTAACTTAGGGTGTGTTTGTTTCAAGGTTAGAAATTACATGTCTTGTAATGGTATTCACAAGAATAATATTTTAAGAATAACATTCTTACTCAAATGTTTGGCAAAAATTTAGATTTCTTAATAATGTTTTAGAAATTTATTTAGTTAAAAAAATAAAATGTAAATAGATATAAGTGGTGGTAGGAAGTGATGACAAGTCGAATTCTATTTTCATGAGAATGTTAGATTCTCATTATTTAAGCATGTGAATAACAACAGAAGAAATTATGTGTAAATAACATTTATTGAAATATATTTTTTGTGAAACAAAGTGACTTGAGCAAACAATATAAATATTTTATATGTTCCGCAATACATGGGTTGATTGATCACAATTTAAATCTCTACACTGATATCATAAGATACGTAATTGTTAGTCATGTTTATGCAAGATCTAATTTCTGCTAACTCGCAGCTGTTCTTTTTTCCTAGACAAACCAGTATAGGTTCAACATTCTCCATTTCCCTTGCTAGGGCAATTTTAGTAGCACTTATGAGATGCAGACTAGCGCTTGTAGATATGCCAACGTTTCTAAGTTTTATATCTAGATTGTTAATAGTCATGAGATCGCAAGCCTTCAAAAAATAGGCTACTTGTTCCAAATTGGAAGCCTTACCATGCTTGTTCCGTTGGTGAAGAGGTTAGCAAATTAAAATTTATGAAAATTGAAATATTGTTAAGATGAAGTTGTACCATATTAAAACAAGGTGCATATGAGTCTGGTATCGAATGAGTTTGGGGATTAGTAGTATCTACAGGCCAAGCGCCGTGTAGTACAAAAAAATGAGGTCGTTGTGTATTCGTACATCTTCTTGGAGCCCTACAAATAGTTGGTGCCTATTGAGCGGCCACCATGTAACAGGGGCGGATCTGACATTATATTATTAGTGGGGCTAATTTTTTTTTTTTTTTAAAGAAGTAAGACTAAAATTTTGTCGAAATAAATTATACAGTTAATAACATTTGTATTAATCGTAACGAATCGTCAATCATTTTTTTCTTTGTGTGGTAAAATTGTTTATATTTTGGTGAATTTAAATTTTTAATTATAATTTAAATAACATCATAAAAACGAGAAAATAATTTAAATGAATGTTAAATTCGGAGTAAAAAATCTCAATCAAAAAATGGGTCTACCCTTTATATATATATATATATATATATATATATATATATATATATATAAATGTTCATATATAATTTATGTTGTTTCTATTTTTATCTGAAAAAATTAAGAAAATTGCAAACGAGGAGAGTTGAGAACTTGAAAAAATGAGGAGAGTTGAACTTGAAAAAATGCAGGAGTTGAACCTAAAAAAAACTAAGAAAAAATGTAGAAACTAGAGTTGAACCTAAGAAAAAATTAAGAAAATTGCAAACGAGGAGAGTTGAGAACTTGAAAAAATGAGGAGAGTTGAACTTGAAAAAATGCAGAAACTCGAAGTTGAACCTAAAAAAAATTAAGAAAAAATGCAGAAACTAAGAGTTGAACCTAAGTTTATACTCAAACCCTACGCCACCGCCCCAAAGCTGTAGAATTACTTATATTACGAAATAGAAGATATATTTAACAAAAGACATGCTTTGTATAAAAAAAAAATATGGCTGGGCTGGTGTGGCTATTGCCACACGCTGACATGCTCAGGTCCGCCCCTACCATGTAAGCATCGTATATGCTAGTGGTTGATATAAAAATAAATAAAAAATAAGAATTAACTTAATCCAATGTGCCATTACAAAATAGTTTTTCTTTGTTGATCCATACGTTGGTAGTATTTATAATCTTCATTTTACCACACTTCATTTACTTGTATTCATTCATGCAAATATGAAGGTTTACCTTCCACCTTCCACACTTTAATGAAAATAGTGTTGCTCATGTGTCTCACAATAATCGTTGTAGGTGCTTTCGATGCAGAAGTTTTTAAGTGCCTAAAATCTGGATTGAGGTTAAGTGATTTTGAGGTTGGATCGTCATCATTACTTTATGTTTATTTTTCTCTTATATTATATTTTTTCATCTTATTTATTATTATTTTTTTATAGTATTTTACATGTACTCATTCATGCAAATCTGGAGGTTTAGCTTCCACCTTCCACACTTTAATGAAAATGGTATTTCTCATGTCTGTGACAATAATAGTTGCCTTGTCATTTTTTTGAAGTAGGAGCTTTTGGTGCAAAAGTTATTAGGTGCCTAAAATTTGGATTGAGGTTAAATGATTTTGAGGCTGAAACGTCATCATTACTTTATGTTTACTTTTCTCTTATATTATATTATATTTTTTCCCATCTTATTTATTATTTTTCTTTTATCAACCTCTTTAATAAAATAGGCAAAATTACATTAAAGTTACGTTGATTTTTCTGCCTTATTGTTACATTGACTTTTCTGTCTTAAATTGACTTCTCTAATGTCTTATTGTTTTATGGAATTTGGATTAAGTCTAACCACATAAAAATCAATCCATTTGGATTGTGCGATCAAGATCAAACGACCCATATTTTAAGCTTGATTTTTTATTCATTTATAGAGCTAAAATTCGAACAATCAATATGTGGTTAACTGCAATGCAGTTACACCCTCCCTGACCACATACAAACCCAATCCAATTTATAGTGTTTATATTTGCTTTCTTTTATTGTTACTCTATTTTTGTTTCCTTTTTAGTGTATTACAATTTATAAACATCAATCTCACACCTGAATGTTATGTTTTCTAAGTAACTTTTATAACGTATGCTTAAATATGTAATTGGTCCCTGCATTTTTATCAGATTTTGACATTTGTTCCTGTAGTTTTTTTTGACATTGATCTCTGCACTTTGTAAATTTTTTGGCTTTTGTCCTTCTTCTCTTAAGTCCAAGTTAAAAAAAAAAAAACTTACGGTGTTTCACGGGGACCGATCATTTCATGTCATGTGGCACACTAAAAGATAAAATTTTCAGAATTAAAATATTTCAAAATTTTGGTATTAGTTCCTGCACTTGACGAGAATCCATCTCTACCCAAAAAATTAATTTCCCCTTCTTTAGAAAATAAGTTTATGTTTACGTGGCTCACATTTAACATTTTTTTAAGAGACCACATTTATCAGTATTGGCACTTATATGTTGATTGAGTGAATATCTTGAACAAATGTTTGAGAGCAACCAGTGAGAATGTGAAAAAAATAGTTGATTGTTGAGTAGGTCACTCTACACAAGTTCTTCTTAAAGTCTTTAAGAATGGAATTGACATTTAAACTTGAAGATCAAAGTGAGACACGACAACTTTTAAGAACCAAGGTTGATTCTAGTGATGTTTGTTTACTTGAGGATGTTTTTCAAATTGGATATTTTGTTACATGTTGACAAACAACCGTCTTAGAAAGTTTCAGTTAAGTTTTACATAGAGTTGGAAAAGTCAGCATATGTTTGAGAAGAGTGAATAAGGGGAAAATGTGTGAAGTTTATGAAAGTGTTTAATTAGAGAGAGTGGTTAATTACTTTAATCACTTTAAGTTAAGTTTCATTATGTCATGTTGTTGAATGTCTTTTTCTTGTTACTTGTTAGTGTTGTAATGTAATAAAATAGCTATAGTATTTACTACTAGTAGCTAAATGTATGGGTAGAAGATATGGGTGATGTGATGACCCATTTGAATTTACCTAATGTAACCTTTTCAGTAATATGTTCCTTTGTATGATTATGTATTTTGGCTTTGTTTGTTTGTTTGTTATAATCAATATGTAAGATTTGTTACAATATCTTTCTGAGTAATGTCCCTTACAGTCACGTTTACATACACTCTTTTTGGTAGAAAAAAGTGTAAAGTATCACATGATAAACCAAGACACTGCAATTACGTTTACATAAACTCGGTTCAAATGTAAAAGAAACGTGGAAACAAATGAAACCTCAACCATAAGCAAGACTAGTTGGTCATTATGGATCAACTTACAAGGTCATTTAACAGGTTTACGAGTTTACCACAAAATTGTAGTACATATGATTATTAGTTGGGACTAATCTTCATTGTAAACATGAGAGAGAAAAAGAGTTATAGTATTATAAAGAGCAAAGAAAAGAGGATAATGAATTTGTGGTTGAGATGTAACAATGAGAAAAACGAGAGAATTTCATTTGAGAGAATCTATTTCCCATAAGAAGTATATAAGTCCCTCTTAAGTTTTAATCAATTAGTTTTTTACTTAAACACATTTTTCACCCTTCAACTTTAGTTTAAATTTGGTATTACGGTGTAAATGTCAAGATCACAACGACCTACCGTAATTTTCCAAAAGCTACACTTTGCAACTTCTACAAAATCTTGGTGGTTTATCGTGATTCTGACATATCTGCCGTCACACCAAATACACACTAAGCTTATGACATCCCCTTCATTTTGACCAAGCCAACGAATAGGTGAATATCAAATTTAATGACTCAAATGTCACATATGTATTTTATCAATAACTTTAACTACACTTTTGGCCATCCAACTTACACAAATCATCGATTTTGGCCCTCAACATCGACGTTGAGTTGCTCAATGGGCGTGTCACTTTTACAAAATGGTCTAAAGATAGACCGTCAAAAGTGCAATTTTTAATGTCAGGGCCAAAATGGGAAGTTTGTAAAAGTTGGGGATCAAAATTGCATAGACTTGGTGTTTTTATTAGCGTTAGTCAACAATCAAATCCATGACCATTTACCAAACCTTTATCACTTCGACTGTTAAAATTTAGGTTAAATTGCATTTTTGGTCCCCTAACAATTTAGGTAGTATCGTTTTGGTCCCTTAATTAAAATTCGATTTATTTTGGTTCTTTAACTTTTTTCCGTTACACATTTTGGTTCTTTCCGTTAGTTTTAATTTAAAAACGTAAGGTTTTCTTCATTTTCTTCTGAAATTTTTCTGGAATTCTGTTTGTTGAAGGTTGATGAAGATGATGTGAAGATGAAAAAGAGGAGAAGAAGATGAAGAAAACCTAACGCTTTTGAATTAAAACTATCCGAAATGACCAAAATATGTAACAGAGAGAAGTTAAGAGACCAAAATAAATCGAATTTTAATTAAGGGACCAAAGTGATACTACCTAAATAGTTAAGGGACCAAAAATGCAATTTAGCCTAAAATTTAACATGTTTCACCCGTTTTGCTCCTCCAATCAATCAAATAAATCTAAAATGCTTCAATATATAAATATATAGATATTTTCAACTCCGTTGTTGAATATTAACCGTTCAGTATAATGAATATTTCAGATAAAATTTGAAATGGTGTACAATATCAATAATAACAACAAAAATAAACTGATACGCTTAATTCCATATTCCATATATAAAAGTAAGTGAAAATACGAGAAAAATATTGAGAAAAATAGTGTAAAGTCATAATAAATGTAAAGCAAGTGGGACCAAATTTAAGTTGCATGTATAGGATAAATTTGAACCATTAGTTTCTCTTACAAAAGCAAGATTGGATAAATATTGTTTGATTCTTGAGTGACATAGAAATGGAATCACTTGTATCAAAGACAACAATGGTAAGAGGCAGAAAGGAAGTATATGTGGCAGCAATGCCTCTAAGGGCTTCAAAGGGACCACCACAATTGCTTATGTCTGCTGCTTACTCCCTTAATATTTGGGATTTGCAGCATTTCATGGTCATCATCAAACCTTCCTCACCTTCACAGGTTTCTATCTTATTCCTTCGTCTCTTACATTTTATCGGTTTTTTTTTATTACGAAAAAAAATTTTAGGTGAGTTGAGTCCGAGGGCTATTCAGGGCCGGAGCAGGCCTCGAAACGTAGAGAGCGTCTTATATTTTATTGCTAGTATTTATTTTCAGGTTCTAGTTTTTGATTTTCAACCAAAAGATCCTGAAGATATATATGTGGCACTAGGAGTTTTATCTGGTAGAGCTGTGCCAGGTGAGATTTGGACTTTATTTATAACTTGTGAACATTCTGATTGGATTTTCTGTCCATAAATGTTCACTTTCTTTATCTAATTCTCGACTATGTTCATATTCTTAGGAGCTGTTCTTGTGAGGAAGTTAAAAAGATTGCCGCGAAGCAAATGTTGGCTAGTTGGATATGCAGAAGCTGATGCTGTGGAAAAAGCAAGTGAATTCAACAACAAATGGGAAACAGATTTGAGAATCGGTGTTAATGATTGCCGCGATTATACCAATGGTAATAAGTTATTTAAAGAATGAATCTCATGTTACTTATGTCCTATCTATGTAAAGAGTTGTGTAGCATCCATAAGTGTTTGTATATTATCACTAATCACTATATCAATTTCATGATAAATTTTGAAATTATGAATATCTATGATCATGATTCAGTCTGAATTGAAATTTTGGTCAATTTAAAGGTTTGGTCAGACAACTCATTGGCGAAGAAGATGTGCTGAAACGTTTGAGAAACAATGGTAGCTAGAGGTAATGCATACCCTTTCTAGATGATCATGACATTGAATTGCTTTCCTTTGAATCATGCTATGATTTCACCATATTGAACTGTCTGAGAAACATGGCATGATATATAGAGGTCTCTAGGAGAAAATGTGAGATGGAATTTGAAAGAGTAACCAACCAAAAACTATATGTCTACATGTAATTAACTAACTAGGAGACTAAGATAAAGAAATTGTAACAGGTTACTATAACATGTTTTTGTTATGAGGTTATTCTAGTTCTTAACTGATTTTATGCTAGTTTTATTGTGCTGCAGATAATGTAAGAAATGATTGTCCTCAAAGTCGAATAAATCGAGGAAAGTGATCTTGGACATGTTGCACATAAAGCTATAGTTCCTTCAAGATGTTGATTTCTTTACTGCAAAAATCATGGGCTATATGATAGTATGTTTATAGGTTTTCATCACTAGGCTTTGGATCCCTAGGCCCAACTCTCTCTGCAACTGCTTCTAACTGTTTTGGTGACAGTTAAGTTACAGTTGAGTTAGTTATAACCGTTACAGCTTGATAGCTTGAGCTAGAAGTTATCTTCTATAATGCATTCTTGTGTTAGTTGAATGCATATGCATTGAGAAAATTTAGTTTCAAGGCTAACTAACACATAGAAAGTGAAAAACAGGAGTGAAATCTGTCGGGTAACAGTTCAAGGTGAAGAAGTTATTGAACAATTGTTAGGAGAGGAGCACTTGTGCTTATGAACACTTCAGTGTTTCACTGCTGCTACACTTGAGCACGGAATATATCGTCCTATGTCTCGAAAACCGGAATGGCGTGCCTTTTGGATGAGATGGCTGTAATTGCAACAAAGGTTTAAACATCCATGTAGAGAGGTGTTCCATTGTGGACGCTTTGTTTATTTGAGAAGGCATTTTTGATTCTTTTGATTTTTCACTTTGTTTATTTCAAATTTAAATTCGAGTGGTTCACTATCAAGGTTTTTCGATTGTTGCTTTTTCAATAAATAATAATTTTAAAGTATATAATGAATATATTTTCAGTTCACACAAGGAAGTTTTTTTTTATAAAGCTAAGAAATGCATTAAAATTGGTAGGAGAGGGCCTGCACCCTATTACAGTACAAAGGAGAGAGTCTAAAAATGGAGACCAAAATGTCTCTCATAAAAGAAAAGGGTGAGAAGCATAGTTCACACAAGGAAGTTAAATAGATCTATTATTGTGATAGAGCGAGTAATAATGCGTTAAAAGTGAATAACTTTTTTATAGTGGAAGTGACCAGACTTTTACAATGTGGCGAATCAAAACCTTATTACTCGCTCTGTCACATTTAGGGTAGAATTACATCCGATGAATAACCTATGAAAAAAATTAGCAATGAAATGTCTTTTGTTCTTTCTCTATGGTCACATTTCTTAAGTTAACTAACCTTTACATTAATTTCTTTGTAAAGTATGACATATTTCCATGTCCACTGGTCCATTAATAAATCGAAAATGCTTCTCTCTACCATACTCATTTTCATCATGGATCCTAAAATCCTAATATAGCAAATGCTTCATTTTTCACAATTCTCAGCCAAAAGAGGATCTCATGTTCAGGTATCAAATATGCCGGTCTCTGCAATAATAATGAAATTTCATTAAGCATTAAGTACATGACTCTTATATACTTGCTTTTGTCTTCTTTGGCCGTTGTCTATGTGGCTTCGCAACGACGAGCTCTGTGTTAGTGCTGATGAGCTCCATATATGCTCAAAAGAGAGATACAAAACATTACATTGGTATGCATTATTCTGTTCCAAAGTGCAAACGTTTGACATCATTATTGAAATTTACAATACTAAACGAAATATCGGACCAGCACTGATGTACTATTCGTCCAGAGGCGCCGTGTTAAGTCATTCTTCTCAGAGTTGTGTTGTGAATGACAAACTGCATAATACACGTGAACGTGCTTACCAGTTATTAGCTAATCGGAACTCTGAAATCCTGGAAGAGACAACTTTCACAAATGTTGAGCAGGTTTTATCCTCACAACAGTCCAATACATTGTTAAGAACGCCAATGGAATCATTGTTCCTGAACTGTGTTATAGGTCGGTGTGCATGTGGCGACTGACCAATATTAGATGAAAACCTTCTTGATTTCTTGCGTCAAGTTTGTACATTTGGACTTCCAATCGTATGAGTAGATTTCCGCCAAGAGTCAGCCAGGAATACTGACGTTATGGATGTAATCACAAAACACTTAAAGATTGGATCTTACCGAGAATGATCAGAGGAACGCAGGCAGGAATGGCTCTTATCCGAGCTTAGTGGAAAGTGCCTTCTTTTCGGCCACAATCTCCCTAAGACAGAAGAAATTGCTGATGTTTTGGAAACTTTCTTTGTCATTTGAAAACTTCCCTCAGATAATTTCGGTGCCTATAACATCTCAATGGAAAAATCCATGTTTGATGTGCTTGCTGTCGAGCTTTTACAACATGAATGTCACGTGAAGCAGCCCTTTAAGATTTGTCCTTTGTTTACCTTGATCTCGAGCTTGCTCCTGCTGCGGTCAAACGACTTTTCTATTTGGTTACAAAAACCTATTAATAGAAAGCAAGAAGTTATGATAGGATACTCAGACACGTAAAGATGTTGGCCGTCTTTCAGCTGCTTGGCCACTATACAGGGCTCAGGAGGAGGTCCAACTCATCTTGCTATATTGTCACAGCCACCAGGTACTATTCACGGCTCACTTCGAGTAACAGTTCAAGGTGAAGTTATTGACCAATCGTTCGGAGAGAAGCACTTGTGCTTTTGAACACTTCAATGTTCCACTGCTGCTACACCTGAGCACGGAATATATCGTCCTGTGTCTCCTAAACCGGAATGGTGTGCCTTTTGGATGAGATGGCTGTTGAGAGGTGTTCCATTGTGGACGCTTTGTTTATTTGTGAGGGCATTCTTGATTCTTTTGATTTTTCACTTTGTTTATTTCGAATTTAAATCCGAATGGTTCACTATCAAGGTTTTTCGATTGTTGCATTTTCAATAAATAATAGTTTTAAAGTACATAATGAATATATTTTCAGTCACACAAGGAAGTTAAATAGATCTATCATTTGTTCATGAATATTGAGATGTTTGTGTGTTTTTTCGTAAGATATTTTTAGAATTATTGTTTTCTCTACAAATCACTCCAGGTTATTTCACCATCTTTATTACAAGAATTGGAAAAAGATGTGATGTAATGAATTCCAATACAAATCATTGAGACGAATGATTGATTTGGTGGAAAAAATCTCAGCACAACTTTATCTATATTGTTCAATTTTACTTTGATTGAAACCTGCACTAGGATGAACATAGAAGATTGAATCCGTATTAGCTTGCGCTTGTTGAATCGCAGTAGGAATTTGATGAGGATGCATCGTAAAATTAGTGAATCAGAGAAATTGATGAAGACCGCGAACCGAGAAATTCACCAAAACAAAAAATTATGAGAAAACCAAGAAAATTCACCAAAAAAATGATGAAGAACCGAGAAATCTTGCAAAACACAAAAACAACAAATTGAGAGAAAACCAAGAAGAAAACTTCAAAATATTGAAGCATCGACAAAAACGAACAATTCAACAAGAAAGTGCAAAAAACCGGATAAAAAATGCTGAATTATGATGAATAAAGATGAAAACCCAACAGAAAACGAATTCCAAATTTGATGTCAAGAGTCCAACATCGGATAGGAGATGGTCTGACAATGTGTTTATAAGGTGGGACAATCCTCACAAGCCGGATTTGTGGGGTTGTGTTAGGCCCAACCACGATTTCTAAGATGATATCAGAGCCCCTTTAAGATCCATTGTGCTACCTGCTATCAAGTTTCCGCTATCGGGCCTCCCACCATTTATGCCCACGAACCAAACCCGCTGGTCGTGAGAGGGTGTGTTAAGCGTCCCATATCGGATATGAGATGGCTCTGACAATGTGTTTATAAGTGGGGACAATCTTCACTTCACAAGCCGGTCAATTTCTAGAGAGAATACAAATACCATATTTTGAATTGAATGAAATTGATAATATTAATTTGAATTAACAAGAGTTTAGAACCAATATTTTATTATTAGACAATTTTTATTGTACTATAAATCTTTATTGTACTATAAATCACCAAGTATTACTCTATAATTGTACTACATGACGATGACTTGTACTACAAGCTACTCTTGTCTTCATCCTTATTTGCCTCTTTTGGCTTATGGTGTAATATGAAGCTTACATATTTTGATAAGACTATATCATATATTCATTATTAGATAAATTCAACGAATCTACTACAATTGATTGCTTATATGTGTCCAGTTGTTTTATTAGGAACTTTTAGACTACGCTTTTGGTCTCCTGCTTTTCAAAATCCATAATTTTGTAACGTATGACATATTTTTCTCTCTACCATACTCACTTTCATCATGGATCCTAAAACCCTAATATCCAATCTGCTATTGTTTCTTCTCTTTACCATATTCATATTAAATTCTTCACTTTTCACAATCCTCAACCAACAGAGCCTCACCATCAACATACTATGATGAAAAAGCCAATATTAGAGCTCCAACTACTTCATGATGTACTGCCAACAACAACAAAAATCCAAGCTTAGTGTTCCAAATCCTTCCCAAAGGACATCGAGTTGCACTATCCGGTGATTCAATGTGCGAAAATGTCGTTCAAAATTGATCACATTGAAGATTTTAGATCAAGATCATGCTCTTGAGTCTTGACTGAAAAAGGGATCCAATTCCTCATCATGGTTCTTCCAAATGCCATAACAAATTTTTATAGTTGCTGATGTTGTGTAAATTCAGCCATGCCTATCATATAATTAAGGTTGCTACATTATAACTAGTTGCCAATTAATGTTCTTTATTAGGACGGAGAATATACTTCACTCCTCATTTATTCAAGACTATTGAGATATTTGTGTATTTTTTCGTTTTTCATAGTATTAATATTTTCTCTTCAAATTATTCCTGGTAATTTTATCATCTTTATTGCAAGGATTGGGAAAAAGATGCGATGTAATGAACTCCAATACAAATTATCAAGACGAATAAACGAATGATTGATTTGGTGGAAAAAATTGAGTAACAAATTTGGTTTTTTTGTTGACATTTAACGAATTTAATCTAATAAATAATCAATAATATTTTCAATTTCATAAATTCATAGTGCTAGTTCAACGAGTCTTATAATATATCAAGGACCAAGGGAGTACCACAAGGGTCTAGGTGTTTGGTGCACTATGCGTGAATATTTTAAACTCATGCACTGAATTTAATGGAGGGGATGAGTAATTCACCTGATGAAAAGTTAATATTTTTTTTTTTGTTACATGTATGTTTTCATTCATCTTTATTTATGAAGCCCCAATACTTTAAAATGGTGAAGAATTATATCTTACGTGTATCCGACACCGAAACATTCTGATACATTATGATATGAGTATCGGAGAAGTATCAAGCAATTGATATTTATTTTTTTTAAAAAAATGATCAATACGACTAATTTAATAAACCAATGAAGGTGTCAATATCATGAGACCTTGAAGTTTTGGCCCCATCCCACATAGTAAGAGGGGGCTTAAAAATCCACAAGATTAAAATGCCCACATTCATGCAAGCCCACAAATAAAAAAAAATCAAAAGCCCAAAACCCCCAAATTTTTTATAATCATTTTTTTTAAAGTTCTTTTTTTTTTGAAAAGTTTTTTTAAAGAAAGTCAAAAGGTCAACGCCGGAGCTCCGGTGCCGCGCAGTGGTGCACGGTGGCGTCCCAACAATTTTCTGGCAAATTGGGCGGTTCACGGCGGCGACTGTTGGTCGGCGCGGTGGCGACCGGAGCTTCGACAGTGACTGATGGGCGGTGGCCGAAGCTGCGGTGGTGGATGTGGCTGTTTTTTTTTGTTGAAATAATTATTATAATATGCGGCTTTATTAGGCCCACAAATAAATAGATTTTATAGTGGGTTTGGCCCCAATTAATTTTGTTCAATTAGAGGGCTTTAATTTAGTTGGTTTGGTGGGGGCATTTTTAAGGGAGCTTTGATATTTGGGGCTCTATTGACATCTCTATAAAATCAATACTTTCTTGGGTATTAATTTTTCTTTTTTTAGTTCGCAACTTCCGTCTTAAGTATTTCCTTTTTAAAAATTAATAATAGAAGAATAAGAAATAAAAAATACATAAAAATAAAATAGCCCGGTTGTGCCATCAAACACAAATTGCCCCTTTTAACCTCAAAAAATTAGGGTTTCTCGTCACTACCTTACGATATATATTCCCTCTTATTTCCGCCGATTGCCTCAATCTCAACATCAATTAGGGTTTCTCGTCACAACCTAGCGATATTTATTCCCTTTTATTACTATCGATTGCCTCAATATCAACATCAATTCGGGTTTCTCGTCACCACCTAACGATATCTATTCCCTCTTATTATCGCGGATTGCCTCAATCTCAACATCAATTAGGGTTTCTCGTCACCACCTAGTGTTATCTATTCCCTCTTATTACCGCCGAGTGCCTCAATCTAAACACCGAATCACTGATTCCCTACATCAATACCTCCGGTGAGTTCTATTATTTTTCTCTTCTCTCTAATATTATGTTTCTTTTGTTCTTGTCCCTTCTCTAATTGGAAAAAAATTGTTTGTTCAATTAGGGTTTTTCGTCACCACCTAACGATATCTATTCCCTCTTATTACTATCGATTGCCTCAATCTCAACATCAATTAGGGTTTCTCGTCACCACCTAGTGATATCTATTCCCTCTTATTACCGTCGAGTGCCTCAACCTCAACATCGCATCACTGATACCCTACATCAACACCTCCGGTGAGTTCTATTATTTTTTTCTTCTGTCTAATGTTACGTTTCATTTGTTCTTCTCCAATCTCTAATTGGAAAAAAATTGTTTGTTTTCAATCTCAATTAGTGTCAACTATTAAATAGTCAACAATATATAATGATGTTCTTTTTTGATAGTATTAATGATGTTCTCTTTTGATGGTACTGATGATGTTTAGGTATATTCTATTTTTTGTGAAAAATATATAATTGTCATTTGTTTTGTTCATTTTTATTAATGTGAATATTTGTGTATTACCATTTTTTAGTTGTTCTTATACATTGCGCACTTAAATTATTAATTTTAAATTTAATTTTTTAATAATGTACCGAAGCCATATCATATCGGGAATTTTGAAAAATTTCCCGTATGACCGTATCGGCAGGGGTGGCAGCCCAGGGCACCGCTTTTGTAGGGGCACAAAATATGATTATTTTACTTAGTTGTGAGTTATATATATTGGGCATATCAAATGAGGGCACTGCTTATTGTGAGAGATGAGAGGAGTTATCTATGTCCATTAGATCTAATTTAACCACTGAGATTCAAAGATCACTTTTAGTTAAACACGTTACTTCTATTTCCAACAAAGTATGTAGCCATGCCCACTCATGTCCCTTCTTTCCTCGGTCAAAACAACAATTCATTTCTTCTAAACCCAAAAGACTCTTCCTTTGCTTCTGCTCTCATGGAAAGTACACTAACATCTATTTCTCTGCCTCTCTTCTCACCTTCAGTACGTCCACCGCAAAGCATATTAAGGAAAAATATTTTGACTTAAACTATTGGGAAATTAGATCAAGGTTATCTCCTAATAATAGACTTTAAAATTTCAAGAATGAAAAAAAAGCATCTGCTAATCAATAGCAACATATTCCAGTATTAAAGGGAGCTTGTGAATTGAACCCTTTAATTTTTAAATGATTGTATTTAACTTCTATTTTGTATTTTGAATTTTTATTTGTTTAATTTTGAAAGAAAAATGAATTGATATCGAAGAAAACAAGTTTGTCAAATGGAAACCCTCTTGGTTGTGAAGTATTACTAATTCGTCAAGAGCTCTAACAACAGTGAGTACAAACTTGAAAAGGTTGATGATGTCAGAATATAGAAACAATGGTAGCAAGAAAATCTCTCTCTAGTCTCAAACCCAATCCCCTATGTTTGTAACAATTATTTTCCAGTGAAAAGTGATGATGAGAATGAATTGATCTATCTGCTTACAACGGAATCGAAAGTCGTTTTTTAATCTAAGTCATTCGTTTTACTTTGAAAGTGGGTCAGAAAGAAGAAGAAGAAATGAACCAGAAGACCAGTACAGTTTGAGAAAGAAGAGAGAGAAAGTTGTATCCGAGAGAAAGCTGTAAAAAAAACAGAGAAAAAGAAGAGAGAAAGTCTGTGTTGGAAATATGTGAGTTACACGCGCCAAGAAGAGAGAAAGTCTGTGTTGCAAATTCGGCCCCTGCGTGTAACTCACATATTTCCAATACAGACTTCTCTCTTCTTTCTCTCTGTTTTTTTACAGCTTTCCCTCGATTACAACTTTCTCTCTCTTCTTTCTCAAACTGTATTGGTTCTTTTGGTTCATTTCTTCTTCTTCTTTCTGACCCACTTTCAAAGTAACGAGTGACTTAGATTAAAAAGACGACTTTCGATTCCGTTGTAAGCGGATAGATCAATTCATTCTCATAATCACTTTTCACCAGAAAATATTTGTTTCTATATTCTGACATCATCATCCTTTTCAAGTTTGTACTCAATGTTGTTAGAGCTGTTGATAAATTAGTAATACTTCACAACCAATGGTTTTCATTTGACAAACTTGCTTTTCTTCAATATCAATTCCTTTTTTGTTTTCAAAATTAAACAATTCAAAATTCAAAACACAAAATAGAAGTTAAATAAAATCATTATAAAAATTAAAGGGTTCAATCACAAGCTCCCTTTAATACTGCGTTGCTATTGATTAGCAGATGTTTTTTTCATTCTTGAAATTTTAAAGTCTATTATCATGCGATAAGATCTAATTTTCCAATAGTTTAAGTCAATTTTTTTTTTTCCGCAATAAGCTTTGCGACGGACGTAGTAAAAGTGAGAAGAGAGACAGAGAAATAGATGTTAGTGTACTTTCCATGAGAGCAGAAGCAAATGAAGAGTCTTCTGGGTTTAGAAGAAAGGAACTGTTGTTTTGACGAAGGAAGAGTGGGTGTTTGCTGCATACTTTGTTGGAAATAGAAGCAACCTGTTTCACTAAAAGTGATCTTTGAATCTCAATGGTTAAATTAGATCTAATGGACATAAATAACTCCTCTAATCTCTCACAATAAGTCGTGCTCTCATTTGATATGCCCCATTTATGTGTGTGTTTGTATGTATGTAAGTGTGTGTGAGAGAGGGAGGGAGAGAGAGAATAAATGTATATTTATGTTTAACTCGTTTTGATTAATTCTATTTAAAATATATTTTTTAGAGAAATTTGATGATGAATAGATCTTTTGCAATAAAAAATGCAAGAAAAAAGACAATCAAATAATTAAAACGGCACAACTTTATTGGTTTTTTATTTTACAATCATTTGCAAGTTGCTATGAACGATGTTGTACCGTTATTTTTTATTTAACCAGAAATAAGAAATCATGAGGTGGATTCTTATTTATTATTTTGTCAAATAAATATATTAAAATATACAGAGGAAAATAAAAACAAAGTGGACAAAATTGAGGTGTAACATATTAGTAGCAACCCTTTGTGATCAATTGCAAATTACTTGAACCATTCAAAGAAAATACTTGTGAATTCAACTTCAACTTCAACTTCAAAAAATAGAAAATTATAGAAATTGATTAGTAAGAAAGAAATTATTTGCCCTGGAATGCTAATCTTTGGGATGCTAATATGAACAGTTTAATAGACAAAATATTTCCCTAACCCATAAATTTATTGTCATAGATGAAAAAGTAGTAAGCAAAAAAAGCTATCACATTAACATTATTCACAAACTCTTTTTTATTTTTGAAGGATTGAGTTTGCAGGTTCACGTGTTTGAAATGGTAAAACTAATTTTGGTTTGAATTTGTTGGTTTCAGATCCACATCATTATTTCTGTTACATTTTCTTTTCACCACCACCACCATCGTCGTCGTCATCATCATCGTCGTATGTTTTAACAGTAAGATCCCACGTTTTCTTTTTTAAACTTCTTAATTATTTATTTATTTTTCATATATTTTGTTAATGGTTAATGTTTGTTACAACTATATATGTTCATTTTTGTAACCACCAAACATAACAACCTTACAACATTGTTACTAGCTTCTGTCAAAACAAACAACATTGTTATTTGTTTTCTTTTAATATTAAATCTTCCTTTCTTTTTGTAGTTTTATTTACTAGGTTCTTTTTATTTTTCAAACCATAGTACAACAATGTCTACAAAAACACCCTTATTCGTCGTGTTTATATACAAGGTTTTTGTTGTCAACAAAAACCTTGTATAGAAACATTTTTTTTTATTTGTTACTAATGTTTTCCCTTATACAAGGTTTCTTTTTTGTTTGTTTATTTAGTTTTTCTTCAAAGGGTTTTATATGTTGTGAATGTAACTGTTGAAAAATGAATGGTTGCTTTTTTCAGTTACCTTTGGAGGAAAAACCCTGTAAGGATGCGCTTTTTCATCGTATTTTGGTTTGTTTTATTTTCACAGGGTTTTATATGGTGTGAATGCTATTGTTGAAACATGGATTTGAAATTTTGTGGTCGTAATGATGGCCGTTTCACTGTTAAAAACCGCGCATCATCGTCAGTGGAAATTACACAGCATTCAGAAGTGAGGAATCCAGTTCCTTCTTATGTTGATGATGATTACTTTGATGAAAGTATATGGTATCCAGAAGTGAGGAATCAAGCTTCTTATGATGATGATGATGTCCTTTTGTCAGAATATTTATCTCGGCCTTCAACTTCAAGAAGATGTAGCAGCAACCGCGATGTTTCTGTTAACAAGAGGTGTAATACTGCTCCAAAGTCATCAGCAGTCAAAAGGCCATCTGAAAACAACGGTTCGTTAAACATTTCTGTTAAGAAATCAAAGGTGTCACCATTTGATAATCCACGTAAAGATAAAGACGACACTCCTTTGTCGAGGAACCTTGCAATGCCGGTTGGTAGATCTGCTGATAAATCACTTTCTTCACTGAAGAAAGAACTTGCAATGTTAGAAAAATCAATTGACGAATGCAAAAAGAAAAAGCAAGAAGAAATTGAAGGATGTGTCAAAGATTTTGCAGCAAAGCAAGAACAACTAGGTTCGTTGAAGAAAGAACTTGCGATGGTAGAAAAATCATTTGAAGAATGCAAGAAGAACAAACAAGAAGAAGAGGAGAGATTACGGTCCATTAAAAGGGACATTGAAGAGTTATCCAAAGAGCAAGAAAGAGCTAACGAATCTCACAAGAAAACGCAAGAAAAAATTCAAGGATGTATTAAGGATTTTGCAGCAAAGCAAGAACAGCTCGGTTCACTGAAGAAAGAACTTGCAGTCGTAGAAAAATCATTTGAAGAATGCAAGAAGAAGAAACAAGAAGAGGAGGGGAGATTGGGGTCCATTAAGAGGGAAATTGAGGAGTTATCGAAAGTGCATGAAAGAACGAACGAATCTTACAAGAAAATGCAAGAAAAGAATGACGGATGCGTCAAGGATTTTAGAGCAAAGCAAGAACAACTCGGTTCACTGAAGAAAGAACTTGCAGTCATAGAAAAATCATTTGAAGAATGCAAAAATAAAAAACAAGAAGAAGAGGGGAGATTGGGGTCCATTAAGAGGGATATTGAGGAGTTTTCCAAAGTGCATGAAAGAATTTACGATTCTCACAGGAAAATGCAAGAAAAAATTGAAGAATGTGTCAAGGATTATAAAGCAAAGCAAGAACAGCTATATTTGATGAAGTACTTTATTGGAGAGCACGAGCAAGAGCTGATGACAAAAGAAACAGAACTTCGTTCAATCAAGGATAACATTAATAAGGTTTGTGAAGGGAAGGAAGAGAAACTCAAGGATCTTTCCCAAAAAATTGTTCAGTGTACTGTCGAACTTGAGGCCAAAGAGAAAGAGCGCGATTCAATGAAAAAACTAATTGACGAACAAGCAGAAAAATTAAATTTTGAAAGGAGGAAGTTACTCCAGTTATTTCAAGTAAATAAGGATGATGCACGTTCTAAAGTGATGGACTTTGAGTCAACGAAGAAGCAATTTGAAGAGAAGGTTAAGGCCCTCGAGTTAAAAGAGAAAAGGTGCAGCGAACGAGCTTTGGAGTTTGAGTCAAGGGAGAAGCTCTTTGAATGCCGTGTAAATGAGCTCATGTTAAAAGAGAAGCAGCATGAAGACCAAGTGATGGAGTTCAGATCCGATGTGGATAAATTTCATGGGCAAAAGACGGAGCTTGAATCGGAAAAGAAGCATTTTGATAGCCAAATGAAGGAGTTGAAAGAAAAGGAAAGGCAATTGGATGTACGAGCCAAGCAGGTAGAGTTAATAGAGGAGGAACTCCAAGGCCGAGCGAATGAGTTTCATTCAAAAGAAGAGCAATTGAAGGACCTTCAGTCAAAAGAAAACCAACTTTCTTACCGTGTGAAGGAGCTCGTATCAGAAAAGAAGCAGCTCGAACGAAAATTGAAGGAGTCTCAAGCAATAAATGAGGAGTTTGAAGGACGAGTGAAGGGATTGAAATCAAGAGAGGAGTTATTCGATGCCCGAATGCAGGAGCTCAAGCGTGTTATAATCCAAATGGATGATTTTAAATCAGAAGAAAAACAATTTGAAGGACAATGGAAAAAGCTCAAATCAAAACACAAGGAGTTCAAAGTACATGCAAAGGAGCTCGAGCAAAAAGAGAAGCAGTCTGATGGATGCATGAAGGGTCTTGAGTTAAGAGAGAAACAAAATGATGCTTTAATAGAACCATCTGATAAAGAAATGGAATTGGGTAAACGTTCTTTTTCATTTAGTTTTTTAAACAATTTCATTTCAACTGTTTCTTGTAATGTTGTTGATCTACCTATTTTTTTTTTTAAAACATCTGTAATCATGTTAATGCTGTATGTCTTAGTCATTCAGAAAATTTCATTACTAATTTGGATTATATTTTTTTTTTCGCTTTCTTGAAGATATTTGGAAGTTCTTAATCACAATAAATTATTATCGTTTTCGTAATAACTATGTTGTTTATTTACAATATTATGGTAATGCAAAAGAAATATCAGTATATTGATGTAGTTTTCATTTTCCAAGTTTAATGCAAATATTGTTAATTTTTCAGTGTAACCTTCTAGGAGAGGTTTTTAACCTTTTCATTTTATAAATTTATATCGTCAACGTGATTTACCTATCCATGATTAAATACTTAGGAAGCTTTAATATCTGCTTGTTAATTATGCAATTACATCTTACACAGGTAATTATCAATCAAGTCCTACCAGTGAGCAAATTGATGATCTCGAGTTCGATGACATTCTTGTTAATCTTCAAGCCGCATCAGATCCATCAAAATTTGTTTTAGATACAATACAGAACGCCATTATTCAAAAGTGTAAGATGGGAGACGCTATTGTAATTATTGAAGATGGACACATTTGTCTGCTTGAAGAATTGAGGAGAATCTCACCAGACATTAGACCTCATGCAAGAGAAGAAGCGATGAAGTTAGCAGTTAATTTGAAAGCTAACATGAAAGAAAATAATGAAAATTCTTCGGTGGTTCTTGGTTTTCTACTCGTTCTGTCAATTTATGGATTGGTTTCTTTTTTCGATGAAGAGGAAGTTTACAGGCTTTTTGGACTTGTTTCTGAGCATAAAATAGTTGTAGAGCTTTTTGGGTCCATGGGTTTTGCAGATAAAATATCTGGTAAGATATCTAAAATTTACCTTGTTTTTCTCTAATTATAGGTTTTATACATACATATGAAAATAATTTAGTCAAAAATCTCCCAGAAACCTAATAATCACTTGTATCATTTTCCTGTTTCCATTTGTGTTCCTTCCATTAAAAATATTCTCGTCAGTAAAAACTAACAAACAAGAGAAAAATATTCGCGTAAGAACAACTCTTTTTAAATACTTTTAGATTATGAGAAGAAAAAAAACTATACTAAGATTAAGATAAAAATTTACATGGTGGTTAGTGCTTTGTTAACTAGAACTTATTATATAGTTGTTCTGGTCAGTTTGATGAAGTGAAATTTTCTTACGTCTTGCAGATTTTGTTAAGTATCTTATCAAGAGACGGAAATATGATGAAGCTGTTAGATTCAGTCGTGCATATAACTTCAGCGACAATCATCGACTAGTTGCTCTTTTTGAAGAACATGTGCAAAATCTAAAACTAATCTCTGAGAGCAGATGCAAGAAAACTAACTGGATTGAAATTAAGGTTCTTTATTTTTGCTTATTCAATTTCTATTTTATAAAACATTCCATCTTCATTTCAATTGATGATAGTTATAAATACTATGAACGTTAACTCAGGACAAGGCCAGAAGTGAAGAAATTGCTAGTCTCATAGTTGTTTTAAAATGCATTCAAAACCTTCAACTCCAAGATCTGCATGACAAGATTAAAGATCGTCTTGTTAAGCTGAAGAGACAGATAAGCAAATAGTATTTTTACTGGAACCAGTAAGTGCCATCCTCCAATTCGCAACAACCTAATATGTAAAGATATGTGGTAGGGAAAACCTGCTAACATGTTCTCCTGTAAATGAATTATCAAGATTCTTTCTCATCTTTGTTTGTTTTAAATTTCTCGAATGCTTAAATTCTGATATGCAGAAGTGTTTTCATATACAAACTGCTATTTTGAGTACATGGCACACTTTTGTTCGCAAGTTTTTTTATGTAATTAGTTTCATACGCTTGATGTAGAAGTTTTCTCTCATTTGCTCATAAAAAATTGAAAATCTAGGCTAATTCTCGGAAAATGAAATAGACTTCCAATTTGTATATCTCTCTTTAGTCTTTATATGTACACTGTCCTATATTTTTAAATGGTTTGAGATGTTTTATTTTCTTTTAGTATTATCATTGAGTTATTATTTAGCTCAATCTTAGTTTTAGTTAGCTTTGAACTGATTTATGACATAGCTGGTTAGTTTTGATGAAGTAAATTTTGGCACATCTTGCAGATTTTGTTTAGAAGAAGGATTAAGTTATTGAAGAACGGTGATTTCGCTGATGAAAATTCTGCCATAACTGAGTCGGATATTGAAGAAGCCTTCAAGTGGCTTGTGACTGAACTCAAGAATTTGATGTTTTGATGTATTTGATAAAGTATTTGATGTTTTGAAAAACCAAACTGTTGATTTGGTCTTAACTGCTCATCCTACGCAGTTTATTCGTCAATCATTGCTGCAAAAAACAAAGGTTTGTCCATTACATTAGTCGATAATTTTCTGTCATAACGTAGTTGTGTTATGGTTCATTAGTTTTAGCATCCATGGTCTAGAGGGATGTTTGGATTGATTTTTTTGTGGTTAAAACTTGGTTGTAGCATTTTCTGTCATAACTTAGTTGTGTTATGTAGACATAATTAACAAATGATAAATTTGATTATGGATATCAGTAATATATATGCTATAGTTGCATATAGTTGGTCATGAAAAATTTATATAACATGCTCTTGTGACATAATGTATTGTTGATTTGGCTTGTTCCATTTTAACTCTCTATTCCCTTTCATTTTGAATTACATGATAATTTTTTGCTATTATTCTTTAAAATATGAATGAGTTTTAGGGTTATGATTAATGATTAGAATTATTTACGAAATTTTGTATAATAAACCTACATCTGTATAGCGGCGTTTGCTCGTGAACAGATTCAAGCTGCATTTTTGCGCAGATGAAATTCGAAGGACTCCTCATACACCGCAAGATGAGAGCAGCTCAAAATGTTATTCATCCTGAAGTTGCATAAACAACAATTCATCATTTACATAAAATTTATAAATGATCATCCATTTGACCAGCATATCATTTATGCTTTCGATTTTCAAACATTTGAAGGTTCATTTATTTTTCATAAACTATTTTTGAAAAGTTAATTTTTCATAAACTAAAATGAAATTATAGTAACTATATTCTTTTTTTTTTGGTACAAATAGTAACTACTCCATCCGTTTCAAAATACATGTTCATTTTGAAAAAATTGTAGTAACCAAGAAACCAAATAATTTTTGTTATTTTTTATGAAATTATGTGTGTGTTTTCTATAATTTCTTTAACCATTTAATATTTCATTATATTTTTTCTCTCTACAATAAATATATAAGGGTATTATTGACGAGACAATAATTAATATTGCATTGAAACTCGAAAGTGACAAGTATTGTGAAACAAAATTATTCTTTAATATATTCTTTTACGACGTACAAGGTGCTTGGAGCTTAGAAAAAATTATATTTATGGTCTAGGGAACCATTATCTTATTTTTGCTAGGTGGTTGAAGTTAAATTCAAATTGAAGGGTCTATTAAGCAAAATATTTAAATGGTTTACCCAATAATTAAGACTTGAATACTTTTTTTTTCTTCCCCTTAACTTATTTTTCAAATACACTTTGGTCTCATAATTTTAGCATTGGTCGAGTTAGTCCCTTAATTTATCTATATTAACAAATATGAGTCTCGTTTGTTCATTGTGTGTTGGTCAGAGTCAAATTAACTTAAGGCTAAAATAAAGTTTTTTTTTTTACATATTAGGTTGTTGCGAATATGTCGTGTCACCTAGCTGTAATGTTATTTTTTTTAAGGCTAAATTAAGCATTTCGTTCCTGCAAATATAGACTATTTAAATTTTCGTCCGTAAAGTTACTAATCCTTCAAATTTACCACTGCAAAATTTAATCATTTGACTTTTGGTCCTAATTAGGTTTTTTTGCTAAGCTGGAATGTCATTAGCGACGTGGTGCCCATGTGGCAAGTGATGATTGGACGAGGTGGTTGCTTAAATAAGTCTTTCGTCTCTACAAATATAGGTCATTTGAATTTTCGTCTCTGAAGTTACTAATCAGATGTAATTATGACCATTTTTCAAATGACTAATATTTGCAATGGCAAAATAGAAGGATTAATAACTTCAGTGACGAAAATTCAAATAACCTATATTTGCAGGGACGAAATGCCTATTTTAAATTATTTTAAGGAACATTAAGGACCAAAATTAACATTTTACGTAAATTAAGGACCAAATTAAGCATCACTAATAGTTAACGTTGTTTATGATGGACTTAACAAAAACGACGATTGTGTTATTTATTTTTTTGTGATGGCCGGGGTTTGAACCCTGAGCCTTACATATTTTATGCATTGTGTTAATTAACATAAGTCAAGTGAGCAACGTGAGACCCTCATGTAACTACTATGTCTAATTAAAATATATTAATTTTGTTAAAATATTTAAATTTTACAACCGTCTTCTTCTATTTGATTTTATACTATATATATTTTAAGTTTAACATGTATGAACTTATTTTTGTTTAGAAATGCAAATCATCTATATGGAAAATTCACAGTATAAAAACCTTCTCAGCCTAATGACGGGATGCATGAGGTCTTCGAATGAGGTGGGTACTTCACACTTTATCAACATGTTTTAATTTATAATGTGAAAAAGAACATTCACCATCAACCTAAACTTGTTTTACATTAACATTCAATAAGGTTGAGAATATATCAGTTATTTTAAGATAATGATTACCAACATAAATACACAATAAAATGGTTGATTCTTATTTACACCGTCAATACACCACCTGTAAACTCTTTTTCAACGTGGGCATGTGAGAGAAAAACATACATACAAGGAGAATAGAAAAAAGAGGCGTACAAAATTAAATAAGTGCACATAAGAAACAAAAACCAAACACTTGTGTGAAGATGGAAAATAAGGAAGAAAAAAAAAACTTTCACCGATGAAATAAAAAGGGATAAAAGAGCAATCATTTAATTAAAAGATATCATTCCAATTAATACACCTCAAATTGGCAAGAAAGGAAATTTGAAAGCGACCATGATGTGGGATGGAATGGATTCCATTATGATCCATGTCAATCAATTTATTTTTTATTTTATTTTTCATAAATTCAAACAATGAAGCATGTCTTTATATCATCACTCCATTCTTTTCTATGTCATTAATCCAAATCAAGTTTAAGTTCCTCTAGTGAAAATTAAATTATTTGCATCATTGTTTTAAATGAATTGCATATGCCCAATAAGGATTTTATACACTCTATACAAGTTGTCCGAAGACTCTTTATATTGTGTACACAAAAAATTAAACTTTTTTTTTTTTATAGGTTTTCTGACAAAGATCACTTGTCATTAAACAAAGGATAGTAGAAATTTCCTATCTACATTATGGTTAAAAAAAAGTCCCGATCAAATTGAAATTAATTTTGACCATCCGATCAAACTGATAATATTATTTTACATTGACATTCAATAAGAATTGAGAGTGTTTGTTAAAGAAGCTGAAAATGAAATTAAAAGTTAATTTTTGTATTGAAAAATAAAATTTAAAACTTTTGAAATATAAAACACGCCATTTCCCAGAGAAAAAAACTTTGGCACATGTTACCATTTCCATTTTTTACTACCAACGTTTATCACTTCAAGTTTCTTCTAAAGGTTAACATAAAAGCTATTTATTCACTAAAATAAAAGCCATTTATTCACTGTAATAACCATTAATGAAATTACAAAGTCTGTGTTCCCTGACTCAAGTTCTTGAATCCGTCACGCTATTGTTACATGCATGTAGTAACATATACTATTTGTTCTTGCAATTTTTTAAACGAGAATTCACGTTTGCATCAACACCACGAGCATCTGAAGAGAGAAAGAAAAAAGCATGTAAGAAAAATAATTAACTAAATCAATACTTGTAATAAGATAAGTTTGATATCAACCAATATAGTATAATAAAAGAGGGAGAGTATAGGCATACCGATATTGACATTATGGCACAACGTTTTACATACATCAACACACTGAGCATACTCTATTGGAAAATTGAATTTGATTTTACACTGTTTGTTAATACACTCATCAACACAACGAGTAGCAGCTTGTGCAATTCGACTATTTGTTGCAAAAACAAACGTTATCATTGCCATAATCATAATAACATTTTTCATCTCACTCTTTGACATAGTTCTAGGTCTTTTTTACGTAAATATTATGTTTGACTGGACAATATAAGTGGAATAAGCAAACCTCCCTTTATAATCACAGAAAAAACATGGATTATGGCAATGATTGCGTTTGTTTTGTAAACGGTTAAAATTGGATGTTTGGAAGAAAGTTAACCAAATAAAGTGCACTGAATAAATTACCCTTATAAAAATTTCAAAAATAGAAAGAAAATAAAACGATGAATCAATTTTTGTATAATTCATTACGTACAAATGATAATTAAAATTACCATGTATCAAGCAAAACTGATCCACATCTCTTTTACACAAGCATTTCAAATCAAAATCCACCATTCTTTATTCTTTATCGCATGGATCTGAATTGAAAAAAGAATTGAATATATCGGTTGACTCCCTTTTGAAACAAACAAGTCATAATCCTTTCATTAAAGATTTTAGCCATTTGAATCAAAATGCACCAAATATATCCTCTCCAAGTAGTTGACCATATAAACAGTGACTTTAAAGTAGAATCAAAATTCACCCAAATATATCTTATCTAGACTTGTCGGTGTCTTGGTGATCTGAATTAGTTTGGTTTTGACGTTAAAAGTTATCAAAACATGTTTGTTTCAGTTGGTTTGGTATTTTGGTGATAGTCCAGGGCCGTTTTTAATATTTTACGGGCCCTAGGCTAAAGTTGAGAAAATGACCCCTTATACAATACATCGTAATTTTATTTTATATTTTTTTTATAAACGATGAATGCGCGATATGCATTAATTTTGGGGTAGACATCCAAACTATGTTGACATCAAGTCACCGTAATATGATGTTTTGAAATTTCATCGTTTATAAATGAGATGGTCAAACGTGATTATGAATGATAATATGAGTTTAGGAGTATTTAGTAGGTGGCAAAGGGAGGGTAAAAATTAGGGTAAAATTAGAGTTGAGGTTAGCTAGAGGGGTTAAGCTTTAATAATAAGAGAGATATGAACATAAAAAGTTAATGGTGATTTGAGATTAAAAAAAAATGGGGAAACAATTTGTTGTCAGACCTTTAAAAGGACCCGTAGCGTGAGTTAACTCACGTTGTGTTGGGACATTTTTGGAAGTGAGCAAATGATGATGGGAGAGAGCAATTTTCTTCATAAAATTAAGGGTTAATTAAGTAAATGGTCCCTATAAATATTCAGAATTTTGTTTTTAGTCCCTACAAAATAAAATCGCACTTTTTAGTTCCTATAAAATTTTCCATCAACATTTATAGTCCCTACAAAAAATTTCCATCAGCATTTTAGTCCCTATCAAAAATTTCCATCAACATTTTTTGTCCCTAAAATGCTTAAGGAAAATGTCACAGGGACTAAAAAGTGTGATTTTATTTTGTAGGGACTAAAAACAAAAATGTAAATATTTATAGGGATTAAAAACTTATTTAACCCTAAAATTAAATTGTATATATAATATTAAATATTTTTGTTTGGTCGCTGCTCTTTCACGATCACACGATGGGTCTCTCACACCTTTTCTAATCCGCCGCAAATCCCCTCCTCGCTCTTGCTCGCTCCGCCGCGAATCAGGAGAGAATGATCTTATCTGCTTCGTATAGAGCAAGTCGAAGAAGCGTCATGCGTCAATGCAACAAGCTTGTTGAGTACAGAAAGTACCGACAACACCGAAAACAGGTGTTTTATTTGATTTTTTTTTCTATGTTGTGTTTATCAGGGTTTTGGTTTCAATCAAGAATTAATGATATAAATATAATTTTTATTTTGTTTTTTTCTTTTTTCAGTCATCCTGGCATACATTTCAATTAGGGGTGTTCAAAACCGAACCAACCCAATAGAAAAACCGCAAACCAACCCAATCCAAACCGAAACCGCAAAAAACCGCACTTGGTTCGGATGAATTCGGATGACTTTTGCATGGAACCGCGCGGTTTGGTTTGGTTTGCGGTTTGCATCTCAGCAACCAAACCAAACCAAACCGCAAGAATAATGAATATTACTTAAACATGTACTAGCCCAATTATATAGCCCAAGAATAATCTCTTTTGATTCGATTTTTTCATTATTGCACCATCAGGTTCGATTCTAATTCTTTTTCATCTCTTTCAATTCATTTCCGGTGATGAATTTGTTTTCTTTTCTTCCCAATAATTTGTTTCATGCTTATGTATCTTCTTAATTTTACCTATTTTGATATAAGTTTTACCTAATATTTTATCATATAAACATCAAAATAAAATGTCCTATGTTTTTTTTGTAACAAGTTGACAATATTAGAGTTAATGTAATATATTTTTTATCTCGTGATAAACCGCACAAACCGAACCAATCCAAACCGCAATGGTTTGGTTTGGTTTGGTTTGAATGACTTTTTAAAAATCAACCGAACCAAACCAAACCGCATGTTTTTTTATCTCGCGGTTTGGATGACTTTTATGCTCAAAACCGAACTAAACCGCACCGCGAACACCCCTAATTTCAATTGGAGAGATCTGGAATTACTGACCAAAGATATCTTGATGCCGCATTTAAAGAATATGAGATAATGAAGAAGGTATACTTTTCCGAAGAAGATTATCAAAATGATCTCATGAACATCCAATACACATATGGTGTTGGACCAGTTTGGTTTGCCTTTCTCTTTCTTGAAATTCTTGCGATTTCCTTCTTTCTTTGTTGTTTGAGCTTGAAGAGCTTGCTGAACTGATCTTTCTGAACTTCTATCAATTACCAGCAGTTCATGTGCTTCCAGAGAACTCTGCAATTCTTCAATCTTCATAGTTTTCACATCCTTTGCTTCTTGGATTGCTACTACTATGAAATCAAACTTTTGGCTTAAAGATCTTAACACCTTTTCAACTACCATCTGATCAGAGATGTTTTCTCCATAGTTCTTCATCAAATTCACGATTTCATTCATCTTTGAGAAGTAATCACTTACCTTCTAGTCTTCTTCCATCTGCATCATTTCATACTTCCTTCTATATGATTGTAGCTTGACCTGTTTCACCTTTTCTCCCCCATTGTGATAATTCTCAAGAATATCCCATGCTTCCTTTGATCTTGTTGCCTTGGCTATCTTCTCAAAGTGTTGATTATCAACATTCTGTTGAATGTAGAACAGAGCCTTGTAATCTTTCTTCTTGTTTTCTTTGAATGCAGTTCTCTGCACATCAGTAGCATTTGCAGGAGGTTCTTCAAAACCATTCTGAACAAGATCACTCAAATCTTGCGCGCCAAGAATCAAGATATTTGATCCAAAACCGTTTGTGTTCATCTTGCTAAATCTCAGAAACGGAGAAATCAATGCACACACCTCACTCTGTGTTACCCGATGATGATTCCCCTCACTTTCATTCGTGTTTCCCTAAGATTCAACCCAAGCTCTCGATGCCAATTGTTAGAACAGTTAGAACAATCACTATGTTCTTTACGCAGCGGAAGTGCTTATTAAGAATAAGCTATTTTATGCAAGATGAAACGAAACGATAGAATCAATGAAAAAACAGAGGAAGAGAAAAACTCTATGAAATTTTATTCACTCTTGTGTCACTTGTCTCACACTATTTACATAGTAAGAGTGAGTATATATACAACAAGATGTTGTAACAAACTCTTCTAACAAGATCACTACCTTGGTTAACAGGCTAACCAAGTTTGTTACTAGACTCTGCTTCTGAACAACATCAGAAGCTACTGGACTCAGCTTCTGAAAACCATCAGAAGCTATACTTCAGAACCTGTACGTTAGGAGCTGATCAACAGTACTTCAGAAGCTCCTACTTCAGACGCTGTCTTTAGACGCACTCTTCACTTCAGACGCAGAATCACAGTTATTGATTAAAATTCTAATATATGGCAGGAGCAAATGCTGGGATTGCGACAAAGATTATGGAGTGAACTGTGAGAATAGGAACTTCACAAATGCCTAACTTGTGTGAAGAGTTGGACAAAGTCTTAGTTATTGGTGGACACTGGACGATATTTAATAACATTAAGTTTTGTAGTACTTTTGGAGTTAAGGTATTTGCTTTTTATCACTCTCTAAATTTATGAATGACAGTTCCAAGGTTCTTTTAAGATGAGACTCTCCTTTTCTCAAACAAACCAATGCTTCATTTACGAGTTTACTCTTTCTATAGATCTTTTTGAATTTCTTGATTCATGGCTCTATATCACATGTCGTTAGGGAGCTGGTAGTGACTTACGACAATGGTTTATATTCTTCAATAGTCTACACTCATAGACAAATAGATATTGGTGATAGGTACTTCTATAGAAATTGTATACCGAATATAAACCATATTAATAAAATCAAAATTCAACTTTGAGCATTTTAAATGGTCAATTGAAAGACCTCATTTTATAATGGTCAACTTTGAGAAATATTAATTCTCTAGTTAAAATACAAATAGTGTCTTTGTGGTCCAAAAGTAATACGCAGTGCCAAAGAATAATTAGAGGATCTTACGCTTGCTTAGTGACAAAGAGTAACGTAGACATTACTACATTAGTTTAGTCAAAAAAAGACATTACTATGTTAGTGAAGCTTCTCAAATCTTCTAGATGTCACTAGAATCTTCTAGTTGTTACTTGATTTCATTTCTATGTATAGAACCTCCCAATTTTTGTTTTAAAACAAAAAAGACTGGTCGGAGATATAAATTGACAATCATGTTCTTTTTTTTTTTTAATAGAGTCTCTTTACCCCACGCTAATTTTATTGAAGTTAGAATTTGAATCTTAATTCGGTACATAGTGAGAGTTTATGTCTTTAGAGTGTGAATCATTGTTGATTACATAGAATAAAGAATAAACATTTTAGAATTCAATAACCATTTTCCCTCTTTTCTCTCTGATCTCATTTCTCTCTCTTCTCTTTCTTTTCATTTAGTTTTCATTATTCATTTGAGTTTTATCACAAATTAGAAGCTTATATTCCAACAAATCCCAATTTGCAGCTAGTCACGATTAGCTTTTCCTTATCTATGAATATGCTCAAAATGGAATATGCTCAAAATGGTCTACTCAGCAGCCATTTATATGATCCTCAGAATAAGGGTAAGATCTTGCTTATAGGGTTAAGTGTTTTTTTTTCCTAAAAATAAATAAAAAGGCATTGATCAATGTTTTTGTTATAGGAAAAATTTGCTCTTACATTTTTTTTTGGTCTTAGATGAAGTGGTAATCCACTAAAAATAAACTCACACATAACTGTGAGGTTTCGTGTTCAAACCCGGGCCACGTCGTCCGGCCTTACAATTTTGACATTTGTCAGTTGAGCTACAACTTCTAGACTGTTCTCACATTTTCTAATATTCATTTTTGTTTTCTTGATATAGCAAGCTTTATTTTGTATTGTTCGTTAGTTATACTAGGTCAGGTATTCTATGATATAACTACAAATGTGTTTTTTCCCAAATTTGAAGATGAAAGGAAATGCTATAAACTCAAAAAAATTTTACTACTTTTTATGTTTTTTAAAACTCGATATGCACTATAACATGGTAAACAAAAAAAACACTTATCCTATGGATTAAGAATATGCTTATGATGACGAGTCTATAATTGGAGCCACTTCTCCCCTTTCCACTTGTCGTGAGAGATAATAATATTACCCCATATCTAAAACTAAAACAGGTTTGACATCTCAAATTAAAAAAGTATGAGTTTATATGGAAAGTCGATATTGTTAGAAAGAACATGTTGATATGAATTTAACTCTGAAACCTCACAATTATGTGTAAGAATTTAAGGTGGTTTTCCACTTTATATACAAGCCAAAGAAAGTATGAGTCAATTTTTATATATTTCTATTTGTGATATGTGTCTTTATTTTTTATTTTATGGACATTTAAAATGCTCTTAATATTATTTACTCTCTCTTTTCTGACAAGGTATTCGGGTGGAGTGTTCCATTGAGTGCCATCAACGGCGGTGTAAATAGATATCGATGAAAAATATTCCGTTTGAGGGTGAGCATATTTAGAAAGAATGGATGAGCTCATATTTGAGGGGACGATTGTTGATATATCAAGTGTGAATAAAATGTATCTCATTGGATGTAAAAAGTAGATGTTGAACCCTTTATAAGTTGGAGAACTCATAAACCTAATATTTAAAGTTTTGGGTAAACATGTGGTGGTTCTCTCACTTATATGATTGGAGTAAATAGTCAATTACCCACTGAAATTATAAGTTTCGTCAATTACCCTCATGAAATCAACAAAACATCAATTACCTCCCTGAAATTGCACAACGTCAATCAATTTACCCCCTCCGTCAAATTCTTTTGTTAGCCAACATCATATTTTGCAAATACCCCCCTGAAGTTTTGAACTTATGTGCAAAATGCCCCCTAAACTTGAAAATTTATATATTTTTTTCTTATTCTTGATTCAAAAGATATTAAAGTCAAACAATTAACTTTAATACTTTAAACTCTACAATATTACAATTAACATTTGGATCATTTATTACAATCCAATAGATTTGAGATGGTTTAGATTGCATAGCAAGAATAAGAATATATTATAAAAAGTAGAAGAACAGTCACAACTTCCTAAGGTTGTTCTAGTATTAAATTGTAGGCTACAATTGTGCTTTGGTATATTGGAAGGTGGTAGAAGAATGAGAATACATGGTTAATGTTTGATCGTTTCAGGGAACATATATGGTTGTATATCATCAAAACTTACCTAATATGCTCCACAATTCAGTGATAATGCAGTCACTTGTAAGGATAAGAAAAAAAATATAAATTTTCAAGTTTAGGGGGCATTTTGCACATAAGTGCAAAACTTCAGGGGGTATTTGCAAAACATGATGTTGACTAATAGAAGAATTTGACGGAGGGGGTAAATTGATTGACATTGTGCAATTTCAAGGGGGTAATTGATGTTTTGTTAATTTCAAGAGGGTAATTGACGAAACTTATCAGTGGGGTAATTGACTATTTACTCATATTTTTTTTGGTATAAATGCTGTATTTTTTTAATATTTGATACTATAGATACAAAATACAAAGATTGAATGGTGTAATATTTTTTTGGAAATTTGTAAATTTGAAAGCAATGAAAACCACATGGGAAATGCATATGCAAGAATATCACAATACCCATTTTCATATGTATCAAACCATAAACACCGCGCATTAGTTTCAACCATGTTCTAGTGTTGCAGAATTATAAATCAAATATTAAAAAAAAGTTGTTTGTTGAAGGATTAAAAATAAAGGATTTCATACGTAAGTAAAAGTTGTGCTGAAATTACACTTCGGTAACTATTTGTTCAATGGCTCATATTAATCGATTGTATACTTTCTAAAATTCAAATATGACTTCACCTATCTCTCATTGTACGTTGACATGTCGGACTAACGGGGATGAGGGTAGTTTAGCCTCTCATATTGATTTCACCCTTAGAAGTGATATCGGATCTCTTGGATTTATAAAAGGTACGCCAATCAATTCATCCTTCTTGTTGTTTTCTTTCATTGTAGATTGTTGTTTAAACTAGTCACAAAATTGTTTTGGTGAGAATTAACTACCACTCAATATTTGAAAACTTAATTTAGGGTACAAATAATCAAGTGGAAAAAAGAGGTATCATGACAACTCTCTTATGTGTTGTGTTATTCCTTATATTAGAAGCCAATTTTTCAATGTTTGTTGATGAACTTGTGTTCAATTGAATGAGTTGGGAAAATTGTTCCTTGCAAGGATGTAATACTTGTAAGATAATGCAATTGTTAGCATCTCATACAATTAATGACTGCAGAGCATATATGCTAGCGTTGCATATAGCCGGGGCCGGCCCATAGCCCGTCAGGCTGAGCTAGACCAATTATAAGATTAAAATTGGGCCTTCGGTTTGTCTAAGATGGCCCGTCATATAGCATCTCATTTTGAATTGCATGATATTTTTTTGCAGTTATTCTTTAAAATGGGAATGAGTTTTAGGATTATGAATTAGTGGTTAGTAGAACTACTTACAAATTTTTTATAATAAACCTACAACTCTATCGATGCTTGTTCATGAACATATTCAAGCCTCATTTCACACAGATGAAACTTGAATGAGTTTTGGCTATAATGATTAATGATGGCTGCTAATTTGTACTTCTCTCAGACAGACGATATGATGTTCAGAGGCATCAAATATGCCAGTCTCTGCAATAATAACGAAATTTCATTATGGATTAAGTACATGATTCTTAAATACTTGCTTTTGTCTGCTTTGGCATTTGTCTATGTGGCATCGCAACGACGAGCTCTGTGTTAGGGATGATGAGCGGCATATTGCTCAATGGGAGATACAAAACATTATACTGAAAGAAATCTCAAACCAGCACTGATGTACTATTTGTAACAAATTTTTAAAATGTCGCAGATTTTTGGAAACAGATTCCTCCACCAGAGGCACTATACTGTGTAATTCTTCTCGGAGTTATTAGCTAATGGGAACTCAGAAATCCTGGAAGAGACAACCTTCCCAAATGTTGAGCAGGTACTATCCTCACAACAGTCAATAAACTGTTAAAAGATAACGCCAATTGAATCGTTGTTCCTGAATGGTTACACTCGCTAACATCCATTTCTTTTCTTGTACTTTTTGTAGCCTCTTGAACTGTTATAGGTCACTCTATGCATGTGGTGACCTATCGATATATCAGATGGAAGCCTTCTCGATTTCTTGCGTCAAGTTTCTACATTTGGACATTTACTCATACGACTAGTTTTCTGCCAGGCCCAGGAGTCATACAGGAACACTGTGGATCATACCGAGAATGGTCAGAGGAACGCAGGTAGGAATGGCTCTTATCCGAGTTTAGTGGAAAGTGCCTTCTTTTCGGACACGATCTCCCTAAGACAGAAGAAATTGCTGATGTTTTGGAAACTTTCTATGTCATTTCAAAACTTCCCTCAGACAACTTTGGTGCCTATAACATCTCAATGGCAAAATCCATGTCTGATGTGCTTGCTGTCGAGCTTTTACAACGTGAATGTCACATGAAGCAGCCCTTTAAGAGTTGTCCCTCTGTTTATAAAGCTCGCTGATCTCGAGCCTGCTCTTGCTGCGGTCACACGACTTTTCTATATAGATTGGTTACAACAACCAATTAATGGAAAGCAAGAAGTTATGATAGGATACTCAGACGCGTAAAGATGTCGGCCATCTTTCAGCTGTTTTCCCACTATACAAGGCTCAGGAGGAGGTCCAATTCATCTTGCTATATTGTCGCAGCCACCAGATACTATTCACGGATCACTTTGGGTGCCACCAGATACTATTCACGGCTCACTTCGGGAAACAGTTCAAGGTGAAGTCATTGAACAATCGTTCGGAGAGGAGCACTTGTGCTTTTGAACACTTCAGTGTTTCACTGTTGCTACACTTGAGCAAGGAATATATCGTCCTGTGTATCCAAAACTGGAATGGCGTGCCTTTTGGATGAGATGGCTGTAATTGCAACAAAGGTTTAAACATCCATGTAGAAAGATGTTCCATTGTGGACGCTTTGTTTATTTGTGATGGCATTCTTGATTCTTTTGATTTTTCACTTTGTTTATTTCGAATTTAAATCCGAATGGTTCACTATCAAGGTTTTTCGATTGTTGCACGTTCAATAAATAATAGTTTTAAAGTACATAATGAATATATTTTCAGTCACACAAGGAAGTTAAATAGATCTATCATTTGTTCATGAATATTGAGATGTGTGTGTTTTTTCGTAAGATATTTTTAGAATTGATTGTTTTCTCTACAAATCACTCCAGGTTATTTCACCATCTTTATTACAAGAATTGGAAAAAGATGTGATGTAATGAATTCCAATACAAATCATTGAGACGAATGATTGATTTGGTGGAAAAAATCTCAGCACAACTTTATCTATATTGTTCAATTTTACTTTGATTGAAACAACCTAAACACTTTTATATACTTTTTGTTCAGAAGATCCGTCAATACGAACTTAAATCAACTAAGTGCGGTCTATGTGTGGATACAATATTTTTATTCGTTTGATAAAAACCGGCATACTTACCACCCTGCTGAGAAAACTGTAACGAAATCCGGACCTTCACTAGGATGAACGTAGATCTACTCCAAGATAAGTAATTGGATTCAATAAGAAGAGGTGTAACCGTAACAGAACTCGGACCTTCACTAAGATGAACATAGATGATCGAATCCGTATTAGCTTGCGCTTGTTGAATCGCAGCAGGAATTTTATGAGGATGAATTGTAAAATTAGTGAATCATAGAAATTGATGAAGATCGTGAACCAAAAACACCGAAATTCACAAAAAAAATGACAAAGAACTGAGAAATGTTGCAAAACACAAAAACGACAAATTGAGAGAAAACCAAGAAGAAAAAACTTCAAAATATTGAAGCATCGACAAAAATGAACAATTCAACAAGAAAGTGAAAAAAAAACGCATAAAAATGTTGAATTATGATGAATAAAGATGAAAACACAACAGAAAATGAATCCCAATTTCGGTGTTAAGAGTCCCCCATCAGATAAGAGATGGCTATAACAATATGTTTATAAGTGGGGGACAATCCCTACCTCACAAGTCGGTCAACTTAAAAATGATACCATATTTTGAATTGAATGAAATTGATAATATTCATTTGAATTAACAAGAGTTTAGAACCAGTATTTTATTATTAGACAATTTTTATTGTACTATAAATCACCAAGTACTACTCTATAATTGTACTACATGACGATGACTTGTACTACAAGCTACTCTTGTCTTCATCCTTATTTGCCTCTTTTGGCTTATGGTGTAATACGAAGCTTACATATTTTGATAAGACTATATCATATATTCATTATTATATAAATTCAACGAATCTACTACAATTGATTGCTTATATGTGTCCAGTTGTTTTATTAGGAACTTTTAGACTACACTTTTGGTCTCCTGCTTTTCAAAATCCATAATTTTGTAAAGTATGACATATTTTTCTCTCTACCATACTCACTTTCATCATGGATCCTAAAACCCTAATATCCAATCTGCTATTGTTTCTTCTCTTTACCATATTCATATTAAATTCTTCACTTTTCACAATCCTCAAGCAAAAGAGCCTCGCCATCAACAACTACGATGATAAAGCCAATATTAGAGCTCCAACTACTGCATGGATGTACTTCCAACAACAACAAAAATCCAAGCCTAGTGTTCCAAATCCTTCCCAACGGACATCGAGTTGCACTATCCGGTGATTCAATGCGCGAAAATGTCGTTCAAAATTGATCACATTGAAGAATTTAGATCAAGATCCATGCTCTTGAGTCTTGACTGAAAAAAGGAATCCAATTCCTCATCATGGTTTTTCCAAATGCCATGTCAAATTTTTATAGTTGCTGATGTTGTGTAAATTCAGCCATGCCTATCAGATAATAACTAGTTGCCAATTAATGTTCTTTATTAGGATGGAGAATATACTCCACTCCTGGTAATTTTATCATCTTTATTGCAAGGATTGGAAAAAAGATGCGATGTAATGAATTCCAATACAAATTATCAAGACGAATAGACGAATGATTGATTTGGTGGAAAAAATTGAGTAACAAATTTGGTTTTTTTGTTGACTTTTAACGAATTTAATGCTATAAATAATCAATAATATTTTCAATTTCATAAATTCATAGTACTAGTTCAACGAGTCTTATAATATATCAAGGACCAAGGGAGTACCACAAGGGTCTAGTAAAGTGTTTGGTGCACTATGCGTGAATATTTTAAACTAATGTACTGAATTTAATGTAGGGGATGAATAATTCACCTGATGAAAAGTTTATATATATATATCATATCATAATGTATCAGAATATTTTAAACTAATGTACTGAATTTAATGTAGGGGGTGAATATTTTTTTCCATTCATTGCCTCAAGAAAAGTTTGCTTGATACTTTGCTTGATACTTCTCCGATACGCATATCATTATGAATTTAATGTATCAATACTCTTGGCGTGAATATTTTAAACTAATGTACTGAATTTAATGTAGGGGGTGAATATTTTTTTTCCATTCATTGCCTCAAGAAAAGTTTCAAACAACCATATAAAAGAACGTTCCGACTCATCTTGTAATCTTTATATAATATAAAAGAGTACTTCTATGAGCAAAGTACACTTGGCATCATGATTCTCTTCAATCATTTATTGATTTTCACATTGGCATCACATTGTTCTTCTAGCATTTATTGTTTTTTATAATAATTTTCAATGCATTTTACATTTTATTAAGAAAATAGAAATTAAGAAAGGAGAGATTAAATGCTAAAATATAAGGTTATTATTATTATTAAAAGCTGCATAATAATTTCCTGACATTTGTGCAAAATATACACATGTTTCATGCGTATACTATTTTATTATAAGGTTATTATTATTATTAAAAGCTGAATAATAATATGTTCATTGTTTACCGAATTACAATTTTTTTTCTTTATCATAATTTTAGAAATATCGACTCTAATTGACTGTAAAGTTCATTTTTTTCCACTTTAATATTTTTTCGCTGAATTGTTCCCCTTCTGAAATTCATATACGCATTAGCTTTGACGAGAAAGAATCACTTGAACTATAAGTTTCTCTAATAAATCCCTACAATGGTTTTAATACCATATAAATTCCTCGATCATAATTTGGTCAAATACCCAATATAATAAATTCATTTTAATGGTTTTTTAATATAATTTGTGGTACCTATGATATAAAAGGCTACCGTATTTCTTAAATGAGAACAATTAGTTAATTGCTACACGAGTAAGAAGAAATATATAATTTGTACTACTATTTGATTTGCAATAAGTGCAATAAAGAAGGGATTGTTCCCTAAAAGAAAAAAAAGAATTCCACGTTCAATGCACAAAGGTCAAGTTTTTTTATTTATTTTTTTACGTAATATTTGTCGTTCCACGTTCAATGTACAAAGGTCAAAAAAATTTATTTTTTTTACGTATTATTTGTTGGTCGATCCAATGGATTTATGACACGTGTGTATTTTCATTTGACGGCCAATCAGGTTGCAGTGTGTGCATTTTATTATTACTAATTTTTTATTTTATATTTACTATTTGCTACACGAAATAATTAATTTCTTAATTACTTCCTATAAAAAGTACATGGTACGTTTGGTTATTTCCCCTGTCGTTCTATTACTTTTTCACATATTGTTGTTGGTATTAGCATAAAGAAGTGTTGCAATGGCTCCAAGATCAGTTGATAACATATCTGAGATTAGCCCGGTGAAAGAATCATGGACCATTGTCGTTCGAATTGTCCGTGTTTGGTTGCTTCGTGATGTCAATCGTGACACTCACCCCTTTTTACTTGACATGGTGTTGATGGATGCATCAGTGAGTCTCTTTTTTTGTTCATAAATTTTTTATATAATTTTTTTTTTGTTTTTAATTGTTTTTTTTGTTATCAAGGCAACAAAATTTATGCTTCTGCGCGGAGGACCCTTATCTACAAATTTGAAAAGGACTTGCAAGAGGGAAAAGTCTACAATATGAGTAACTTTGGTGTTGCTGCGAATCTTGGATCTTATCGGACAACCAAGCATGAATACAAGCTAAATTTTCAGTTCAACACAAAAGTGAAATTGATCGGCATGAATAATGTCCCCTCCAATATTTACCCAATATCTAATCCCGTTGATGTTTTCTCTACTGAATACAACACTGATTATTTAGTTGGTACGCGAATAATAGTTTATTTACCTGTTTTGTTTATTTTTTGATTTTAACTAATATATCATTTGTTAATTGATTTATTATCCTTATGTAGATGTGATGGATATGTTGACTGGTGTTAGTATGCAAAGAGGGTATGAACGAAATGGAGCCAGGACCAAGATGGTGGCCGTCGAGTTGGATTACGATGGGTTAATATTTTTATTTTTTTGGGTTCATGTACTAATGGATGTATAGTTTTTTATCGATTTATCCGTCTCTTGATACTGATATTTTTTTTTGTTTTTTTAGATTCAAGTACAAGGTCACTTTGTTTGGTCAATATGTTGATGAACTCAATGTTTTTGTTGCTGCCGGAGAGACTAATAATGTTGTCGTCGTCGTGCTGCTTGCCAAAGTAAAGATCTGGCAAGGTAATCTTCCAATCCTGAAATTATTGTAATTAGAAAATATAAAAACATAAAAAAAGGAATTAATCATCGTCATTAATTTATTGAGTTTTGGTACAAATCATCGTCATTAAATTAATAATATTCTAAAATACGGGAGAGCACCAAATTATATCGTAAATTGTTGGAATAAAAAAAAATCCAATGATGAAATCGTGTAGTATTTATTAGGTGAAAAATATTACCAAATATAAGTGCACTGTGGTAATGAAATTGTGTCATTGTTTCGGGTCCAAATAATTTTTTTTGAAGACATTTCGGGTCCAGTTTATAATGATTTATTGGCTGTGAATAATTACCAAAAGAAGATATGTAGTGAGTTAATATTATAAATTGCCTTTTTAACTTTTTTTGTCTTTTTTTAAGTAAATTACTCTTCCGTAACTTTCTATAAAGGCATGTATATAGACATAATGAGATAAAAAATATTTTCCGTACTCGGTTGTTTATTTTTTAAAAATTGCGTTCTTTTTTGTGTGTAACGATGTTGGCAAATTAATGATCAGGGTCTGCTACTATTCAAAATACCATTTACTCTACAAAGTTGATATTCAACCCAGATATGACTGCTGCTCATGATCTTAAGAAGAGGTATCTTTGTAAGACAAAAATTATATTTTTCTATATTGTGTTGGTTTTTTTAATATTAGTTTTATATTGTATCATGTGTGTTAGGATGGTTGGAAACTCTGAAGTCCCGTCTCCTGCACTATCTGTTCTTCAAGATTCATCTAGGGTAACCAACGAGGATGATTTTTTAAAGATCACTCCGAGAAAAACTGTTGAAGAACTGAAAGAGTGTACCATGGTTTGTGATTCCTGTTTGGATTGTGCAATACTTTTTTGTGTGTGTTGAATTCGTCTTAATTTCGTTATATATATATATATATATATATATATATATATATATATATATGTATGTATAGGATTAAGCAAAAATTTATTTCTCCTAATATATACTAACGTGAGTATGGGTTATATATATAAGTTTGGGCAATATTTAATTTCTAATAATATATGCTCACGTGCATATGAATAATATGGTTAATATAATGTATGTAAGTTTGGATAGTATTATATTTCTAACAATATACACTCACATGAACGTGGATTGTAATGTTAACATTTGATATAAGAATTTTTACGTTTCAAACTTACGTATTATGTTTGATGGAGTATAATGTTAACCCCTTTTTTGACTATATCTTATTGGTCTCAAATAGTAGGTTTCTTTGTGACTGTTTCCTATACTTCTTTTTTACACAATTGAATTAAATGTTGTGTTGAATCCAATGCATGTGTGAAAGAAACTTCGTATACAGAAGGATATCTCTTATATAAATCATGGGGCATGAAAGAAACTATACATAAGTGTATCGGGTATGGAAATCAATTTACAAAATTAAAATAAAAAGTAGTATGAACAAATAGTTACGCTTTGTATTTGGATTAATCATTTTTCATCAATATCCATAATAACAATATCTGCTTGATTATATTCATTAGTGTAGGATCTCTCGGCGTTGCATGCGTTGATTTATTATTGTTTGGCGATATGAAACTCAGAAAAAATATATACGCGTTAGTGTTGATACATATGCCATTCATATATTGTGTATAGAATTAATCAATCTGCTTTATACAAAATAATTATAATCAATTTACTATTTACTTAATGTTTATTTAATTTAATTAAAAAAATTAGTCGACAATCTAGCCCGTGCTTGGCACGGGTTTGCATACTAGTAAAGCACAAACAAATAAAATTGATTGGTAATGATTATTCAATCCACCGAACGGGGCAAAGGGCATATTGTACTTGTTGGTTTTATATGTGGTGTCAAAAGAAATGACATCTCCAAATTGTTGGTATGCTAATCTTGATCTAGCATCAACCTAAAAAAAATTTATCATTCGAGAATCTTCATCGCATTGGATTTGATAGAAAAAGTTTGAATTTTCTACCTGTTTCTGTTTGCAATAATTAAAAACAGCTTGAGCATCTCCAACATCTAAATTCCTACGTCGAAGTTTTTCCATATGATTCCAACAATCCCTATTAGAGAAAGCTAAATCCCCATTATTGAAAATTGTAGCAACTTTTCCTGTCGGTATCCCTTCTTCCTTGAAATGTTCAACAAGGCTTTTTGCAGCACCACCCATCTTTTTATGACATCTCATATAAGACACACTTTTAGGGCTAACCATAGCATGGTTATGATCATTGTTAAATGAACATATAATCCAATTGCCTTCTGTTGTACCCCTTGTAACAGTAAGTGAAGCTTTACAACCGGTTCGAAAAGATGAACTCTTTCTTTTAGCTTGATTTGTGTCATCTTGGATTTCCTTGTTGTTAGAACTTTTGACCAGATGTTGGCCTTCATTAGAACAAACCAAGATAGCTCTTTTCGGTTTTGTTGAACGAACACGTACTCCAAAACCAATTTTTCTAGCAAATGAATTGTAAAATTCTCTAACTTTTTCGAAAGTTTTGAATTCCATCCCATTACAAGGTTCACTATTTAATTCCTCGCCAACATTCGGAGATCCCATTGAAATATTTTCATGAGATATTTCCACATCATTAGCATCCATTATTGACTATTGCACCTATTTGTTTATTTGACAAAATCATTATCATATAATTGAAAAGCCAAGAACCTATTGTACAAATTTGTCAAAAAATTAAATAAAGATTTAGCAGTTCAAGGACACGCACCAACTAATTTGATTTCTATAGCTACTTGAGTTAATTGCTAGAAAGAAATTATATGGACAATCTACTAAAGCTGCTGCTCAGGCCGAGAAGTGGATTATGCCTAGCGAAGGAAGTTATATAGAGGCTGAAGGCATAGAAAAGACGTACATGATTAAGCAGGAGACAATAGCTAGCCCGTGAAGTATATATCTCAAGCTCAAGGCACCAATATGATATTACTTTACTAGTAACTATTAATTATTGCTTGTTAACGGTATCTAAGATTAGGTCAGATATATGATCTTTTTATTGTAATTTGTAATATTAGTCTCTCTCTTTAGTCTACTACATAAATAGAGAATGAAGCAAGATCATTATACATAGGAAAAACATACATGCAAAAAAAAAACACGATTATAAAAAGTGAGTTTGATGTCTAACCGATAGTCAATCTGATCTACGTGTTCTCTGCCGAACTCTGATCAATAGCTAATCCGAGTTTTACAATTTTTGCTGATAAACATTTTTGTCATGAAAGAGTTTCTAAATTTTGCTGTTAACTCTCACAAATACTTTTAACGTGAAAACAAAAAAAAAACAATGGAAGAAGAAAACAAATCAAACAATTAAAAGACATTTATTGCTTTTATATTTTGTGGTGATAAGTGTTAACTAGAATATAAAATGGAATTAAAGCCTATCATATCAATTAATCTAAACCATTAATCAAAATTGAAATTAAAGGCTAAGATTTGGAGTAAGTTCTTACACTTACTCTTGGAGTCAAAATAACCCCCCTCATATATATATATATATATATATATATATATATATATATATATATATATATTGTTACATGTAAGTTTTCATTCATTTTTATTTTGTGAAGCTCCAACAGGGCTGTTCCTACGAATCCGAAGGCTCAACTCTGTAAGTGAAAAGAGACTCGTAATAAAATAAAAATGTATTTTTTTTTAAGAACAATGTTCTATTTAAATTTTTTAAAAGATAAATACAAGGTGCCGTATATATGCGGTACATCCAAAGATGAAAATCATTACCGTATACATAAGGAACCTCAAACCACCCTTCCAAAAAAACATTCACCTAACACCAAAAGCAAGAGGACCCAATTCTAATAGACCTTTTTTTAGGCTCATACCTTGGGGAGGCCCAAATTCATTGAGTTGTTTGCACACCCAAGGTCCGGCCCTGAGCCCCAATACTCTAAAACGGTGAAGAATTATGTCTGACGCGTATCGCATATCCGACACATTCAGTTACATTCTGATACGCGTGTCAGAGAAGTATCAAGCAATTGATATTTATTTATTTATTTTTAAAAAAATGACCGATATGTGTCAGATACGACTAACTTAATAAACCGATACTTTCTCGGGTATTAATTTTTCTTTTTTTAGTTCGCAACTTTTGTCTTCCGTATTCCCTTTCTAAAAATTAATAATAAAAGAATAAGAAATAAAAAATACATAAAGAATAACATAGCCTGTTGTGCCATCAAAAACAGATTGCCCCTTCTAACCTCAAAAAATTAGGGTTTCTCGTCACTACCTAGCGATATATATTCCCTCTTATTAACGCCGATCGCCTCAATCTCAACATCAATTAGGGTTTCTCGTCACCACCTAGCGATATCTATTTCCTCTTATTACTGTCGATTGCCTCAATCTCAACATCAATTAGGGTTTCTCGTCACCACCCAACGATATCTATTCTCTCTTATTACCATGGATTGCCTCAATCTCAACATCAATCAGGGTTCCTCGTCACCACCTAGTGATATCTATTCCCTCTTATTATCGTCGAGTGCCTCAATCTCAACATCGCATCACTAATTCCCTACATCAATACCTCCGGTGAGTTCTATTATTTTTCTCTTCCCTCTAATGTTATGTTTCTTTTGTTCTTATCCCTTCTCTAATTGGGAAAAAAATTGTTTGTTCAATTAGGGTTTCTCGTCACCACCCATCGATATCTATTCCCTCTTATTAGTATCGATTGCCTCAATCTCAACATCAATTAGGGTTTCTCGTCACCACCTAACGATATCTATTCCGTCTTATTACCGTGGATTCCCTCAATCTCAACATCATTTAGGGTTTCTCGTAACCACCTAGTGATATCTATTCCCTCTCATTACCGCTGAGTGCCTCAATCTCAACATCGCATCATTGAATCCCTACATCAATACCTCCGGTGAGTTCTATTATTTTTCTCTTCTCTCTAATGTTACGTTTCTTTTGTTCTTCTCCCTTCTCTAATTGGGAAAAAATTGTTTGTTTTCAATCTCAATTAGTGTTAACTATTAAATAGTCAACATTAGATAATGATGTTCTTTTTTGATAGCATTAATGATGTTCTCTTTTGTTGGTACTAATGATGTTTAGGTATATTCTATTTTTTGCGAAAAAATATGTAATTGTCACTTGTTTTGATCATTTTCATTAATGTGAATGTTCGTGTATTATATTTTTTAGTTGTTCTAATACATTGTGCCCTTATATTATTAATTTTAAATTTAATTTTTATAATAATGTACTGAAGCCGTATCATATTGGGAAATTTGAAAAATTTCCTATATGACCGTATCAACAGGGGTGGCAGCCCAGGGCACAACTTTTGTAGGGGCACAAAAAATTATTACTTTACTTAGTAGTGAGTTATATATATGGCATATCAAATGAGAGCACTACTTATTGTGAGAGATGAGATGAGTTATCTATGTCCATCTAATTTAACCACTGAGTTTCAAAAATCACTTTTAGTTAAACACGTTACTTCTATTTCCAACAAAGTATGTAGCCACGCCCACTCATGTCCATTCTTTCTGTCAAAACAATTCCTTTCTTCTAAACCCAAAAGACTCTTCCTTTGCTTATGCTCTCATGGAAAGTACACTAACATCTATTTTTCTGTCTCTCTTCTCACCTTCACTACAACCACCGCAAAGCATATTAAGGAAAAAAATTTGACTTAAATTATTGGGAAATTAGATCAAGGTTATCGCCTGATAATAGACTTTAAAATTTCAAGAATGAAAAAAAGCATCTGCTAATCAATAGCAACATATTCCAGTATTATAGGGAGCTTGTGAATTGAACCCTTTAATTTTTAAATGATTTTATTTAACTTCTATTTTGTGTTTTGAATTTTCAATTATTTAATTTTGAAAGAAAAATGAATTGATATCGAAGAAAAGCAAGTTTGTCAAATGGAAACCCTCTTGGTTGTGAAGTACTCCCTCTGGTCACTATTATAAGCAAATTTCTACTTTTTAGATTCATTCAATAAATGATGTATGTAGTCTATATTGTAGACCACATACATCATTTATTGAATGAACCTAAAAAGTCAAAATTTGCTTATAATAGTGACCGGAGGGAGTATTACTAATTTGTCAATAGCTCTAACAACAGTGAGTACAAACTTGAAAAGGTTGATGATGTCAGAATATAGAAACAATGGTAGCAAGAAAATCTCTCTCTAGTCTCAAACCCAATCCTGTATGTTTGTAATAATTATTTTTCAGTGAAAAGTGATGATGAGAATGAATTGATCTATCTGCTTACAACGGAATCAAAAGTCGTCTTTTTAATCTAAGTCATTCGTTACTTTGAAAGTGGGTCAGAAAGAAGAAGAAGAAACGAACCAGAAGACCAGTACAGTTTGAGAAAGAAGAGAGAGAAAGTTGTAACCGAGAGAAAGTTGTAAAAAAAAAACATAGAGAAAGAAGAGAGAAAGTCTGTGTTGGAAATATGTGAGTTACACGCGCCAAGAAGAGAGAAAGTCTATGTTGCAAATTCGGCCCCTGCGTGTAACTCACATATTTCCAATACAGACTTTCTCTCTTCTTTCTCTCTGTTTTTTTTACAGCTTTCTCTCGATTACAACTTTCTCTCTATTCTTTCTCAAACTGTATTGGTTCTTCTGGTTCATTTCTTCTTATTCTTTCTGACCCACTTTCAAAGTAACGAGTGACTTAGATTAAAAAGACGACTCTCGATTCCGTTGTAAGCGGATAGATCAATTCATTCTCATAATCACTTTTCACCGGAAAATATTTGTTTCTATATTCTGACATCATCATCCTTTTCAAGTTTGTACTCAATGTTGTTAGAGCTGTTGATAAATTAGTAATACTTCACAACCAATGGTTTCCATTTGACAAGCTTGCTTTTCTTCAATATCAATTCCTTTTTTGTTTTCAAAATTAAGCTATTCAAAATTCAAAACACAAAATAGAAGTTAAATAAAATCATTATAAAAATTAAAGGGTTCAATCACAAGCTCCCTTTAATACTGCGTTGCTATTGATTAGCAGATGTTTTTTTCATTCTTGAAATTTTAAAGTCTATTATCATGCGATAAGATCTAATTTTCCAATAGTTTAAGTCAAATTTTTTTCCGCAATAAGCTTTGCGACGGACGTAGTGAAGGTGAGAAGAGAGACAGAGAAATAGATGTTAGTGTACTTTCCATGAGAGCAGAAGCAAATGAAGAGTCTTCTGGGTTTAGAAGAAAGGAACTGTTGTTTTGACGAAGGAAGAGTGGGTGTGGCTGCATACTTTGTTGGAAATAGAAGCAACCTGTTTCACTAAAAATGATCTTTGAATCTCAATGGTTAAATTAGATCTAATGGACATAAATAACTCCTCTAATCTCTCACAATAAGTCGTGCTCTCATTTGATATGCCCCATTTATGTGTGTGTTTGTATGTATGTAAGTGTGTGTGAGAGAGGGAGGGAGAGAGAGAGAGAATACATGTATATTTATGTTTAACTCGTTTTGATTAATTCTATTTAAAATATATTTTTTAGAGAAATTTGATGATGAATAGATCTTTTGCAATAAAAAATGCAAGAAAAAAGACAATCAAATAATTAAAACGGCACAACTTTATTGATTTTTTATTCTACAATCATTTGCGAGTTGCTATGAACGATGTTGTACCGTTATTTTTTATTTAACCAGAAATAAGAAATCATGAGGTGGATTCTTATTTATTATTTTGTCAAATAAATAAATTAAAATATACAGAGGAAAATAAAAACAAAGTGGACAAAATTGAGGTGTAACATATTAGTAGCAACCCTTTGTGATCAATTGCAAATTACTTGAACCATTCAAAGAAAATACTTGTGACTGATTCAACTTCAAAAAATAGAAAATTATAGAAATTGATTAGTAAGAAAGAAATTATTTGCCCTGGAATGCTAATCTTTGGGATGCTAATACGAACAGTTTAATAGACAAAATATTTCCCTAACCCATAAATTTATTATCATAGATGAAAAAGTAGTAAGCAAAAAAAGCTATCACATTAACATTATTCACAAACTCTTTTTTATTTTTGAAGGATTGAGTTTGCAGGTTCACGTGTTTGAAATGGTAAAACTAATTTTGGTTTGAATTTGTTGGTTTCAGATCCACATCATCATTTCTGTTACATTTTCTTTTCACCACCACCACCATCGTCGTCGTCATCATCATCGTCGTATGTTTTAACAGTAAGATCCCACGTTTACTTTTTTAAACTTCTTAATTATTTATTAATTTTTCATATATTTTGTTAATGGTTAATGTTTGTTACAACTATATATGTTCATTTTTGTAACCACCAAACATAACAACCTTACAACATTGTTACTAGCTTCTGTCAAAACAAACAACATTGTTATTTGTTTTCTTTTAATATTAAATCTTTCTTTCTTTTTGTAGTTTTATTTACTAGGTTCTTTTTATTTTTCAAACCATAGTACAACAATGTCTACAAAAACACCCTCATTCGTCGTGTTTATATACAAGGTTTTTGTTGTCAACAAAAACCTTGTATAAAAAACTTTTTTTTTTATTTGTTGCTAATGTTTCCCCTTATACAAGGTTTCTTTTTTGTTTGTTTATTTAGTTTTTCTTCAAAGGATTTTATATGTTGTGAATGTAACTGTTGAAAAATGAATGGTTGCTTTTTTCAATTACCTTTGGAGGAAAAATCCTGTAAGGAAGCGCTTTTTCATCGTATTTTGGTTTGTTTTATTTTCACAGGGTTTTATATGGTGTGAATGCTATTGTTGAAACATGGAATTGAAATTTTATGGTCGTAATGATGGTCGTTTCATTGTTAAAAACCACGCATCATCGTCAGTGGAAATTACACAGCATTCAGAAGTGAGGAATCCAGTTCCTTCTTATGATGATGATGATGTCCTTTTGTCAGAATATTTATCTCGGCCTTCAACTTCAAGAAGATGTAGCAGCAACTGCGATGTTTCTGTTAATAAGAGGTGTAATACTGCTCCAAAGTCATCAGCAGTCAAAAGGCCATCTGAAAACAACGGTTCGTTAAACATTTCTGTTAAGAAATCAAAGGTGTCACCATTTGATAATGCACGTAAAGATAAAGACGACACTCCTTTGTCGAGGAACCTTGCAATGCCGGTTGGTAGATCTGCTGATAAATCACTTTCTTCACTGAAGAAAGAACTTGCAATGTTAGAAAAATCAATTGACGAATGCAAAAAGAAAAAGCAAGAAGAAATTGAAGGATGTGTCAAAGATTTTGCAGCAAAGCAAGAACAACTAGGTTCGTTGAAGAAAGAACTTGCAATGGTAGAAAAATCATTTGAAGAATGCAAGAAGAACAAGCAAGAAGAAGAGGAGAGATTACGGTCCATTAAAATGGACATTGAAGAGTTATCCAAAGAGCAAGAAAGAGCTAACGAATCTCACAAGAAAAGGCAAGAAAAAATTCAAGGATGTATTAAGGATTTTGAAGCAAAGCAAGAACAGCTCGGTTCACTGAAGAAAGAACTTGCAGTCGTAGAAAAATCATTTGAAGAATGCAAGAAGAAGAAACAAGAAGAGGAGGGGAGATTGGGGTCCATTAAGAGGGACATTGAGGAGTTATCGAAAGTGCATGAAAGAACGAACGAATCTTACAAGAAAATGCAAGAAAAGAATGACAGATGCATCAAGGATTTTAGAGCAAAGCAAGAACAGCTCGGTTCACTGAAGAAAGAACTTGCAGTCATAGAAAAATCATTTGAAGAATGCAAAAATAAAAAACAAGAAGAAGAGGGGAGATTGGGGTCCATTATGAGGGATATTGACGAGTTTTCCAAAGTGCATGAAAGAATTTACGATTCTCACATGAAAATGCAAGAAAAAATTGAAGAATTTGTCAAGGATTATAAAGCAAAGCAAGAACAGCTCTATTTGACGAAGTACTTTATTGGAGAGCACGAGCAAGAGCTGAAGACAAAAGAAATAGAACTTCGTTCAATCAAGGATAACATTAATAAGGTCTGTGAAGGGAAGGAACAGAAACTCAAGGATCTTTCCCAAAAAATTGTTCAGTGTACTGTCGAACTTGAGGCCAAAGAGAAAGAGCGTGATTCAATGAAAAAACTAATTGACGAACAAGCAGAAAAATTAAATTTTGAAAGGAGGAAGTTACTCCAGTTAATTCAAGTAAATAAGGATGATGCACGTTCTAAAGTGATTGACTTTGAGTCAACGAAGAAGCAATTTGAAGAGAAGGTTAAGGCCCTCGAGTTAAAAGAGAAAAGGTGCAGCGAACGAGCGTTGGAGCTTGAGTCAAGGGAGAAGCTCTTTGAATGCCGTGTAAATGAGCTCATGTTAAAAGAGAAGCAACATGAAGACCAAGTGATGGAGTTCAGATCCGATGTGGATAAATTTCATGGGCAAAAGACGGAGCTTGAATCGGAAAAGAAGCATTTTGATAGCCAAATGAAGGAGTTGAAAGAAAAGGAAAGGCAATTGGATGTACGAGCGAAGCAGGTAGAGTTAATAGAGGAGGAACTCCAAGGCCAAGCGAATGAGTTTCATTCAAAAGAAGAGCAATTGAAAGGCCAAGTGAAGGACCTTCAGTCAAAAGAAAACCAACTTTCTTACCGTGTGAAGGAGCTCGTATCAGAAAAGAAGCAACTCGAACGACAATTGAAGGAGTCTCAAGCAATCAATGAGGAGTTTGAAGGACGAGTGAAGGGATTGAAATCAAGAGAGGAGTTATTTGATGCCCGAATGCAGGAGCTCAAGCGTGTTATAATCCAAATGGATGATTTTAAATCAGAAGAAAAACAATTTGAAGGACAAGGGAAAAAGCTCAAATCAAAACACAAGGAGTTCAAAGTACATGCAAAGGAGCTCGAGCAAAAAGAGAAGCAGTCTGATGGATGCATGAAGGATCTTGAGTTAAGAGAGAAACAAAATAGAACCATCCGATAAAGAAATGGAATTGGGTAAACGTTCTTTTTCATTTAGTTTTTTAAACAATTTCATTTCAACTGTTTCTTGTAATGTTGTTGATCTACCTATTTTTTTTTTAAAACATCTGTAATCATGTTAATGCTGTATGTCTTAGTCATTCAGAAAATTTCATCATTAATTTGGATTATATTTTTTTTTTTCGCTTTCTTGAAGATTTTTGGAAGTTCTTAATCACAATAAATTATAATCGTTTTCGTAATAACTATGTTGTTTATTTACAATAATAAGGTAATGCAAAAGAAATATCAGTATATTGATGTAGTTTTCATTTTTCAAGTTTAATGCAAATATTGTTAATTTTTTAGTGTAACCTTCTAGGAGAGGTTTTTAACCTTTTCATTTTATAAATTTATATCGTCAACGTGATTTACCTATCCATGATTAAATACTTAGGAAGCTTTAATATCTGTTTGTTAATTATGCAATTACATCTTACATAGGTAATTATCAATCAAGTCCTACAAGTGAGCAAATTGATGATCTCGAGTTCGATGACATTCTTGTTAATCTTCAAGCCGCATCAGATCCATCAAAATTTGTTTTAGATACAATACAGAACGCCATTATTCAAAAGTGTAAGATGGGAGACGCTATTGTAATTATTGAAGATAGACACATTTGTCTGCTTGAAGAATTGAGGAGAATCTCACCAGACATTAGACCTCATGCAAGAGAAGAAGCGATGAAGTTAGCAGTTAATTTGAAAGCTAACATGAAAGAAAATAATGAAAATTCTTCGGTGGTTCTTGGTTTTCTACTCGTTATGTCAATTTATGGATTGGTTTCTTTTTTCAATGAAGAGGAAGTTTACAAGCTTTTTGGACTTGTTTCTGAGCATAAAATAGTTGTAGAGCTTTTTGGGTCCATGGGTTTTGCAGATAAAATATCTGGTAAGATATCTAAAATTTACCTTGTTTTTCTCTAATTATAGGTTTTATACATACATATGAAAATAATTTAGTCGAAAATCTCCCAGAAACCTAATAATCACTTGTATCATTTTCCTGTTTCCATTTGTGTTCCTTCCATTAAAAATATTCTCATCAGTAAAAACTAACAAACAAGAGAAAAATATTCGTGTAAGAACAACTCTTTTTAAATACTTTTAGATTATGAGAAGAAAAAAAACTATACTAAGATTAAGATAAAAATTTACATGGTGGTTAGTGCTTTGTTAACTAGAACTTATTATATAGTTGTTCTGGTCAGTTTGATGAAGTGAAATTTTCTTACGTCTTGCAGATTTTGTTAAGTATCTTATCAAGAGACGGCAATATGATGAAGCTGTTAGATTCAGTCGTGCATATAACTTCAGCGACAATCATCGACTAGTTGCTCTTTTTGAAGAACATGTGCAAAATCTAAAACTAATCTCTGAGAGCAGATGCAAGAAAACTAACTGGATTGAAATTAAGGTTCTTTATTTTTGCTTATTCAATTTCTATTTTATAAAACATTCCATCTTCATTTCAATTGATGATAGTTATAAATACTATGAACGTTAACTCAGGACAAGGCCAGAAGTGAAGAAATTGCTAGTCTCATAGTTGTTTTAAAATGCATTCAAAACCTTCAACTCCAAGATCTGCATGACAAGATTAAAGATCGTCTTGTTGAGCTGAAGAGACAGATAAGCAAATAGTATTTTTACTGGAACCAGTAAGTGCCATCCTCCAATTCGCAACAACCTAATATGTAAAGATATGTGGTAGGGAAAACCTGCTAACATGTTCTCCTGTAAATGAATTATCAAGATTCTTTCTCATCTTTGTTATTCATCCTGAAGTTGCATAAACAACAATTCATCATTTACATAAAATTTATAAATGATCATCCATTTGACCAGCATATCATTTATGCTATCGATTTTCAAACATTTGAAGGTTCATTTATTTTTCATAAACTATTTTTGAAAAGTTAATTTTTCATAAACTAAAATGAAATTATAGTAACTATATTCTTTTTTTTTTGGTACAAATACTAATTACTCCCTCTGTTTCAAAATACATGTCCATTTAAAAAAAATTATAGTAACCAAGAAACCAAATAATTTTTGTTATTTTTTATGAAATTATGTGTGTGTTTTCTATAATTTCTTTAACCATTTAATATTTCATTCTATTTTTTCTCTCTGCAATAAATATATAAGGGTATTATTGACGAGACAATAATTAATGTTGCATTGAAACTTGAAAGTGACAAGTATTATGAAACAAAATTATTCTTTAAAACGGACAAGTATTATAAAACGGAGGAAGTATATTCTTTTAAGACGTACAAGGTGCTTGGAGCTTAGAAAAAATTATATTTATGGTCTAGGGAACCATTATCTTATTTTTGCTAGGTGGTTGAAGTTAAATTCAAATCGAAGGGTCTATTAAGCAAAATATTTAAATGGTTTACCCAATAATTAAGACTTGAATACTTTTTTTTTCTTCCCCTTAACTTATTTTTCAAATACACTTTGGTCGAGTTAGTCCCTTAATTTATCTATATTAACAAATATGGGTCTCGTTTGTTTATTGTGTGTTGGTCAGAGTCAAATTAACTTAAGGCTAAAATAAAGTTTTTTTTTTACATATTAGGTTGTTGCGAATATGTCGTGTCACCTAGCTGTAATGTTATTTTTGTAAAGGCTAAAATAAGCATTTCGTTCCTGCAAATATAGACCATTTAAATTTTCGTCCGTGAAGGTACTAATCCTTTCAATTTTCCACTGCAAAATTTAATCATTTGACTTTTGGTCATAATTAGGTTTTTTTGCTAAGCTGGGATGTCATTAGCGACGTGGTGCCCATGTGGCAAGTGATGATTGGGCGAGGTGGTTGCTTAAATAGGTCTTTCGTCTCTACAAATATATGTCATTTGAATTTTCGTCTCTGAAGTTACTAATCAGATGTAATTATGACCATTTTTCAAATGACTAATATTTGCAATGGCAAAATAGAAGGATTAGTAACTTCAATGACGAAAATTCAAATAAACTATATTTGCAGGGACGAAATGCATATTTTAGCCTTTTTAAAATTATTTTAAGGAACATTAAGGACCAAAATTAACATTTTACATAAATTAAGGACCAAATTAAGCATCACTAATAGTTAACGTTGTTTATGATGGAGTTAACAAAAACGACGATTGTGTTTTTTTTTTTTTGTGATGGCTGGGGTTTGAACCCCGAGCCTTACATATTTTATGCATTGTGTTAATTAACATAAGTCAAGTGAGCAACGTGAGACCCTCATATAACTACTATGTCTGATTAAAATATATTAATTTTGTTAAAATATTTAAATTTTACAACCGTCTTCTTCTATTTGATTTTATACTATATATATTTTAAGTTTAACATGTATGAACTTATTTTTGTTTAGAAATGCAAATCATCTATATGGAAAATTCACAGTATAAAAACCTTCTCAGCCTAATGACGGGATGTATGAGGTCTTCGAATGAGGTGGGTACTTCACACTTTATCAACATGTTTTAATTTATAATGTGAAAAAGAACATTCACCATCAACCTAAACTTGTTTTACATTAACATTCAATAAGGTTGAGAATATATCAGTTATTTTAAGATAATGATTACCAATATAAACACACAATAAAATGGTTGATTCTTATTTACACAGTCAATACACCACCTGTAAACTCTTTTTCAACATGGGCATCATGTGATGTGAGAGAAAAACATACATACAAGGAGAATAGAAAAAAGAGGCGTACAAAATTAAATAAGTGCACATAAGAAACAAAAACCAAACACTTGTGTGAAGATGGAAAATAAGGAAGAAAAAAAAAACTTTCACCGATGAAATAAAAAGGGATAAAAGAGCAATCATTTAATTAAAAGATATCATTCCAATTAATACACCTCAAATTGGCAAGAAAGGAAATTTGAAAGCGACCATGGTGTAGGATGGAGTGGATTCCATTATGGTCCATGTCAATCAATTTATTTTTTATAAATTCAAAAAATGAAGAATGTCTCTATATCACTCCATTCTATTCTATGTCATCAATCCAAATAAAGTTTAAAAAATAAAGTTTAAGTTCATCTAGTGAAAATTAAATTATTTGCAACATTGTTTTAAATGAATTGCCTATGCCCAATAAGGATTTTTATACACTCTATAAAAGTTGTCGGAAGATTGGTCTCTTTATATTGTGTACACAAAATTAAACTTGTCTTTGATGGGTTCTCTCACAAAGATCACTTGTCGTAAAACAAAGGACGGTAGAATTTTCCTATCTACGATATGGTTAAAAAAAAGTCCCAATCAAATTGAAATTAATTTTAACCTACTTTCTACATTGGTTGGTAATCAATCCGATAATATTTTCTTACATTGATATTCGATAAAAATTGAGAATATGTCCGTTTAAGAAGTTAAAAATGAAATTAAAAATTAATTTTTGCACTGAAATATAAAACTTCGGCACATGTTACCATTTCCATTTTTTACTACCAACGTTTATTACTTCAAGTTTCTTCTAAAGGTCAAACATAAAATTCATTTATCCGCTAAATAAAAACCATATTTATTAACCATAATAACCATTAATGAAATTACAAAGTCTGTGTTCCCTGACTCAAGTTCTTGAATCCGTCACGCTATTGTTACATGCATGTAGTAACATATACTATTTGTTCTTGCAATTTTTTAAACAAGAATTCACGTTTGCATCAACACCACGAGCATCTGAAGAGAGAAAAAGAAAAAAAAAAGCATTTAAGAAAAATAATTAACTAAATCAATACTTGTAATAAGATAAGTTTGATATCAACCAATATATATAATAAAAGAGGGAGAGTATAGGCATACCGATATTGACATTATGGCACAACGTTTTACATACATCAACACACTGAGCATACTCTATTGGAAAATTGAATTTGATTTTACACTGTTTGTTAATACACTCATCAACACAACGAGTAGCAGCTTGTGCAATTCGACTATTTGTTGCAAAAACAAACGTTATCATTGCCATAATCATAATAACATTTTTCATCTCACTCTTTGACATAGTTCTAATTCTTTTTTACGTAAATATTATGTTTGATTGGACAATATAAGTGGAATAAGCAACCTCCATTTATAATCACAGAAAAAACATGGATTATGGCAATGATTGCGTTTGTTTAGTAAACGGTTAAAATTGGATGTTTGTAAGAAAGTTAACCAAATAAAGTGCACTAAATAAATTACCCTTATGAAAATTTCAAAAATAGAAAGAAATATAAAACGATGAATAAATTTTTGTATAATTCATAATTCATTACGTACAAATGATAATTAAAATTATATCAAGCAAACCTGATCCACATCTCCTTTACACAAGCATTTCAAATCAAAATCCACCATTCCTTCTTCTTTATGGCATGGATCTGAATTGAATAAAAGAATTGAATATATCGGTTGACTCCCTTTTGAAACAAACAAGCCATAATCCTTCCATTAAAGATTTTAGCCATTGGAATCAAAATGCACCAAATATATCCTCTCCAAGTAGTTGACCATATAAACAGTGACTTTAAAGTAGAATCAAAATTCACCCAAATATATCTTCTCTAGACGTGTTGGTGATGTGAATTAGTTTGGTTTTGACGTTAAAAGTTGGTTTCTTATTTTTGTGAGAGTCTAGGGCCGTTCCTAACATTTTACGGTCCCTAAGCCAAAGTTGAGAAAATGGTTCTTTATATAATATATTTATATTTTATTTTATTTTTATATTTTTATAAACGATGAATGTGATATACATTAATTTTGGGGGTAGACATCATAAAATGTTGACACCAAGTCACGGTAATACAATGTTTTGAAATTTCAGTTATGTTGATATTCCAAAACATCGTTTGCCGAATGCACTTCATCATATTTATTGTTAGTAAAAAATAATAACAACAAAAAGCTGAGAGGACAAACCAAACCGAACAAATCTAAGTAAAATAGTATGTAGGCATATCAAATGTATCTTAAAAAAACCAGTCCTAATAAAATTAGGATATATAGACCACCATTGAGAATCTACAATTGTTTTAAAAAAAAAAAAATTAACTTTTACCTAGAAGTCATAAGATTGCATTAATGTAAATATATTATAAATTTTTTATCAAATAATAAAACGTGTCCAATTCTTGACAATATGTATTTTCTCTTTAAATTGTCACTTTCATTTATATCATTTTAATAATTTATGTCATTCTTTTGAAAAAACTAGTTAATTACAATTTAGATTATAAAATACGAATTTCACAAATTACGCTTCAAATCATAAAATCCGAACATGATAAAATGATCAATTTGGAGGACGCTTGAGAAGTGTGTAGGGTGAGAAAAGAAATTCAAATCTGACATAAAAGAAAAAAGATATGAAGCAGTTCACATAACAATATACATTCTCTACTTTAGACCTCTTCTCCACAATAATTGTGTCCTTCATTGTGTTTCTGCTGCATGGAAGAATTTTTAAATTCATTGGTCATTATGTCTAAATTGAAGCCTCTCTCTAAAACATTTCTTCTTTGTTTCTAGCGAGAGAAAACTAGATTCTCTACTCGCTCATATACTTCACTTTCTTTATCTTCCTTCCTTAACCTAAAACTTTAAGCTCCTTTGCATCTATACAATTTAATTCACACTCACTCTCCCTTTTTCTTGCATCTTCACCCAAACTCTCTCTCACACACACACACATTAACATTATGGGATATAATTTTGTTACCTTTTGCCTCATTTAAGGTTGCAACATCTTTCCTAGCTCCAAGATCAATACCAAACTGATGGAGAAAATAAGCTACCTATGTTTAAGAACGATGATATTACTAAATCTTTTTTTAGTAGTTTCATTGTTCCTAAAAACAATATAAAAAGCGTTAGAAAAGAAATGGCAGAAATATTGAGAAGGTGTGAGTGAGAATTTATAGTGAATTTAAAAAGCTCTTGAAACAAATAATCACTCATCTTCGCCAACTAAGAAGAATAGTCATTTCATTATCACCATTTTTGTGTCCATTTACACCCAAATATATAATAAACCAACCTATGAGCATATATCTGTCTATGTTAGCTACGATTTTGATATTTTTATTTATTTAAATTTCATATAAATGAATTTTTTAATTTATAAATTAAATAAGTCTAGTCCAATGTAAAAAAAGACTTTGTTTGGATGATAATTCAATTGTGAGTACATTCGAGAAAATGTAATAGATACAGGATAATATTTCTAATGGACGTGCGAGTGTTTGGTTAGTCATTCAACTCACCCCAAATTCCAACTTTCTATGTACCATAAAAATGTGTTATCCTAGGCAGTGCAAATGATTTAATTAATGCTTTACATACATGTCCTATACTACTTTGAGATAAATGACGAACAATGTTGAAGAAGAAAGGGTCCAATAAATAAATGAGTTAGTGTTTCTACAACATAACCCTATCTACATCTCCATGAGTAGGAAAAAACAAAAAATTTCAATTAGGTCTGCGTCATGTGAGAAAAACATATAGACAAATATACCTAATTGAGAAACTTTTGACAAAGATATAAATTAATTTAAAATATTAATAAAATCACAGACTAATTTGAGAGTGACTTGCTGAGATAGGGACCAACTTCATAGTTAACTACAATCTATTTTTTTTAATAATAAATGCTAGTAATCGTTATGTTAGCATTTTTCCCCTTTATCAAGATTCGAACCATGAGCTTTTAATTTGTCACCTCCTTTAATCTCTTAACTGAAATTAGTTGAACTACCCACCATATTACACTCCCATATACTAATTAAACATTTCATATAATATATAGCACCAAAATTAATACAATCAATGAATTTATCAATTTTCATCTAAAACATTTTTTTTCAGATTTTAAATAATATTTTAAATTTCAACTAATTTGTAATGAACATATAGTGGAGATGACAATAAAACATAAGAAAAGTGTGTTAACTTAGGAAGACGCATACATAAACCAATACAACATGTAAATAGCATTGAAATAAAAAAAGTGTGATAGCATGACTATAAATAACAAGGTGTGTTAAACTCAACAACCACAACAAGCTTGAGTTTTTCTTTAATGGCTCTTTAGATATGTGCTCCTTTTTACACTTTTATCCGAATAGATGCTCAAAGCACAATGGCCAAAAATCGTAGCAAACCCTTACTTCTTGTGATTTACGTGATCTAAAAACACACATTAGAATATAAAAATTATTAGAAATGAGGTTTTGCTTCGATTTTGACCATTGTCCTCCTACCATGTTCAATGGCCAATCGACGCGACACATGAGTAGGTTTTGCTTAAAATGTTTTTGCAAAAATAAGATTGTTTCTTCTGAGGTTGGCTGTAACATTTACTAGGTCTTTCATATGTCGACATGCAAATTTTCTTTTTTTGGTTACAACATGCAAATTATTTAAATCTGCATCAAAGTAGATTCAAATTCAACTTTCTTTTAATTAATTGATTATTTAATTTAAATTTTCTGAACCTATCTATAATTATAGAGGAAAAGGAAAACCCTTTTGAAGGACTGGTTTGAACAATATAGGCACATTTACAGGGGTAATTTTTTTACTAACTTAAGAAAATGAAGAACAAATTCGTATACAAAATCGAGTAATTCCAAAGGCTTACTCAAATGGATGAATGTAGGGAAATATAATATTAGAAGATATTAATATTTTTAGTGCACCTTCGAATCGATATCAAGTTGTCTTGCAACTCGATCATTCTAATCGTTTTCACCATTTTGATTCGACGCTCGAGTGTTTACTCAGTACTGAGTATTTTGGTCCATTAGACCAAGTCCATACCTCACAAGGTTGCAGACTGAGTTAAACAGGAGAGACCAGCTGTATTGTGCAGACCAGATTGCGACATGGCCCAAATACATAAGGCTCAAGGAGATCAACTGCATTTTTAGTCAGTTGTGATCAATCATCTAAGCTTTTATTCATCTTGGAGTAATATCAGTAACATAATCACAATATTGTAAAATTTGTATATAGGATGTCGATCAAGCAGGGAGCACTCCATATCACTCTTCGTTCTCATCCTTGATCTTGAGCACAAAGAGAACGGTTTTAGCTTTAATGACCAGTTTAGTTTTTATAAATTATAACGGTTTTCAAACATAAAAATCTGGTTTTTGAAACCCGATTTTAATTTTTTACAACCAGTATTGAACTAGATAAACACAATAGACACTCACCACATATGCACAGTTATCATTTTTTTTTGTTATCTCAGATGTACCAGCTGTATTTGAGTAATGCAATTTCAAGAAGTAATGGTTCTTGGGATGACAATAAATTCCTCCAGGAAATATTTTATGAAAAACCCTCCAATTCTTGCACACAATGGCAAACAGAAAATGGTCGTTAAAATCTAGTGTATTGGAAATTATATCAAGCACATCCACAAGAAGTTGACAGTTCTTTTATATTTTCTTCACTTCTTCCCCTTTGTATCACAACAATGACAATATTAGCTGATTTCTAAAAAATATGCGTTATTATTTATCTCTGAAATATAAGATATTTTTATTGTTTACGTGACAGTAATACGAAGAAAAACAATAGAACTGAATTATTGAAGCGTTGAAAAATAACGGATAAAACCATTTATGCTATCAATGACAAAAACGAATAACCTACAAAGTGATAAAGGTTTTTGCTAGATAAACACATATTCATTCTAAAAGACCACAAGTAGAGAATCAAATAAATAATAATAGTATATTGTTAGACAACTACAAGACCATTAAAAAAATTTCCTACTCTAATCAAATTATTGGCAAGCAAAAAGGAAATAAGCCTAAACACAAAGGCCACAAGTAGAATATGCAAGTTACTCAACTAGAGAATAATCTACTTCAAGTCGTATATGTCTAAAGTACCAATCGAACTTGAACAAAGTTGTTCCACGAGGAGGTGTTGGAAGCGTAATGCATTTCTGCAAATTTTTTTTATCATCTGATAAAGATTTGGCAAGTGTACCAAAAACTATCGAAGTAGTAAAAATATCGTTCCCACAAGGATTGTTTTTAATTGCAATAAGTTAACTTTGTTACGCAATAGGATGTATAAAGATTATGTTTGTTTTGCCACTAGGCAGAAGATTTGGTTTGTTTTTAAAACAAATAACAAAAGATAAAGTTTGTTATGAAAATGTGGAGAGAGATGAGATTAGATCGTCGAATCCTCTATGTTTCCCCTAATTGGTTACTGTACTCTATTCCATTCAATGATTTGCTAGTCCTACGATAGTTAACGAATTAGTCCTAATCAATCCCTTGAGTTAGGACCCTCCTCTTAAACTACAGCCCCTAATTCCTTAGGCGGTCTAATAATTCTCGAAGGTTTAAGCATGTTAACCTTATATCACTAATAAACGATTATCCATTCCTAGACTAACCATGTTTATTAGAACAACTTAATTAGGTCTAAGTTAAAAGCTACGGTCAATAGTCATTCATTCTCACGAAATCATGTTCATATGTGATCAAGATATGAAAAGCATTAAGAACAATTAAATTGAATAAAGACTAGAATATCATTAATGTAAAATAGAGTTTCATCACAGCAACATAAAATCAATAGGGTTTACATAGATTCATCTCGGATCCAATCTCTAAGAGATTTAGCTACTCATAATGGTGTTTACAAATAGCATAATCAATGGAAGAATTAAAACATACATGAACTGGCTTAGAGATGATGGAAATCGCCTCTATGCAGTCTTCTGGGTGTTAAAATCGCACTTTAGCTCTCCAAAATCGTAACCCTTGTGTCTGAAACCAACTTCTGATTAAATAGGAAATATTTTTGCAAGTTAAAATCGCGTCACGGTAGTTTAAATCGCGCCACGATTTTCCTTAAACCCTAATCCGTGTTCCAGATCCTTCATAAAATCGCGTCACGATTTATGAAATCGTATCACGATTTTTGTCTTCTCACCAACATTCCATTCTGCCACGGAAATCGCGTCACGGCTCATAAAATCGTGACACGATTTGTTGCTTTCAGTTCTTCATTAAATCTTGCTTTTAACACCCCTGGGCACTTCAAATTGCTTATGAACTCTATCAAAATGTCAGAATAAGTCTAAAAAATTACGTAATGACAGCATGTCATCACAACCCCAAACTTGAACCATTCCTTGTCCTCAAGGAATTTATTTGAAGTATTGACAGTCGACAGTAAAATAACAATTACCTGATCAAGCAGCGGTTACCAAAAAGTTCATCACCTTACTAGCTAAAAGTGAGCTAGTTTGACTTGTTCGCATCCACCATACACAACTCCACTCAACAATATGAAAAAGGGTTCACACACAGTCGACATGTAAAACTACATATTACCATAGGCTTGAAACGTTTCTAATCATCAATCAAAATCAATTGTCAATATACACTTTGAGGTCTTGTAGGGTTATAACGGGGCTTAGGTGAAGGTGGGATGATATTTAGATAAGTAGGCTACACAAAATTAGAGTTAGGCACTCCTACACAAGTTAACACATAATTCAATCATCTTTCACCTATGAACACAATTCCTTTCAAGACGGGGCTAGAGAACATTTCTAACTATTGGGACATTCGAGTTTTTTTAGTTTACTCGGATTTTCAATGTCTTGTCCCTTTTTCATTCTATTTTTCTCATCTTTTTTTTTTTGATACACAATTTTTAGTGTATATATTTTCATCTTTTTCCTTTTTTTCAAGTTCTTTGTTCTCTAGTTACCCCACCCCAAACTTAATTGGTTGCAAATTCCAAAAGCAACCCCAAACTTAATTTTTAGCAACATTCTAGCACGCCTAACTCAGAAAAACAATATGGGATAAATCCTAAAAGTCTCTAAGTTTGTACTGTAGTTTGTCACCGAACAAAAAGTTCTAAGCCTACCGGCTCAAATTGGCTAAGAAAAGGAGAATTTTAACAATAATCAGGGTAGGCTTCAAAGGCTCACAGGACCAAGCACTTTCGCCTCAGTGTATATTTGACAATGATCAATCAATAGAAAAGAAACAGTGCAAGTTCTAGAAATGTAGCAACATGGAACACTCTATATAAGTAAAATTGGAAAAATAAAATTTGGCCATGAATCCTTACAGTTTAGATTTCTGGGAGTTGTGACTACCTATCTTAACTGCCGCACACTTCGCCTTGAATCACAAGTCACTCCTCCATATGAACTTTTGGAATACCGCTTGATCACAAAATTGTTACTAAACTGGAAAAAGTCAATTCAACAAACAAATTCGTCAATAACAAAGGCAGTTTCATTACATCATAGGGGACCTTAACTTCCAAAGACTCTGACATAGTTACTACGAAATAAAAAAGAAAATACTAAAATGGAAAAGTACAATAAAAGAAAACAAAACACGGGGCAGAAAATCAAAGGCTAAGCCGTCAGTAGCTCAGTCATCACGCATATCCTCCTCATTAGTCCAAGTGCTCGGGTTGCCCTCCTCCTCTTGCAACCCCTCAAAGAAGTTATCACCCGCTCTTCTTTCTCCCGCATCGAAATCATCAGCAATTTCTCTCTTCATGTTTGCAGCATATCGCTCCTGATGAGCAAAATACTCATTCATGTGTTCCCGGGAGTTGTCAAACCTCTCATAGGAACCGGTGATAGCTCTCCTATGCAGCTGAGCCTCGGCAGCAAACTCTGGTGAGAACCGAGGACGGTTGACCCAAAGTTGATCAGAAGTCTCATTCATCCAGTTGGCTGAAGTGAACATGTACTCCAGCATTGTGGGGTGGATAGGTGGGTATTGACCCTGCTGGCTTCCCTCGCCTTGTGCCATGTGGGGAGGCTGCTGTTGTGGTGGTTCCTCAGGTGCATGCCCTTCTCCTCTTGCCCTCAGAAAATCCTCATATTTCTTCACAAACACATCCATGGTTTTGTCGGTAATAGGCTTGACAGTGGGAGTGTACAAATCACCCTCAAACGGCTGCACCAACTCCTTCTCACACAACCAATTGATGATGCTCCCATGCCCTAACACAGTTTTCTTCCCCGTGGCAATCATATGAATGTTGTTGGCGATGAGTTCACCAACATTGACAGGTTTATGGTCCAAGATTGCGGACACAGTGAAGACTCTTTTGAGAGGAATCTCCGAAGTACAAGATGTGCTCTCGAGGGTCTGGATAACAAAAGAGGCCCATGCCTTCGGAACGGGCAAAAAATCAGCATAGGTGAGCATCCTAGCGCTCTTCCAGGTCGCCCCCGGGCGACATAGCTTCGAAATTAGTTCAGCCCATTCACTCTGAAGCATATCCTTCACTTCCCTTGTCAGCCGCTGCACCTCGCATTCTTCCGGTGGTGTCAGACCCAATAGATGATTAATAGCATCCGGGCTATAGTCAATTGTTTTGCCCCGGATGTAAGCTTGATATTTAATCTCGGAATACCGAGCATTGGCATAGAACTCCATGATAACCGACTTATTATTTGAGTCTTGCACCATGTTATTCAACTCTTCCCATCCTCGCTCTCTGATCATCGTTTCAAAAACCGGATACTTTGTTAAATTCACCACATCAAACCTCCTCTCTCCCACAACTTCAAAACTCCTACTTTTCTCAAACCGAGCTCGTGCCTCCTCTGAAACAAACCGTTCCACGTTGGTTGGGGGTATGGGATTTGGCTTTTGTCTCTTGTTAGTGTTGGTTGGGTTGGTGGTTTTCTTCTTTCCTTTGGCTAGTCTAGTTGGGTTTTTGGGTGCCATGGTGATGGTTTGTGGAGGTTAAAAGTGGTGGGGAAAGTGAAAGTTGTGGGTGGATTTTTGTGTGGGGAGTGGGAAATTGGTGAGGGGATGAAAGTTTGTATGGTGAATTGGGGTTGGGGAGTGTTAAGATGGTGAAAGTAGGGTAGAAAAGGGATGAATTTCGTGGTTAGGGTTTGAGGGGAAATTTTGGCAGAGTAACAGTAGGAAAAAAGGGTGTGGGAAGGTTTTGAAACTGGCTGGATATATATAGGCGCGGGCAAAATCGTGGCACGGTTGGGTTATACCGTGACGCGATTTCTTTGTAACGGTTTTATTTTTTGAAAATTGCTCCAAAATCGTGCTACGATTTTTGTGCCGTAACGCGATTTTGGGACCAGAACCAAATTTGAAAATTTTGAGTGAAATCGTGTCACGATTTTTCGAGGCGTAACGCGATTTCTTAAGGTCAAAGTTTAGGGATTTTGACTTCAAAATCGTGGCGCGATTGTAACTGGCGTGGCGCGATTTTGAAGGCAGAATGAAAAATTGAAGTTTACTCCTAAACTTTACCTTCTTGTGAATCAAAAGTTTTGAAGACATAGTTGTGTCACAACATCAGTATTGTGTCACAACTATGTTGGCAGGGCTTGCACTTGGCTTTTTCAAAAATTTTCCTGCCTCATAAAATAATAATTTTTTTTATATTTTTATATTGATGACAATAAAATAACAGAAAGGAAAAAAAATTAAAAATACCTGAAGGATAAAAATTGGTGGGTTGCCTCCCACCCAGCGCTTCTTTACCGTCACTAGCTTGACTACCACGGACCTTTAAAGGTCCTTTAGTACCAGTCCTACTCTTGCTTTTGGTAGGTCGCCACCCAGATATGGCTTAACTCTCTGCCCATTAACCTTGAAACTCCTGTCACCCTCCGGTGTGAGTAGCTCAACAGCTCCATAAGGTGACACACTCTTGACCAAAAAAGGTCCCGACCACTTTGACTTGAGCTTTCCAGGGAACAGCTTCAACCTGGAATTATATAACAGAACTAGTTGTCCAGAGTTAATTTCCCTAGGTACTAAGTTTTTGTCATGATACCTTTTAGTCCTGGCCTTATAGATGAGCGCATTTTCATACGCTCTAAGCCTCATCTCTTCAAGTTCGTTTAGTTTCAAGAGTCTTTTCTTACCAGCGGCTACCTGATCAAAATTTAGGGCCTTAATGGCCCAGTATGCTTTATGTTCTAGCTCGACTGGAAGATGACAGGCCTTCCCATAGACTAATTGATAAGGTGAGAGCCCTATATGAGTCTTAAAGGCCGTCCTATATGCCCACAGTGCGTCGTCTAACTTCCTAGACCAATCCTTTCTATTAGACGCAACTGTCTTCTGGCTGTCAGTAACAGTAGCTGGAGGTACACAGAATTCACAAGTCTCGGCAAACCGACTCAGGTGCTCATGTGGGCTCATGGCTTCAGTGCCATCAAATTGCTTATCTCTCAACCCATTCAGAACGGTGCTCTTGATGTCAAAAGCAGCAGGGTTGGCAGGACGGAATGTGTGTGTCAGTTGACCCCGGTGAGTAGCTAGCCCGTAGTCTCCCAACTTAGGTCTTGGTTCGGCGTCTCCCATGATACTTGGTGTAGGAGAGATAGACTTCAAGGATTCAGGCGGTGGCGGACTCGGTGACCGCCCTTTTTCGATTGGTGGGACTGACTTTGACAACCGAACAGTTTTCCGATTGGCTCTTGCAGTCCTTTCTATCTCCGGATCGAATTGTAAATCGTCCTTGCTTTGTCGACCTCGCATAAACACCAAAATACCTTAGTAGCACTGCACAAATTAAAGTAACGGAAATTTAAAAACAGAAAATAAATTGCAGAAATCCTAAATTATAACTAAATTGCCTTATTGAAATAAATCAACAATCCCCGGCAGCGGCGCCAAAAACTTGATAAAGATTTGGCAAGTGTACCAAAAACTATCGAAGTAGTAAAAATATCGTTCCCACAAGGATTGTTTTTAATTGCAATAAGTTAACTTTGTTACGCAATAGGATGTATAAAGATTATGTTTGTTTTGCCACTAGGCAGAAGATTTGGTTTGTTTTTAAAACAAATAACAAAAGATAAAGTTTGTTATGAAAATGTGGAGAGAGATGAGATTAGATCGTCGAATCCTCTATGTTTCCCCTAATTGGTTACTGTACTCTATTCCATTCAATGATTTGCTAGTCCTACGATAGTTAACGAATTAGTCCTAATCAATCCCTTGAGTTAGGACCCTCCTCTTAAACTACAGCCCCTAATTCCTTAGGCGGTCTAATAATTCTCGAAGGTTTAAGCATGTTAACCTTATATCACTAATAAACGATTATCCATTCCTAGACTAACCATGTTTATTAGAACAACTTAATTAGGTCTAAGTTAAAAGCTACGGTCAATAGTCATTCATTCTCACGAAATCATGTTCATATGTGATCAAGATATGAAAAGCATTAAGAACAATTAAATTGAATAAAGACTAGAATATCATTAATGTAAAATAGAGTTTCATCACAGCAACATAAAATCAATAGGGTTTACATAGATTCATCTCGGATCCAATCTCTAAGAGATTTAGCTACTCATAATGGTGTTTACAAATAGCATAATCAATGGAAGAATTAAAACATACATGAACTGGCTTAGAGATGATGGAAATCGCCTCTATGCAGTCTTCTGGGTGTTAAAATCGCACTTTAGCTCTCCAAAATCGTAACCCTTGTGTCTGAAACCAACTTCTGATTAAATAGGAAATATTTTTGCAAGTTAAAATCGCGTCACGGTAGTTTAAATCGCGCCACGATTTTCCTTAAACCCTAATCCGTGTTCCAGATCCTTCATAAAATCGCGTCACGATTTATGAAATCGTATCACGATTTTTGTCTTCTCACCAACATTCCATTCTGCCACGGAAATCGCGTCACGGCTCATAAAATCGTGACACGATTTGTTGCTTTCAGTTCTTCATTAAATCTTGCTTTTAACACCCCTGGGCACTTCAAATTGCTTATGAACTCTATCAAAATGTCAGAATAAGTCTAAAAAATTACGTAATGACAGCATGTCATCATCATCCCCTGAATACACACTACATTTTGCACAAAAAAGACCGTTGACATCTATATAGAGTTACTCTCATATCCCAACCTGCTTGGGTTTCTCAATGCATAACAACTTCCATGCATCAAACTGGCAGCATAAAGTAATGCAATGTCACCTAAAGTTTTCAGTTTGATATAACTCATGGTTGAGAAGTCTATCTTGTATACTTCCAATATTGTGCTTGATATTAAATCAACCACTAAAAGTTGCTCATCACAATTAACCAACCTAAGGTACATGTAAATTACTCGTACATTGGGAGTACTCTTCAGTTTTAGAAATCTAATATTTACAGAGTTCAAGCTAAGTACCAACATATATTATATTATGCAAAATCACAAAGTCAACAACCGCCTCAAAATTTTCCATGATTGAATAAGTAACCCAACCACAACTTCTAGAATGATAGACATGCAAACGATGTTTGCATAAAATCACCAAGACAAATTCCTCATAACGTTGGTCAAAAGCAAGCAAGGCACGGTTAATTGAATAAAAGTTGATTTCAGAGTTAGGGGTATTGATTAACTTCTTTATTCTTGTAAATGGGTTGATTAACATAAGTGTATTACTGTGGTGCTCCGCCATGATAAAATATTCGTTAGAAGACGCAACATATTGAAGTGATAAGAAGTACTCTATCATCTTTGAGGAATAAACCTTTTGATTGGGTATGTTAATAAAGGAACATGATACCCTACCATTATATGCAATTTGAAGAAGTAATGGTTCTTGGGATGCCAAGAAATTTCTCCATAAAGTTTTATGAAAAGCCCTCCAATTCTTACACACAGCGGCAAACTCAAAGTGATCGTCAAAATCTAGTGTTTTGGAAATGAAATCAAGCACATCCACAGGAAGTTGACATCTCTCTTCTACTTTTTTCACTTTTTTCCCTTTGTATCAAAACAATGACAATATTAGCTGATTTCTAAAAAATATACTTTTTATTTATCTCTGAAACATAAGATATTTTATTGTAAGAAAAACAATAGAGTTGAATTATTGAAGGGTTGAAAACTAACAGATAAAACCATTTATGCTAGCAAAGACAAAAACAAATAACCTACAAAGTAATAAAGGTTTTAGCTGCTTGAATAGAAAAATACAATTAGTTGCAGAGGTTAAAATTTGAGGACTAAATTTTGTGTGGCTAAAATAATAGTGTCAAAAAAGTTTCTTAATGAAATGAATGACCGCGTACTATTTCATCAAAAATAATAGTTTTAGAGGTTTTATTCGGATTAATTTTATTAGTACAAGTCTATTTGTAACGATAACAATTGATACAAAATGTGCAGCAAACTTCTTCTAATACTTTATTCAAGATATGTGAATTGCAATAGAAAAAGTACGAACCAGTTGGAAATGGAAAGATGAGGGAGGAGTTGAATTTGTATATTAAATTTGGATGCCCTTGAAGCAACCTCCGCACTCTTGATTTGACACCTTTTGTATCAATTTTTCCAGCATTGAAATCTCTTCTGAGTTTTAAAAATCCATCATACTTTATTCTGTTATCGTACTGACATGCAAATTTGACTGCCTTGAGAAGCTTGACTAGTGCATACAACAACTCCTTCTTAATTTTTTTACACGACATCAAAAGTGTATATCTTTTTGTGTCTTCTGCCTCAATCATCTTTTATTTTCTCTCTTAAAAATAAATTAAAACAAACTCTTTTTTTTTTTAAGGATAAAACAAACTCACTTGATAAAACATACTAAATTTAATATTTTTCTAAAGAACAAACAAACTTAATCTTTTTTTTTTAACAATAAACAAACTTAATCTTAATCTCAATCAAAACAAATTTTCATATAATTCAACTTAAAACACACTTAGTCTTTTTTTGAACAACAAACACCGTAATCTTAATCCCAATAAAAACAAATTTTTCTATAATTCAACTTCTAAATACTTAAAGAGTTAAAAACAATTTACAATCTATTATCTTCCTCTAATTATAAAAGTTAATGATTAGTAAAAACACATTTTTGCTCCATCTAGATATTTTACACCTCATTTTTTAACAAAAAATTTCTTTTATATTGATATATCTAAACAAACTAAATTATTTTAAAAAAAATATTATTACTATAAACAAACTTATGATTTTTTTAAAAAAATTAAAAAAATACTAAATTATTGAATTTGAATAACATTTTTATTTTATTACTAAAATTTAATATTTTAATTCGTAACAACCAAGCTCTAGGAGGTTTGCTTTAACTTAAAAAAACTTTAAAAAGCATTGTACTTGTTTATTATAATTTTTAAAAGGGAAATGATATATACAGCCAAAGGTTTATCATGAATGCATAACGAATATATAGATTGAGAAATTATCGATTAAATGACATAATTTATATCACAATGTTATTTATACATAAATAATATTGTTGAGTGATTGTGATAATATTGATTAAAAAGCTAGAATCCGTTATTTGATCTCGATATTGCAGTTGTTACGCTTGGTTGAGAAAATGAAGAACAAATTCTTAAGAAAATGAAGAACAAATTCTTATAGAAAATTGAGTTATTAGAAATGAGATGAATAACATCTTACATCTTGAAGCCACCAGTTGCTATAGAAAAATTTGTAGGCAAGCCACTAATCTGAAAAGCATAAGAGACTAGCTAACCATACCTATCAGCATTTCAAAAAGAATAGGATTGTGTTCTGAGCTTATACAAGGAACCCCACATCTTGAGGAGAATAAGAAAAAGAGAAGATGAATCAAAATATAAAATAGGAATGAGATACAAAGAGGTCGATTGAAAGGAAAGAAAATAAGATTTTAGGATTTTTGTTATGTTGAGTGAGTTGTGTTGCTACCTGCTAGAGCTTGCAGGTAGCAATATGATTCTAAAATATGAGTTGTGTTGCCTTTAATTCAATGTTAAATTTTATTAAGTTTTTCAGTGATTTGATCCCTAAAAACATCAAAGGAAGACCATACATGACAGTTGACACAATAAAGGTTTATTGTATTAATGTCGTCGTTTTCTTTCAAAGAGTTTATATGAACAGTTGTTTGTATAAAGAAATTTGATACTGATTCTTTAGCATGATGAGGCTAAATAAGGGAGGTAATTTTGTACTAACTTTAGGAAATAAAGCAACAAATCTAGGGGAACTTGAAGGAGGTGAATCACATCTTACAGCTAAAAGTCACAAGTTGCTATAGCAATATAGCATTGTGTACAGAGCTAATTGTTAAGGTTGAGAAAGAATTTACATAAGTAATTTAATAACGATTTCGGAAGGAGAGATCAAGCATCTTGAAGAGCTTGCACTATCTGTATTTACTAACTTATTGATACTTGTAGCAGTGGACTTATTTCCATAAAACAATACACATTTCAAATTAGTCAAATGATGCACCATCATTCTTAAATTATGGTTCAAGAATCAAGTAGGTTTTACTTCCAGAATCACATTCTTAAATGGCACAACTTCCTTTGCCTTTTCTACACAGAGCTACTCAAACTATGAAGGAAAAAAAAACAGCACATCAAAACTAGATGTATTCTTCATATATATAAAACTTCAGTATAATGAAAATAACATAGCAAAACATAACTTCTAAGAGTTTCTAAGAATAGAGTAACTGAAATACACAGAAGCAGTAGAAACTTAGTAAAGTAAAATATTTAAGTTTTAGTTGCCATACAAACTGTAGATAGTAGTAAGTAGCAGCCATTATCTAAAACATTGCCTTGATAAAAGAAAATTAACTAAAGCATTTAACTAGATCTTAATCTATTTTGGATTGGTTCTAAAAAGGAGAAATAAAACACGAGCGGAAGAAGTAGAAAACTTAGTGTTTCCGGTGAAGTGAACATCTTCTTTAACCTGAAAGAAGATGAGATGGCCATTGGTGGTGCAAATTCTTCCTGATTGGGAAACCAATGTATAAGGGCATTTGGTGATAGACAGTCTATATCATGTTCTTGACAGGATACATAGTTGTTTGTCAAATTGAAGCAGAATCTTATTGCTTCCAATTCTAATGGCGAACTTCCTCCTCCTTTGCAAACAATTGAAGGCTCAAATCCAGTATAAGCTGCCACTGCACTTTTAATATCCGATAGAGGATATAGATTAGTCGAGCTTGGCAAAATACCACGATTGGAAAATATTGTATTTAATTTGATACGCTTGTAAAGCTGCACTGCCTTCGAGAAGTATTCGACTAATTTATGCGACAAACATCTCCCATGCTTCAACCACTGACACTTCCATAGATCCTCGTTATTCCCAAATAAATTCGGCCAGGCAGTGCTCAGGTTGCGGATCAGAGTATCAGGAATCTGTTAAAAAAAACTATTTAGGTTAGTAAGATAAATTGAAGAAATAGTAAAAAATATGTAAGATATGTTAAAAGCAGGCCCCGAACAGTTAATCGGCATGGACCCATTGATGGTATAAGGCCACATGCCGCAGAGTACAAAAAATTGTTCCCATTGAGTTGTGTTTGTTGACGGAGACTTGCAAGGTGACAGAGGCGTACAATGTTAAATGATAATTTGTAATTTTCCATATTCCTAGGTTCCTTAATGTATCTAGAAGTCTATTCATGTATCAGTAAGTTCCAGAGAATGTCATTTAATATTCCTAGGTGCATTCACTTATTTACTAGAACTTTCTATGCATCAATATAAATAGAGGTTCTATGTATTTTCAAGGTATTGGAATGAAAAGAAATATTACTGCCATCTATAACTTTCACGTTTTCTGTTCCTTTTATTCCTCTTTCTCCAACAGTTTTGGTATCAGAGCAGCCTGGTTTATTAAAAAAAAAAATAGAGAAAGAATGGCAGCATCAAATTCAAATTCAATCTTCTCTTACACAACAAATCAAATTCCAGTTTTCGATGGTGAACACTATGATTACTGGAATTCTCAAATGGAAACTATCTTTCTCTCTCAAGATCTGTGGGATGTCGTTGAAGATGGATATGAAGAACGCCCAATTAGAAGAAACGCTTCCTCGATTGCAGAGAAAGAGAATGAATACAAGGAGAATGTGAAGAAAAATGCTACAGCATTGAGAATCATCCAGCAAGGTGTAAGTAAAGCCATTTATCCTAGAATATTTGGTGTTAAGAAGGCCAAAGATGCGTGGGATATTCTGAAGACGGAGTTTCAAGGCTCGTCGAAAGTCATTTCCATAAAGCTGCAGTCTTTATGGGGCCAATTTGAAAACTTAGCAATGAAAGAAGGTGAGAAAGTCAAAGATTTCTTCTCTAGAGTAACTGAGATTGGAAATCAAATTAAAAGTTGTGGAGAAGAAGTTCCAGAAAAGAAAGTGGTTGAGAAAATATTGAGAAGCCTTCCACAAAAATTTGAACATGTTGTTGCTGTTATTGAAGAAACAAAGGACCTTACAAAGCTCTCACAATATGAACTGATGGGTTCCTTAGAAGCTCATGAGGAAAGAGTGAATAGATACAACAATCAGCCATTGGAGAATGTTTTTCAAGCAAAGATGAATATCCGGAGTTCCAACTCGCGACAAGAAGGAAGAGGGGACTCATTTCGTGGACATCCTTCCAATAGAGGTCATGGATGGCATTCTGGATACAAAGGAAGAGGAGGAGAAAGGATACGAGGTAATTCTAATTCTTATTGCATTATTTGCAAAAAACCTGGACATGAATCAAAAGATTGTCGTTTTAGATGTACTAGATGCAAAATTCCCAACCATTCAAGTAGAGATTGTTGGCATAAGAAGAAAGAAGATGATGAAGGAATAAAGGGAATTAATTTTTCTGCAGAAAATGATGCAAATAAGTTATTCTCTACTATGATTGATGATCAAAAATCTGGTGAGATATGGTTTTTAGATAGTGGTTGTAGCAATCATGTAACAGGGAATCAAACCATGTTTGAAGAGCTAAATAAAAATTATTCTTCTCATGTTGAACTTGGTGATGGAAAACATGTTAAAATTGAAGGAAAGGGGGTTATAGCAGTTCATACTAGTAAAGGCAACAAACAATTCATTCATGATGTCCATTACTCTCCTAATATTTCACAAAATCTGTTAAGTGTTGGACAGATTATGAAAAGGGGTTATAAGCTGATTTTTGATGATGATAAATGTGAGATTTTTGACAAAAAATCAGGAGAGCATATTGTCACTGTGTTGCAGACTCCTAATAACCTCTTTCCCCTCAACATGAAGTCGTTTCAGCCCGCTGCATTTAGCAGTAAAAGTACCGATGATTCTTATCTTTGGCATTTGAGATATGGTCACTTGAACAACAAAGGTTTGCAGCTCTTAAAACAGAAGAACATGGTTGTTGGGCTTCCAGAAATCAAGACAGATAATGCAGTTTGTGAAGGCTGCATATACGGAAAAATGCATCGTCTTCCATTTCCAAAAACAGCATGGAGATCTCAAGCCCCTCTTGAACTAGTACATTCTGACATTTGTGGACCTACTAGAACTCCATCTCTTGGAAATAAAAGGTACTTTCTGCTCTTTGTTGATGACTACACCAGGATGATTTGGATTTATTTTCTTGATAAGAAATCAGAAGCTTTCACCAAGTTCTTGCATTTTAAAGCACTTGTTGAAAATCAAAGTGGTTGCAAAGTGAAGACTCTTAGAACCGATAGAGGAGGAGAATTTATCTACAAGCCGTTTCTCAATTATTGCAAAGAACAAGGCATTAGCAGACAACTCACAATTAGACACACACCACAACAGAATGGTGTGGCCGAAAGAAAAAATAGAACAATTGTTGAGATGGCTAGAAGCATGTTAAAAGGTAAAGAGCTTCCAAATAGTTTCTGGGCTGAAGCTGTTAGCAGTGCTGTTTACATCCTCAATCGATCTCCTACAAAGGCAGTTCGAGATAAAACTCCTTTTGAGGCATGGCATGGAAGAAAACTAGTTGTAAGTCAACTTAAAGTGTTCGGATGTATTGCATATTCTCTTGTTCCTGCCCGAAATAGAGAAAAGTTTGATGGAAAAGGTGAAAAGCTTATTTTTGTTGGATATAGTGATGAATCAAAAGGATACCGGCTTATTAATCCAACAACTAGTCAGCTCGTAATTTCAAGAGATGTGATATTTGATGAAAGTGCAGCATGGAAATGGAATGCTGATGATGTTGTGCAAACACCTATGGTGCCGGTTGAATTCAAGCAATCACCGCATAATGTTGCTGAACCATCGAGGAGCAATTCTCATGAAGACGATTCTGATTCAGAAACACCACCAAGAAAATTTCGTTCCTTGGAAGAAATTCTTGAATCATGTAATGTTACATTTTTTGCACAGGAACCACAATGTTTTGAAGAGGCTATAAAAGAAGAAGTATGGAGGGAAGCCATGGATGTGGAAATGAAGAGCATTGAAAAGAATCGCACTTGGCAGCTAGTAGATCTTCCATCAGGAAAAGATGCAATTGGCTTGAAGTGGGTCTATAAGACCAAATATAATGAGGATGGAAGTGTGCAAAAGTACAAGGCGCGGTTAGTGGTAAAAGGCTATTCCCAGCAGCCCGGCATAGATTTTAATGAGACTTTTGCTCCTGTTGTACGCATGGAGACAATCAGAACTGTCCTTGCTTTGGCAGCTCAATTAGAATTACAAGTTTTTCAACTTGATGTCAAATCAGCCTTTTTGAATGGAGAGCTAGAAGAAGAAGTTTATGTAAAGCAGCCACAAGGTTTTGAAGTGGAAGGAAAGGAAGGAAAAGTCTATAAGCTACACAAAGCTCTTTACGGTTTAAAACAAGCGCCGAGAGCGTGGAATGTAACGCCCACGTTCGTTTTAGTATTTATTTAAATCGAGTTTAGGTGATTATATTATATTTATATAATATATAAGTGTTATGATATGTTTTGATATATTTTGATATATTTTGATATGTTTTGATGAGTTTGGATGATTTGGTGATAAGATTTAATGTTAAGGATAAGGTTAAGAGACTTATTTTATTGTTAAATAAAATAAGATTTGAAAAGAAAATAAAATATTTAGTTATGGGTTAGTTTTGGATTTTAGAGAATTATGTGGGAGAAAGAGTAAATAAGATAAGATTTGTTGGCAGTATAAATAAGGAAACCTAGGGTTAGCAGTCAGTAACGTACCAACTTAGAAACGTAAAGAGAAAAAGACAGAAAGAAAAGAGCCGCACGCGTGAGAAGAGAAGAAGGAAGGGTGTGCTGCGATTTCTGCTTCTAAACCAGGTAAGGGTGAGATTTCATGATTAAGTGGTATTAATTAGCATAATTCTGATAGCAATTAACAAAGATTAGGATTGAATTAAGGGAATGAGAAAACTAGGTCAAAACCTTGTAATTTGATGGATTAACGGTTGGAATAGGTTTAATGGATGTAGAAAATGTTCCTAGACCTTAGAATATGTATAGGATGATTTCTGGGATCAATAACAGGCTTAGAACCATGTGAATCGTAGGGTTTTTGAAGAAAATGCAGTTCTGGCCGCAGCGAAATTCATCGCTCGCCACGGCGAGCAATGATCCTCGCCTCGCGAGTTGCTTCTGCAGCTCGCCATAGCGAGCACTTTTCCTCGCCTCGCGAGCTGATGCTGCAGCTCGCCATAGCGAGCAATTTCCTTCGCCTCGCGAGTTGCTCCTGGCAGTTCGCCACGGCGAGCTTACCCACTCGCCTCGCGAACACTACCAGATTTGGGAGATGTGAGGGTTGAGTGATCTGTACTGTGTGTTTGGATTGGGAGATGTTTCCTGAGGGTTATTTAGGCCTAGTGGTGATGCTGAGAGCCCTGTTCAGAGCCTTTTAAGTATGGATGGTTGGGTTATGGTAGTAGGGTATGAATAAAGTATTATGCCTAGTGCAATTATGTTAAAGTTTTATGTTGCCTTGAATTGTAATTGATATAATGATATCATGCTGTCTCCTGTGATTTGAATTATGTTGCTGAAGTTATTAAACTGAACCGTTGTGATATATGAATATGATATATAAGTTGTTGTTTCGCTCCAAATTCTTGGATGCACGTTGATAAGTGATTAAGGATAATTGTTATTTGAGTTGTGTCCATGCATAGCATACATTGAGCTTAGTCCTCACCATGATAGGAGCTTTGTCCTCCGCACGTTTATTAGGAGCTTTGTCCTCCGCACGTTTAAAAGTATATTAATACTTATGATGAAGTTTGGTACCACATGCATATAAGGAGTCTAAGAGCATTGTCACATGGTCATATTTATGATATCATGTTGTTGATAAAGAATGAATATATGGTTACGTGATAAGTGTTATTTATCTATGCTACTTGTTTAAAGATGAAATGATAAATGATTATGTGATTACGTGATAAGTGTTGTCTATCTATGCTACTTGCTTAAGTATGGCATGAAGTTGACTTTGTGAATACGTGCTATATGTCATTAAATGATGCAAGAATGCTATTAATGTTTTGATGTTAATTGATATTCCGTATTATGTTGATTAGTATTATTTGTTATGAATTCTCACCCCTTCTGCTGGAATTGCCGCCTTGTGGGCAAGTGCAGGTGATCGTGCTTAGTGTTCAGGTGGTTCGTGAGTGGCCTTACCTCACCGTGTCGTCTAGGTCGCTCTGATACGTAACGGGATGGGGTTATCTTTTGCATGCTTCATTCTTTTACGTGATTATTTATGATGTTTTGAAATAATGGAACTAACTCTTTTGAGATATTCTTATGGGGCCTGCGTGCCAAACGTTTATGAATTATAAGTATTTTTCCGCTGCAAAGTTTTGAAGTAAATTGGTTAAATTATTATTTAACTGTTTCGGATTAAGTTTTCATGTAATACTCTGTTGTTGTGTTTGCATACTCTGATAATTGTTTAAGAAATTTTTATGTTGGGAAAACGGGGTGTTACAATTGGTATCAGAGCAAGTCGGTCTGTCCGGCCAATTAGAGAGTCTTGTCGAGTCTTAGTAATATTTGTATTACTAAATCTTATGTTGCTGCTACTGTTGTTGTGGAATATCAAGATGGCTGGAAGGAACGATGCTGCTCTTGCTGCTGCTTTGGAAGCAATGGCTAATGCTGTGGGTCAGCAACCTAATGCAAATGCTGGCGTGAATGCTGAGACGAGGATGTTGGAGACTTTCATGAGGAATCATCCTCCAACTTTCAAGGGAAGGTATGACCCCGATGGAGCCCAGACGTGGCTTAAGGAGAGTGAGAGAATTTTCAGAGTGATGCAGTGCACTGAAGCTCAGCAAGTGCGATTTGGTACACATCAGCTGTCAGAGGAAGCTGATGATTGGTGGGTCAGTGTGTTACCTAGCCTCGAGCAAGATGGGGCTGTTGTGACTTGGGCTGTTTTCAGGAGAGAGTTCCTGAGGAGATACTTTCCGGAGGATGTTCGCGGGAAGAAAGAGATCGAGTTCCTTGAGCTGAAGCAAGGAAATATGTCAGTGACTGAGTATGCTGCCAAGTTCGTGGAGTTGGCGAAGTTCTATCCGCACTATGCTGCTGAGACCGCGGAGTTTTCTAAATGCATCAAGTTCGAGAACGGTTTGAGGCCCGACATTAAGAGGGCGATTGGATATCAGCAGATCAGAGTTTTTCCGGATTTGGTGAATAGCTGCCGGATTTATGAAGAGGATACGAAGGCTCACTACAAGGTAGTGAATGATAGGAAAGCCAAGGGCCAGCAGAGTCGCCCTAAACCTTATAGTGCCCCTGCTGATAAAGGGAAACAGAGGATGGTCGTTGATAGGCAGACTGCGAGGAAGGGTACTCCTGCTGAGATTGTGTGTTTCAACTGTGGTGTGAAAGGCCACAAGAGCAATGTTTGTCCTGAGGAGATCAAGAAGTGTGTCCGGTGTGGCAAGAAGGGTCACTTAGTAGCTGATTGCAAACGTAATGATGTCGTGTGCTTCAATTGCAACGAAGAGGGTCATTTTGGTTCCCAGTGCAAGCAGCCAAAGAGGGCGGTCGAGTTTTTGCCCTGACTGGTACTCAGACAGACAGTGATGATCGTTTGATCAGAGGTACTTGCTATATTAATAATACTCCTTTAGTTGCTATTATTGATACTGGTGCTACGCATTGCTTTATTGCTTTAGACTGTGTTTCTGCTTTGAGTCTTGCTATGTCTGATATGAATGGAGAGATGGTTGTCGAAACTCCAGCTAAGGGTTCGGTGACTACTTCTCTCGTATGTTTGAGTTGTCCTTTGTCTATGTTTGGTCGCGATTTTGAGATGGATTTAGTTTGTCTACCTTTGAGCGGTATGGACGTGATTCTGGGTATGAATTGGTTAGAGTACAACCACGTTCTTATCAATTGTTTTCGGAAGACGGTGCATTTCTCGTCTCCTGAAGAGGAAAGTGGTGCTGAGTTTTTATCTACTAAGCAGATGAAGCAACTAGAACGTGACGGCATGTTGATGTTTTCGTTGATGGCTTCTTTATCTTTAGAGAATCAAGCAGTGATCGATAAATTGCAAGTGGTATGCGACTTTCCTGAAGTTTTCCCAGATGAAATTCCTGATGTGCCTCCAGAGAGGGAAGTCGAGTTTTCTATTGATCTTGTTCCTGGAACTAAGCCGGTGTCGATGGCACCTTATCGTATGTCTGCTTCCGAATTAGCTGAGTTGAAGAAGCAGTTGGAAGATTTGCTTGAGAAGAAATTTGTTAGGCCAAGTGTTTCACCTTGGGGAGCGCCAGTGTTACTAGTGAAGAAGAAGGATGGTAGTATGAGGCTATGTATTGATTATCGGCAGTTGAACAAGGTAACTATCAAGAATAGGTATCCACTTCCGAGGATTGATGATTTGATGGATCAGTTAGTGGGTGCACGTGTTTTCAGCAAGATTGACTTGAGATCGGGTTATCATCAGATTAAAGTAAAGGATGAAGATATGCAGAAGACCGCTTTCAGAACACGTTATGGCCATTATGAGTACAAGGTTATGCCTTTTGGAGTTACTAATGCACCGGGAGTATTTATGGAGTATATGAATCGCATCTTCCATGCATTTTTGGATCGGTTTGTAGTTGTATTTATCGATGATATTTTGATTTACTCCAAGACTGAGGAAGAGCATGCTGAACATCTGAAGATTGTTTTGCAAGTGTTGAAAGAAAAGAAGCTTTATGCCAAATTGTCTAAGTGTGAGTTCTGGTTGAAAGAAGTGAGTTTCCTTGGTCATGTTATCTCCGGTGATGGTATTGCAGTAGATCCGTCTAATATTGAAGCCGTATCGCAATGGGAGACTCCGAAGTCAGTTACTGAGATCAGGAGCTTTTTGGGTTTAGCCGGGTATTATAGAAGGTTTATTGAAGGATTCTCCAAGTTAGCTCTTCCGTTGACCCGGTTGACTTGTAAAGGTAGAGCTTTTGTTTGGGATGTTCATTGTGAGAACAGTTTCAACGAGTTGAAGAAGCGTTTGACGACTGCTCCAGTTTTAATTTTGCCGAAGCCAGATGCGCCGTTTGTAGTGTATTGTGATGCGTCCAAGTTGGGTTTAGGAGGTGTGCTTATGCAAGAAGGTAAAGTGGTAGCTTATGCTTCCAGACAGTTGAGGATTCATGAGAAGAACTACCCGACGCATGATTTAGAATTAGCAGCTGTGGTTTTTGTATTAAAGATGTGGAGACACTACTTATATGGTGCGAGATTTGAAGTGTTTAGTGATCACAAGAGCTTGAAGTATCTTTTCGATCAGAAGGAATTGAATATGAGGCAGAGAAGATGGCTTGAACTGTTGAAGGACTTCGACTTTGGGTTGAATTATCATCCGGGTAAAGCGAATGTGGTAGCAGATGCCTTGAGTAGGAAGACCTTGCATATGTCTGCTATGATGGTTAAGGAGTTCGAATTACTTGAACAATTTAGAGATTTGAGTTTGGTCTGTGAAAGGACGCCTCAGAGTGTGAAGCTAGGGATGTTGAAGATTGATAGTGACTTCTTGATGAGTATAAGAGAGGCGCAGAAAGAAGATGTCAAGTTTGTGGACTTATTAGTTGCTGGTAATCAGACTGAGGATAGTGATTTTCAAGTCGACGATCAAGGAGTGTTGAGATTCCGAGGTAGGATTTGCATTCCTGACAATGAAGAGATTAAGAAGATGATTCTTGAAGAGAGTCACAGAAGTAGCTTGAGTATTCACCCAGGAGCTACGAAGATGTATCATGATTTGAAGAAGTTGTTTTGGTGGTCTGGATTGAAACGTGATGTGGCACAGTTTGTGTATGCTTGTTTAGTTTGTCAGAAGTCGAAAATTGAGCATCAGAAACCGGCTGGCATGATGGTATCCTTAGATGTGCCAGAGTGGAAATGGGATAGTATATCCATGGATTTTGTGACTAGTTTGCCGAATACTCCAAGGGGGAATGACGCCATTTGGGTTATTGTTGATCGATTGACGAAGTCGGCTCATTTTCTACCGATTAATATTAGTTTTCCTGTTGCCCAGTTGGCAGAGATTTACATCAAGGAGATTGTGAGATTGCATGGTGTTCCTTCGAGCATAGTATCAGATAGAGATCCAAGATTTACTTCTAGATTTTGGAAGAGTTTGCAGGAAGCTTTGGGTTCTAAGTTGAGATTGAGTTCGGCATATCATCCGCAGACAGATGGTCAGTCGGAAAGGACAATTCAGTCGCTGGAGGATTTGTTGAGAGTTTGTGTTCTTGAGCAAGGAGGAACTTGGGATAGTCATCTTCCGTTAATCGAGTTCACGTACAATAATAGTTATCATTCTAGTATTGGAATGGCACCTTTTGAGGCTTTGTACGGTCGGAGGTGCAGAACTCCGTTGTGTTGGTTTGAGTCAGGTGAAAGAGTGGTCTTAGGACCGGAGATTGTTCAGCAGACTACTGAGAAGGTTAAGATGATTCAAGAGAAAATGAAAGCGTCGCAGAGTCGACAAAAGAGTTACCATGATAAGCGAAGGAAAGATCTTGAGTTTCAGGAAGGAGACCACGTGTTTCTGAGGGTCACACCTATGACTGGTGTTGGACGTGCGTTGAAGTCAAAGAAGTTGACTCCGAGATTTATTGGCCCGTATCAGATTTTGGAGAGGATTGGAACGGTGGCGTACCGAGTTGGGTTACCACCGCATCTTTCGAATTTGCATAATGTTTTTCATGTATCTCAGCTGAGGAAGTATGTTCCGGATCCATCTCATGTGATCCAGAGCGATGATGTGCAAGTTAGAGACAACCTTACGGTGGAGACTTTACCGGTAAGGATTGATGATCGGAAAGTGAAGACGTTGAGAGGCAAGGATATACCTCTCGTTAGAGTCGTTTGGTCGGGAGCGACTGGTGAAAGCTTGACTTGGGAGCTTGAGAGTAAGATGCTGGAGTCTTATCCAGAGTTATTTGCTTGAGGTAATTTTCGAGGACGAAAATCTTTTAAGTGGGGGAGAGTTGTAACGCCCACGTTCGTTTTAGTATTTATTTAAATCGAGTTTAGGTGATTATATTATATTTATATAATATATAAGTGTTATGATATGTTTTGATATATTTTGATATATTTTGATATGTTTTGATGAGTTTGGATGATTTGGTGATAAGATTTAATGTTAAGGATAAGGTTAAGAGACTTATTTTATTGTTAAATAAAATAAGATTTGAAAAGAAAATAAAATATTTAGTTATGGGTTAGTTTTGGATTTTAGAGAATTATGTGGGAGAAAGAGTAAATAAGATAAGATTTGTTGGCAGTATAAATAAGGAAACCTAGGGTTAGCAGTCAGTAACGTACCAACTTAGAAACGTAAAGAGAAAAAGACAGAAAGAAAAGAGCCGCACGCGTGAGAAGAGAAGAAGGAAGGGTGTGCTGCGATTTCTGCTTCTAAACCAGGTAAGGGTGAGATTTCATGATTAAGTGGTATTAATTAGCATAATTCTGATAGCAATTAACAAAGATTAGGATTGAATTAAGGGAATGAGAAAACTAGGTCAAAACCTTGTAATTTGATGGATTAACGGTTGGAATAGGTTTAATGGATGTAGAAAATGTTCCTAGACCTTAGAATATGTATAGGATGATTTCTGGGATCAATAACAGGCTTAGAACCATGTGAATCGTAGGGTTTTTGAAGAAAATGCAGTTCTGGCCGCAGCGAAATTCATCGCTCGCCACGGCGAGCAATGATCCTCGCCTCGCGAGTTGCTTCTGCAGCTCGCCATAGCGAGCACTTTTCCTCGCCTCGCGAGCTGATGCTGCAGCTCGCCATAGCGAGCAATTTCCTTCGCCTCGCGAGTTGCTCCTGGCAGTTCGCCACGGCGAGCTTACCCACTCGCCTCGCGAACACTACCAGATTTGGGAGATGTGAGGGTTGAGTGATCTGTACTGTGTGTTTGGATTGGGAGATGTTTCCTGAGGGTTATTTAGGCCTAGTGGTGATGCTGAGAGCCCTGTTCAGAGCCTTTTAAGTATGGATGGTTGGGTTATGGTAGTAGGGTATGAATAAAGTATTATGCCTAGTGCAATTATGTTAAAGTTTTATGTTGCCTTGAATTGTAATTGATATAATGATATCATGCTGTCTCCTGTGATTTGAATTATGTTGCTGAAGTTATTAAACTGAACCGTTGTGATATATGAATATGATATATAAGTTGTTGTTTCGCTCCAAATTCTTGGATGCACGTTGATAAGTGATTAAGGATAATTGTTATTTGAGTTGTGTCCATGCATAGCATACATTGAGCTTAGTCCTCACCATGATAGGAGCTTTGTCCTCCGCACGTTTATTAGGAGCTTTGTCCTCCGCACGTTTAAAAGTATATTAATACTTATGATGAAGTTTGGTACCACATGCATATAAGGAGTCTAAGAGCATTGTCACATGGTCATATTTATGATATCATGTTGTTGATAAAGAATGAATATATGGTTACGTGATAAGTGTTATTTATCTATGCTACTTGTTTAAAGATGAAATGATAAATGATTATGTGATTACGTGATAAGTGTTGTCTATCTATGCTACTTGCTTAAGTATGGCATGAAGTTGACTTTGTGAATACGTGCTATATGTCATTAAATGATGCAAGAATGCTATTAATGTTTTGATGTTAATTGATATTCCGTATTATGTTGATTAGTATTATTTGTTATGAATTCTCACCCCTTCTGCTGGAATTGCCGCCTTGTGGGCAAGTGCAGGTGATCGTGCTTAGTGTTCAGGTGGTTCGTGAGTGGCCTTACCTCACCGTGTCGTCTAGGTCGCTCTGATACGTAACGGGATGGGGTTATCTTTTGCATGCTTCATTCTTTTACGTGATTATTTATGATGTTTTGAAATAATGGAACTAACTCTTTTGAGATATTCTTATGGGGCCTGCGTGCCAAACGTTTATGAATTATAAGTATTTTTCCGCTGCAAAGTTTTGAAGTAAATTGGTTAAATTATTATTTAACTGTTTCGGATTAAGTTTTCATGTAATACTCCGTTGTTGTGTTTGCATACTCTGATAATTGTTTAAGAAATTTTTATGTTGGGAAAACGGGGTGTTACATGGAACAGCAAAATTGATGCCTACTTTCTACAAAATGGATTTGTTAAAAGTCCATCTGAACCATCTCTGTATGTGAAAAGAAGTGGTGCTAATTTCTTGATGGTTTGTCTCTATGTTGATGATTTAATTTATGCAGGAACAAATCATGATATGGTGCAGTCATTCAAGGAAGCAATGATGAAGGAATATGAGATGACAGATCTTGGATTAATGAAATACTTTCTTGGAATTCAAGTGAAGCAAACAAAAGGCGAGATTTTTATCACGCAAGAAAAATACATTCATGATTTGCTTAAAAAATTCAGATTGGAGAGCTGTAAACCAGTCTTAACCCCAATGGCCTTAAATGAAAAGTTGCAGCTGAATGATGGTGCAGAAAAGGCAGATCCAAAAGTCTATAGAAGCCTCGTTGGTTCCTTGATTTATCTCACGAATACAAGGCCAGATATAGTGCATTCAGTTAGTTTGGTTTCTAGATTCATGAATGAGCCAAGTAAACTTCATTTTGCAGCAGCAAAGAGGATTTTGCGCTATCTCCAAGGAACAAAGAAGCTTGGGATCAAGTATGTGAAGGAAGAAAACAATGAGTTGGTTGGCTATACCGATAGCGATTGGGCTGGTAGTTTTGATGACAGAAAAAGCACTTCAGCCTATGTTTTTTGTCTAGGATCCAAAGCTATTTCATGGAGTTCTAAAAAGCAAAATTCGGTTGCATTATCTTCGGCAGAGGCTGAATATATCTCAGCGAATGAAGCTACACGTGAAGCTGTTTGGTTGAGAAGAATTTTGATCGACTTGCAGCAAAAGGTGGAAGATCCAACTCCTATTTTCTGTGACAACCAATCAGCAATTTCAATGTCCAAGAATCCAGTTTTTCATGGAAGGTCAAAGCATATTGAGCTGCGCCACAACTACATTCGTGATATGGTTCAAAGGAAGGAAATCAACTTAGAATACATCAAGACCACGGAACAGCCAGCTGATGTTCTCACCAAAGCAGTGCCCATTAAAAAGCTTGAACAATTCAAAGATAATATGAAAATTACAAATTAAGAGAGGGTGTTAAATGATAATTTGTAATTTTCCATATTCCTAGGTTCCTTAATGTATCTAGAAGTCTATTCATGTATCAGTAAGTTCCAGAGAATGTCATTTAATATTCCTAGGTGCATTCACTTATTTACTAGAACTTTCTATGCATCAATATAAATAGAGGTTCTATGTATTTTCAAGGTATTGGAATGAAAAGAAATATTACTGCCATCTATAACTTTCACGTTTTCTGTTCCTTTTATTCCTCTTTCTCCAACATACAAATGGCCGGTGGCCAACGGACAGTCACCATATAACTGTCATAGGCAGGTAATCCATCATTGGACGCAATTGTTGAGCTGGTAGCTATCAGGGTTAAAAGGAGAACAAACCACTGAGCCATTGAGAAACTGCAAAACCAGAAAATTAAAGTTAGTTTAAATTAACAAGCAAAAATCTTAGAACTTGTGAAAGCAAAAGCAAATCTAAAACTCTTCCTCAAATGACATTAAGCAACATATAAGAAAACACTTTGAAATTAGACTACTAAACTTCAAAAGCATACAAAATACAAAATTTAAGTACATTTAACAAGCAAAAATCTGAAAATTAAACAATAGTATCACATTCCTTTCTTATATGAAAGTAAGTAGAAAATAATTAAAAATCATGATAGCAAAATAAACAAGTTCTTAGCTTCATCACTATTTGGCAGAAAATGGAAGCAGCAGCATAAAAACTATCAACTCTCTTGAAATTTTCTAACTTACACCATGAAGAGTCATGAAGGAATAAATCAACTAAGATACAAAGAAGAGAAAATAAAAATTACTTAACGTGACCATACATGAGAGTATCACACTCCTTCCTCCTCAAGTGACAATAAGCAGCATATAAGAAAAAAAAAATCATGGTAGAAAAACAAACAAGTTCTTAATTTTATTATTGTTTGATAACTACTAATGGAAGCAGAAAAAAAAAAACTATTGCTAGTGAAATTACACTACGAAACTTCAAAACCATTGATAATTTCATTTAAGTAATAAGTACCTTTAAGGGGCGGAGCCATCCCCCAGCTAGCCTGGGCTAGTGCCCAGGCTCAGCTCCAACTTTCCTTGGAGAAAGCCCAGCTATTACTACAATTTTTAGTTTTTCCTGCGGATTTTTGGGCAAATTCCGCAGGAAACACATTTCCTGCAGATTTTGCCATGGATTTAGATTCTCAGGAGGTAATACTAGGATTTTAGGATCCGCAGGAAAGATATATCCGCAGGAAACGTGAAATTATCCGCAGGAAATATGAAATTATCTGCAGGAAATGTGAAACTATTCGCAGAAAGGAAGTAACGTTTTGCGATAATTTTTTTGCCCAGACTCTATAAAATTTCTGGCTCCGCCACTTAAACATGCAAAAATCTGAAAACCAGTTCAAGCAACTGCAAGACTTTAAAAATCAAAGCATAGTATATCACTCTTTTCTCAAATAAAAATAAACAGAAAATAAACAGGTTGTTTTGAATTTTTATAAATCAGAAGAAGAATATATCAACTAAAATGCCAAGAAGTGAAAATTAAAAGTAACTTAATATGCTCTCACAAGTACATCATAGAAAAATTTATTAAAGTAAAACTCACAACAGTTCACCAACATTTGCAAAGAAGCAAAGAGAATATGAGAACACAAAAGGTGTATTGTAACAGAATCATAGAGAAAAGAGATTATAGTATTTGTGTAAAGAGAATACTTTAAAAATCCATAAACACTCACGAATAAAACTAAAATTCAAAACCATAGATGATTTCAGTTTAGGTACCTTTAAACCGGCAAATATCTGAAAACTATTTAAAGCAAAGAGTAGTATCTCACTCTTCTCTCAAATGAAAATAAGTAGTAAAGAAGAGAAAATCAACTATTTGTCAAAAAAGAAAAATGAACTATGATATCCAAATTAAAGAAGAAAAAATAAAAATAACTTAACATGCTCATGCTCTTACTAGTATATCATAGATAAAATATTGTAAATTTGTAACACCTCAAGAAAACAACTATATCATAGAAAAAATATTCAAGTGTTTCATGTGTTTACTTTAAATCATATATAGGCCTCAAGAACAGTCACAACTATACTATAGATAAAATTATACAGATTATACAAAGACTCTAAAGCCAACACACACCTTGGATCAGTTGCAAAGAGAATATGAGAAAACAAAAGGAATGAGAAATAGTGAGAAGTGTTAGTGAGCAGTGTGGGTAATGGTCATTTTATGTTTGAGTTTAGGCATGCTACTTCTACAACACTAACAAAATCACAAAACTGTGTAGCAAAAGTGTGAGATTGAGACGTGAAACAAACTCAACACTTTGACTTGTACTATAATACTTTCAAATTAAACACCAATGTTATACTTTGACTCATTGTACTATGTTTTTTTTCCTCATCTTCTCTTTCTTGCTAGCTATTGATAGTGAGTGAATCCTTCCTTTGATGAGTTTTTTTCCCACCTTTGTGTACATTGAGCTGTGTTTGAAAGCTACTTTTAAACACCGGCCACTTTATTATTTATGAAAAATCTTATTCATATGGATTGATGAATGTTATTTGAAAATCTTAAATATCACCATGTATAAAAAATATATAGTTTATAACTATAAAAAATAAAAAACCAAATAAAAAAAAAAAAACAAATTGTATCTACAACGTATATAAACACGTTGTTGGACTCGGACATGTCCCAATAAAACTTCCCTATAGATTTAGTTATTTGGAATCAGACATGTTAACTAGTATAATAATCCACTTGCATTAATGTTCCAGCAGCATAATATTTCAGTGGTATACACAACAAATTTTCACCATAGCATAATATACCAACGCATAGGATAAATGAGATTAATTTGAGACTTTGAAGTAACTTTTTGCACAAGATAAGAATGGTTCATAACCTTTTCATTGATCTAATATTTTATTTTTACATTCTTTTGTAGGGATCAGTTGATCATTTTTTGTCGTAACTCATACACTAATATTAATTTCAGATATTGGTTCTGATTTTCAAAACTATCTATTGTATTATTTTTTATTCACACTATTGTCTATTTTTTGCTCAACAAGGTCATAGATTTTCAAGTTGAAGAATAATATTCGAATAACCAATTAGTGTGATATTGATCTCTTGAGTTCAAGTTCAAACCCTCTCACGAACAAACATTTATTGCTATTAACAAAATATATTAAAAATAAAGATTGAAAAAGAAATGTGCATGGTTTTTGAAAGAGTGGAAGAGTTGGAACTTGGAAGTAGTAAAGGCAAGAAGTTGGTATCTAGATTTGTTAACTCTAAAAGACAGTGAAGAAATGGCAAAAATACTTAGAGATGTTGCATTGGTTGTTGTGAAAGTGACTCAAAATTGGAGGAATTGAAGTTTGCTGAAGCTGTCAAAATCGGAGCACGGTTTGGAGAAATCGGAGTACGATTTTCTGGAGCAGAATTGGCACTTTCATTCGTAAAAATCGGAACACAATCTGGCAAAATCGGAGCACGATTTCGCGCAGAGTCAGAAAAATAAAACGTATTTTTGGGCCTGATTTTGTTCCAATTTATGAGGGATACTTTTACTATAAATATAAGCTTTGTATCAGAGCAAACCTTGAGATAGAGGGGGCTGAAACAAGGGTTTAGAAAGACAACAACAAAACTAGGGTTTGTATAGAGTTTGTTTCTTAGGAACAAACACTAGGGTTTGAGGGTTGATTCACCTTGGGAATTACACTATTAGGATTGAGTCTCTTGGTTACGGGAAGAGATTGGGACTTTGGGTAGAATTAGGCGGGAGACTTATTCTTGTAACTCATTGATATCTCTTTTGTAAGGTTACTCATCATTATAGTGGATTGGAGGGCTGCTCTCTCCCCCATACTAGGTCAATTTGAACCGAACTGGGTCAACAAATTCTTTTGTGTTCTCTCTTCTTCTCTCTCGCTGTTTTCTATTTTTGTTTGTGATTATAACTGTTACCCACTTGTTTTGGTTACTTAATTATTACTTGCTCCACACATCAAGTTGTTATTGGTGTGATTTTTCATGGAATTCACAATACTGGCTTTCTGTGGGACTGGGAGTGGGGTCCACAAAAACACACTACAAATGGCAAATCTTGTTCACCAAGTTTAGTGGAGCCTTGCTGGTCATTCGACGTAATTTTTTATCTATTCGATCTTTTTTGTTCTTAGCTAGGGAGAAAGTCTTTCTTGGTCACAAGCATAAATAAAAAGTACTTAGACACACACACACACACACACACAAATATATATATATATATATATATATATATATATATGAGAAAAATTATAAGATAAAAGTAAAAGATTAAATGACTAATTTATTTTTCTATTAAATTTTTCTAATTGTGTATGTGTGCTCAAGTGTTTTTCATTTAGGTTTGTGTCCATAGAAGAGTTAGGTTAGGTTCCGTCATTTCCTATTTAATGTTGGGAAAATTCTTAGATAGTCACAAACACAAATCCAAATTATTAAGCACACATACAACAATATACATTAATAAATGTTTTCAATAATAATAATAATAAATTGATTTTTTTTTCTCTTTTTACTTATTTCCATTTGTATGTGTGTCTAAACCAAATTTATTTGTGGTTGTGACCACGTAAGAAGTGCTTAAAAAAATTTATAAAAAAAAATGTTGTTGCTTAAAAAATTGCAAAAAAGAAATGTTGTTGCTTAAAAAAATATACTTCGCTTAATGCATTTGTTTGTTTGGGGATTGGCTGACTGTTGTTCCCTTCTTTGATTTTTTAAATTGGAAGGTGTAATTTGGTTTTGCTTCTTAATGCACTCCTTGTGCTAGGGAGCAGAATTTTTTTTGTTAATATATCCTATTTTGACTTGTTAAAAAAAAGAAAAAAAAAACTCCTCTGATCACAATTTCTTTCAAAGAATTTATACTTATATGAATAGTTGTTTGCATAAAGAAACTTTATACTTGTATGAATTGTGTTTTCATAAAATAACTTAACCAGCTCTTGGTTTATTAGATTGTAGCTTTGTTTAACCTTAAAAGTTTTTTTTTGTTGTTATTTTTGTTCAACAAGGTCATATATTTTCAAGTTGAAGAATGCTGAATAGTGTGCGATTGATCTCTTGAGTTCAAGTTCAAACCCTCTCACTAACAGACATTGATTTTATTGCTATTAACAAAATATATTAAAAATAAAGATTGAAAAAGAAATGTGCATGGTTTTTGAAAGAGTGAAGAGTTGGAAGGAGTAAAGGCAAGAAGTTGGTATATAATTTTGTTAACTGTGGTCAAAGACAGTGAAGATGGTAAAAATACCTAGAGAAGTTGCACTGGCATTGTGTGGGAGTGGGGTCCACAAAAACAGACTTCAAATGGCAAATCTTGCTCACCAAGTTCAGTAAAAGTAGACTATTATTCCTTACCTAGTTTATAAAAAATTTCACCAAATGGCAAATCTTTCTATGACCTAGTTCAGTAAGCATTCGATTAACCACTTTACTATTTTTGTAGAGGTTGATTTGTCACATTAATGACATGATCAAATTCTTGTTGAAAGTAAAAATTATGCTCTTTTTATTTTATTTTGTTGAATTAAAATTCGAAAAAATTGAACCTGTTAGAGGAGTGTATAACAAAGGGTCTTGTTTTTTAAAAGAATGTGTTAAAAAAAGTTAAATCGGTCAAATATATGTCAATCGATAATAAACTAACTAATGTTTTAAAGTCCAAAACTAGTGGTAATCAAGAAAAAGGCAACGTGCTTGTGAAGTTTTGTAAGAGAAATAAAAACCTGTTCAGCTTTAATGAACTAGTTGCAAGAACGCGCTACCTACTTATCGTAAATGGAGAGGATCTTACCTCCTTATCGTAGTAGCGGTTGTTTGGCTCCAACACTTCCGTCTCAGGAACCACTACTTTCCTATGATTAGTTCACTATTTGTCAAAATGTTAGTTGTTAACTTATATGTTGTAGAGTCGGCTCCGGTGATGTTGTTGTTACTCCTATGAAGCATGGATACGAATACAAACACCGAACACGATACAGACATGACACACCGACATAATTAATAATTTGAAAAAATCACATAATTCAATGTAATTACAAGTGTTGGTGTCGTGTCGAGGCGTGTCCGACACATATCCAACATTGAGACACACCTAATTTGGGGAGTGTACGTGCTTCATAGTGCTACTCCATCCATCGTAGTGATGTTTGTTCACCCATTTGTCGTAGAGTCGGCTCTGGTAATGGAGGGTTCCTAAAAATATATCTATCTCTCGCATTGGTAAGGTTTGTTTTTGCTTTATGTTTTTTTATGCTTTTTTGTTTCTCACTTTATCTTTTTTTGGATTTGAATTTATTAACATTTACTTCATTTTAGGTTGAGCATATCTTTTCTAACTCCAACAATGGTCAGAGTTGAATGGACGAAGAAGTTAAGCCTTGTTTTTATAAGCAGCACGATGAAACTAGTAGAACTTTTCCTAGTTTTATTCCCCTTGATCTCTCCCAAAACCAAAACTTAATTATCATGGTCACACATCTAAACCATAGCGGTAGAAAACAAATGCTACCTATAATAGTTCTCTTCTCCTTTTATGGAGTAGAAAAACATGATATAAAGTCATACCAAACAGGTAAATACAGCCTTATTGCATGTGCATGTTGAAGATAGACACTCCTTCCATTGGTTCCAGCTAGCATTGTGCTAGAATCATTTTTACTCACACTACAAATTATGTATAGTAGCCACTATTCGGAGGAAGAGTGGTCCCCCAAAAGTAAGGTAAGAGGTGTGTAGTCTTGTAGAGGGGGAAGGGGAGGCACGTATATAGAATGTGACAACCAGCTTAATTAATTTTTTACAAAGCCTTCATATGGTTAGTACTTAGCACTAGCACCAGAATTGAAAACTCTTTTTCATCAGTGTTTCTTCTTCGTAATACTTAGAATTCTCTATCTCTCAAACAACTCTACTCTCACTTCTATGGCTTATTTTAGGTTGTCTGGACTCTTAACTCCAACAAGGGCCAAGGCCAAATGCATGTTGAATATGCCCATCTCCTACAAAACCAAAGAAAGATTTGATATTTTCAAAGATGCTACAAGCTTTTTCATCATCGTACATCTGCCGAAGCCTCAAAAAACGCATCAAAAGTGAGCAAATCAAGACGACCAGCAGCTACCTCAACTGCTTTCTCGTGGCCTCTTGGGTGGTGACCTTTTTCTCTGGAGTAGGCTGTTTCTTCATGCTCCTCTATTCTCTTTTCTAAATTATAAGTTACTCTTCTGCACTTTATGAAATCTTGTACTTCTCATGTGCAGACCTAACTTTATAAGCAAATTTTAAGTTTAATTTCTCCACCCATTGATGTTCGGTTAATTTTTTTTAATGGTTTTCAACCATTAATTTCATATTCCATCTATTTTATTTGTTCTCATTTCCTATTTATAAAACAAGTATATTTATGATGGGTCTTATAAAGAGAAATGCCTAGGGTTAGGTGTAAGGATGTTTGGTCCTCTAGATTATATTTATTTATTACAATACAATTCAACACATATGTGTTCTTTAGAAGTGATTCAATTTCAAAGTAGTTTCAATTTTCTGTGGAAAATGAAAGCAATATTTTCAAAGAAAGATTCTTGTAAAATAATTTCTAGGAGCTGTGGACCATTCTTTAAGATAGAATTTAACAAAGAGAATGTGGTAATTTAAATCATTGAGGTTTATTTTGGAATGTACAATTATTTTTCGTGTATGTGGCTATGTAATTTTTATTGTCAAATATATGTATCCCGATTCTTTTTGTCACCTTTCATATTCGTTCATGCTATTTTTATGTGTGGGGTATTATGTTGCATGTCCAAATTAAATGGAAAATGGTGGGTAATTTACCTCAATCAATAAGCATTTACTTTTTTAGGTGGTATCCATGCATTATCTTGACCCCACCAATAAATTGTTCATTTTCATTGGTTGGTGGACAAGTTACCCACAATTTTTCAAAGGTAATTTAGACGGAAAAAAACCATAAATAAAGTGTAAGAGAAAGTGACAACAATGATGAAACAATGGTAGCTACTTTACCTTTTCCTCCACCAAGAATTTAATGAATTGAATTTTCATGTGAAAAAACCAGTGCCCGTGATTTGGCAAATTCATTATCAAAATCAGAGAATGTATTTGCGACATTGTAGTTCCCTTTGTTACATTGTGATGCCAATGTTATTCATGAAATCGTTTTTATATTATTCTTGCATAAGCAAAGGAGATTCCATGCTCAATGTTGAAGTGTATAGCCTATAGGACCAATGTCATCTCATTCTATATGATTTAATACATGTAAAAAATTTGTTATAGAAATTGAGTTTTTTTTTTACAAGTTGTTATAGAAATCGAGTTAAATAATGAGGTTATCCAGTTTAGCCATACGGCTCAACCAGTGACCACATCGTTTGACCAATAAATCAATTATCTAATACCTTGATCGGGTTGAACACCGGTCCAATTTTTAAATATTCCTGCATTTCATTAAATGGTAGTGAATGATTTTTGATAACCAATTAGTGGATTAGTTTCTAATAATAAACATTTTTAAAAAAAAATAATAATAAACATTAATTTTTTAATTTTTAATATAGAACGGTTCTAACCTAAGTCATTCAATTCAATCTTATTAGTACATTTACATTTTTTACATAGAACACGATTAAACAACTGAGTTATCCAGTTCAAGCATGCGGTTACGCGATAATTTGACCAATAAACCAATAGTTTAGTACCTTAATCGAATTGATCATCGAGTTTGTTTTTAAAACATTGTTGTATTCTATGGAATGATATTACATGTTTCTGATCCTTACAAAAAATTACACATGTTTTTGATAGGAAAATCTATATCTATATTATATACAATTGAGAATCTATATTATATACAATTGAGAATGAATTACAATGACTAAAATTAAATGCTTCTATTCTCTTGGCCATCCACATGAGCATTTTGCCACTTGGCAATTGTAAATTGTTTTTCTCATTTTTTGTCACAATAACTATAAAAGGCAATATTCAAAGGAGACAAATAGAACTAACTTGCATGAGACTTATTTTTTTTGCATTTATTTGAAGGAAAAAAAAAGTAGCATCTAAGAATGCTTGATAATCTCCTTCAAAAAAAAAAGCTTGATAATCGTTTGAGAAAAGAGAAAAAAATCCCTGCGTTTTTATTCACCAAGAATAATACCAGTAATGCTCTAATAAATTTTTTTTTATACAAATCAATTTTATTTTTTTAATCACCATCTAACCAACTATATTATGAAATGTACAATTTATTTAAAGTATATGAGATGATTTCTTAAAAAATTAATAAATGGTTTTTTTATTTGAACCAAATATATACAATTTTAATATTATTTAACACCTAATTACCTAAATATGAAGCTTGTCCTAAGGAACAAAATCTCATTCTAAATAATTCACAACGGAAAATATTTAAGTTTGTAAACAAAAAAATAAATATTTTAAATAAAAGTTTCAGTCAACAAAAAATTAAATGTTAGAGTTGAGAAATACTGGATTTTAATTCCCAATAATATTCCATAAAAACAATTAATTTGATCAAATTTTTATAATGTCAAATTCTACTAATCACAAACTCAAATTTGATGTATATAGATGGAATTTGATAGTGCATACATCACATATTATTAATAGCTTTAAATGTCTCTAATTGGTTCTCAATTTTGAACAAACTTTGGACTCTAAAGTGTGATAATTTTAGCCTATAACCGGTGTTTTATATAAAATGTTTCTGCTAATATAGAATAGAATACTAAAGATTAAATGTATAGCATGAGTCAGAATCTAATAAATTTAATTTAATTTCTGTCTTAATATTTTAGGTTTTGATTTTTTTCCATCATATTTTTCATCTTATTATTTCAGAGATGTTCTTTTATGTTAGACATGTTATTGGCCTAAAAAAGAAGCTTAAAGATTAGCTACAAAGTCCTTTTTTTTTTATTGGTTTCGCTCTGAAACAATTTTAAAGTAGAATTTATTTTATGAACTCAAGTTTAAGATCTTAATAAATAGAACGATTTGAGTCAAAAAAATATATAATGATTCTCAACTGATTAGTGGATTCCACCAAATAACGAATTGATTAGAAGAGCCTAAGTTTGATTGCCAAGATTTTTTTTATTAATTTTGTTGTTTTATGGGATTGCCAAGATTAATTTAATATCATCATTTTAAACTATTGAATATTCTATTGAACATAATTGGATATCTAAATTAATGCATAGAGAAATTTGTGTTGTTAATCAATAATTGATGATCATTTTGATTGGTACCTATTTAATTGTCGTATTATTACTAATCAGTTTTGAATTTTCTTTGAGCGTAAAGAGGGGTTTTTGCATCCTATAAATATATAAGACACAACGGTGAGAAGGAAAGTAATTTAGATAAACTCATCTTAATTAAAAAAAGTGATTTCTTTTTATTTTGATTACTATCACGATGTCTATTTTCCTACTTATTTTTCCTAAACGATGTTTCTGTTATGTTTTTTTCACTTATATTTTTTATTATGATCATGATTTACATCCATGAATGTCAACTCAAATGTTGTAGTGTTAGGGAAAAAATGAGATTAAACAATAGCAGTTGTTTTTATATTTTTTCCTAAACAATTTGTTTGCTCCTAAACTATAATTTCTTTATTTATTTTTTGTTATGTTCATGATTTGCAGCCATGTTTTTGTTAAATATTTTTTACTAAATATTTGTTTTGTCAGTCTTTTGACATAATAGTTAACCTAAATATTGTCATGATTTATAACATCTAAGACTCTACTTGAAATTATTTTCTGATGGTGAGGATTGTTAGAATGCGTCTTATGACTGAAATGTTAAAATCTCAAGAGTCACACTCATTAGTTTGAAATGGTCATAATAGATGTTGAGGTTATCACTATTTGTTTTTGTTTTTAGTGTTCTTATACTAAATTGAAAGTGTTTCTCGGTACATCTAACTTTGGATTTTGTTTTTTTTTTCTTTTCAGGAAAACCGGATTCATGCAATAGCCAAAAAGAGGCTCATATACATGTTTGTAAAATAATTGAGAGAATGTGTTGTTTGTATTATCAATTTGTTCCATGTAGTCAAGAACACGCGAGAATATCATACTATTAAAGACAATTTCAAGATAGATAAAGCGTATGACACTAAATTTACAAGGGTTACCAATAATGATTTACCATAAAATTTGTATCATTTCAATCCACGGGTTGGTATCCACCAAGATGATTTTAACATAAATTTTTTGGTTGGAAAATTTGTTTATAAACAATTTCTTCGTAATAATATAAACTATCACACTATGATGTTATTGTTTATTCTACTCATACATTATTGGTTTACTAACTACTATTAAAAAAAATATAGAATATGTTAGAAATAACTTCAACGACAAAATTTTGGTCATATAGTAAACACTTTTTGTTATTGAAACAAACCATCAACATAGTCAACACTTTTTTTAACATGGTTTTTTTTTCTTCAAATTAATTTGATTTAGGCAGGTGCTTTTTTATATTGTTTTTTAGATCAAGCTTCTTCCATTTTTAATTGTGAACAAGCATGTCGAATATTTTTTTTAAAAAAATAATCATGTTTTAACAGGGCCCACTTCAATTTATATTAATCAAACTAGATATTTTCTATTGCACTCAAATATAAAAAAGAATAATTTTTGACAAAAAAGATTAAAACAATGTCATAAAAATAATAAAATAGGGCCCACTTCAATGAAGGTCAGCACACTTGGTATAGGGAGTTAACTTACCCGCGAGGTCGTGTGTTTAACTTCTGTTGTTAGTGTGATGATCTTTTTGATAGGTGATATGTAAGGACCTCTACTAACGTTTACTAAGCCTTGAGACCTACTCTAACCATGGTAAACCTCTGAAGTCTAAAACCTAAAATGATAAAATAATTTAAATAAAGAGAAACAATGGAATAAAAAATTCACTTCAAAGATATGTATATTCCCTTTATATATAAGATATGCATACATTTTGACATGTATTTTACTTTACTTTTTTAACAAATATTATAAATATAAATTAAAATGTATATTAAAAAAAAGTGTACTAATTTTCCCGTGCATGGCACGGGTTTCAAACTAGTAGTTTTTAATAATGAATAGTCCATTTAATAATTACACGTGTCGGGGTCAAGTCAAAACAAAATCAAAATAAGCAAACCCTAAACCTAATCATTAATCATTTCAAATCAATCAATCACAAACATTTTTCCTGCTCGTGCTTCACTTTACGCTTCCCAACCGAATATGATCGTTCCCCAATCTCAACTCACCAGATATGATCCTGTTAGTTCTACTTACCCTTTTGATCTTACTTTTCAAATTTCTCATCAAAATCCCATTTTTTATGTTTTGTCATTTCGGTTGTTTTTTGTGTTCATTTCTTGAAATTATTGTTGCATTTTATTGTAGTTGTTAGGTTTCAAAACTTGTTGTCTGATTATAAAAAAGTGGATAAATATTGATAAAGTTTTTTACTTGTTGATGGTAATGTGGAGTTTCTGTTAGTTGGGTGTTGGAATTCATCTTAATTAGGGTTTTTAAAATGGAACGTTACCACGATTGTAGCGTGATTGTCTTAATTAGGGTTTTTGAAATGGACTGATACCGTGATTGTCGTAATTAGGGTTTGCAAATGAAAGTTGAGGCAATTGCGTGATTGTCATAATTAGGGTTTGAAAATGGACCGATACTGTGATTGTGGGCATAGCATCATGATTATCGATGTCTCTGCTACTGAGGTTGGGATTGCATGAGTTGTTTTTTACCATAATTCTTTGCAATGTAAAAAGTTGTGACCGAAATAACGACTTAAATATTGTTTAAATCCGGTTAAAAGTTTTATAGTTATGCAGCTAGGAAATTTTCCTAATAACCGATGATGAACCCAATAGGACAGGTGTTGTCAAATAGTGGCGTTATAGCGTAGTGGAATTTGAACAAATCACTATTGTTTCGTGATGCTCTATTTAAAACAAATAATTGTCAAATGACGGCTTTGTTTGTTAGTGGAATTTGAAAAAATCGTTATTTTCCGCAAACTGTTATTGTCAACCCGAATAGGACAATATGAATAACATACTTGAAATAGTAGAACACGAGTGTCTTCATGTGGTTATCACTTGTATGTTTTTTCTCCTTTGTTAAATTTGATTCTTTTCAAAAACAATTTTGAAAAATGTAGAAGGAAGAAGATGAATGATGAAAATCGAGGTGTTTTTTATAATCTACTTATGTTAACTATTATCATATAATTAACATAAATAGAAATTGGAAAATCATGATATATGCTGTTAATTGAGTATCTGTTATACTATAAAATGTGTTCAATTATTATATAGATCAGGGTGAAAAAGCGAGAATAATAAAATACGGAGGTCAACTGCATTTGATTTGATCCCTTATGCTTCTAATATTGCAGGCTGTTGGTTCATCACACGAGACTTCAGCAGCGCCTGCAAGTTTTCCGTCTGTTCAGAATGGTAGTCCAATGCTTCTAATTTTGCAGGCTGCTGGTTCATCACTCCAGACTTTAGCAGCGCCTGCAAGTTTGCCTTCTGCGCAGAATGGTATGCCATTGCTTCTAATATTGCCGGCCGTTGGTTCATCACACCAGACTTCAGCAGCGCCTGCAAGTTTGCCTTCTGCGCGTAATGGTTCCTGGCAACTTCAAATTTATGGCAATCAGACTACAATAATGTTGCCTAACCAAACCAAAGTCAGCAAAGCTTTCAGATGTGAAGTGTGTGAAATTGATGTCAATAGCCAAGTCTCTTTTGAAAAGCACATAGCTGGAAAGAAACACAAGAAGAATTTGCTGCGGCAGACTAATCCTACAATTGCATCTCATGCGAATGTACAAACTGACACAAGTGGTATCCAAGGTCAAGCATTAATTGGTCCTGTACCCGAGCAATCAGAGCCTAAGAAACAGGTTGATAGTATACAAGGACAAGCGTTAATTGGTCCTGCAGCCGAACAATCAGATCCTAAGAAACAGGTTGATTTTGTTAAGAATGTACAGACTGACACAAGTAATATCCAAGGACAAGCGTTAATTGGTCCTGTAGCCGAACAATCACAGCCTAAGAAACAGGTTGATTCTGTTAAGAATGTACAAACTGACACAAGAAGTATCCAAGGACAAGCATTAATTGGTCCTGTAGCCGAACAATCACAGCCTAAGAAACAGGTTGATTCTGTTAAGAATGTACAAACTGACACAAGAAGTATCCAAGGACAAGCATTAATTGGTCCTGTACCCAAACAATCAGAGCCTAAGAAACAGGTTGATTTTGTTAAGAATGTACAAACTGACACAAGTAGTATCCAAGGACAAGCGATAATTGTGCCTGTAGCCGAACAATTGCAGCCTAATAAACAGGTTGATTCTGTTAAGAATGTAGAAACTGACACAAGTAGTATCCAAGGACAAGCGATAACTGTGCCTGTAGCCGAACAATCGCAGCCTAATAAACAGGTTGATTCTGTTAAGAATGTACAAACTGACACAAGTAGTATCCAAGGACAAGCGTTAATTGGTCCTGTAGCCGAACAGTCAGAGCCTAAGAAACAGGTTGATTCTGTTAAGAATGTACAAACCAACACAAGCAGTATCCAAGGAAAAGCGTTAAATGGTCCTGTAGCCGAACAATCAGAGCCTAAGAAACAGATTAATTCTGTTAAGGTTTGCTCAACATGCAATGTTGTGTGCGTTGGTCAAGATACATATAACAAACATGTTGCTGGGAGAAAGCATGCTGCTAAGGTGAATTTACATTATCCTTTTGTAGGCTTACATGCAACACTGTTATATATTTTTCCGTTTTCTCATTCTACACCGTAGTTAATGATTAATTTTACTGTTTATCCACACATAATGCACACTAGTGGCACTCACTAATATGTGTAATTTCTTATAACCATGTCTTACATTAAAATAAAATTATTCTGACAGAACAAGAACATTAAAAGGACGAATTTTTTTTTATCTTGATTGTACACACAAGGCAAGATAGGATCACTGTAGGTTTAGCTAATTAACTTTGTAGGCCATTTGGCTAAAATGCATGTAAGGTAGCTGGTTATGTGAATATTTTGTATAAATGTGGGTTTGCTGAAATCTCGGCAAGACACCGTGATTTTGCAAAAGCTACAAAGTGCTTTGCAAAATATAGCGGCTGCAACCCACCATGATTCTCTTATTTTCATACTTTTGAGTATTCTAGTTCAAACTAGTTGGCTTACTCATCTACTGGGAAAAAGTAACTGGAAATAAAAAAAAAAAAAAAAAACTATTGCTGTTCGGGAGATGAAGACAACGGCTATAAGTGGAGGGAGTTTTTGGGTTTTTCAATGATTTTAGTGTTTTGTTTCGGATGCTAATTCCCGCAGTTTGACAATGAATAACGTCTGTAACGTTGACTGCCACCGGTGCTACGTTGCCCTGATTTCAGTAGCGCGTAGCTACTGGTACGTCACGCCACAGTATTATAGTGTCCGCAACAGCCTCTGTTAACGACAGAGGTATTAACAAAAACAATAGTCTTTTTCCACTAGGAGTCAAATACACGGATTTGATGATGTCATTATCAAATTACATTTGATAAGCACTTGTTTATTTATTTTGCTGCGAGTAGAGTTGTTATAATTAATTGTCTTAAATGTACTTTTCTCATAAAGTTTGTAGTGCCGGGCCAAACTCCATATATATAATGGTTCAATTATGTAAAAATATAGTCTTTTGGCTTCTAAATTTGATTTCATCAATGAGGACCTAATATATGACCATACAGGAAATGATAGTTTTAATACAATTGATCATTTGTATTTCTAGTTTTTAAATACTCACCTTGCTGTCAGTTCCACTTACCCTTTTCTCTTAACTTTTAGTTTTTTAGCTTTATTACAATTGATCATTTGTGTTTCTAGTTCTAGTGACCTTGAACAATCAAATATTTTTTGTAATCCACGATTGACAACACTGGTTTTAGCTAGATTTTATTATCATTACTTGTTTGCTATCAGTGACCCTGGATGTATATCTATTGATAGCTAAGTATTTGTTTTATTATCATTGCTTGAACTGCAAGAAAAGTATAAGGCGGAGTGCCAAATGTTTCTGAGTTGACCACTTTGTGTGACTCATAGGTTGCCTTGAAGTCTAATGATGGCCTTGGTCCATCTATTGGCGAGAAGCGTAACGGTGATGCTCCAGTTGAAAAAGCTGCTAAGAGAATCAAGGTTGCTGAATCTGTATGGTGTGAATTTTGCAAGATTAATTGTAACAGCAGGGATAGCTACACTGCACACATATCCGGTAAGAAACACTTGAGGAACTTGGAGAAACTGTCAAATCCAAAAGTCGGTGTTGGCAGCGGTGCCACTACCACCACCACCGCCGCAATAGGTACTTCAATTGGGCCACAGGAAAAAACAGATTCAGATAAACCAAAAACAAAGGAGGTATCAGTACTTGATATCGAGACAGAGAAACGTAAAGCTGTGGAAGGAGGAGCCGCAATCGGTGATATTAAATTGTGCACTTTATGCAATGTGGTGTGTAAGAGCCAGGCAGATTTAAATACTCACCTTAGTGACCATAATCATGCTGCTATGGTGAAGAAGGCAGGGTTAATCACTGGTTGAGGTGATTATTGTCATTGTGTCATCTAGACTTGGAGTTGGAGACATTGTATGCACTATGCAGTTTGTCATTGCTATCGGTTAAACATTTTCGTTTAATGTTTTGTATAGCCTTGTACTTGTATTAGAGAAACTTATTACTGTTTCATTGTTTGTGTTTTGGAATATAAATAATCGATAACTTCCATAATGCATTGAGGTTTACAAAATGAGTTTAATTTTGATACTTTTTTTTTAACATGAGGGGAAAAACAGAAGTACAAACGCAGTATATATGTGACATTCCAAAACACCGGAAAATAAACAAAACTCGCATGGAAAGGGAACCCACGCCCCATACCAAAACAGAAAACAACACCTGCACAGACCCGAGACAGAAATAGGACAGCAGCAGAAGCAAAATTGTAAAAAAAACAGCCAAATACCAGCCTGCAACAGGCCACAGCAGCACAAAACAACTACAATACCAGCCAGCTATGTAAACAGTTCCAAGGATTCCACGTCCACTCATAGAATAAGTTAGATTTTCTCAATCTACATAAACTCCGATGCCAAGACCACAACACTTTAATCTCGTCGACCAGTTTGTGGACCTCCTTAAAATGATTCTTAAAAGTTCTCACATTTACTTCCCTTCCAAATCATCCAAATTGATGCGTGTCAAATCACCCATAACCCTCTTCGAATGCAATTAAAAATATACAAATTTCAAGACCGTGTAAGATGAAACACTAATGTAAAATAAATTCCAGAAAATGAAATAGAATATTGATTATTTAAAGCAACCGTAATTCCAAGCTCAAAAGCAACAAGTATACTATATTTAAATTAAAAACATAATTTTTGAAGCAAACTTAAAGGACTTTGACATCTTTTCTTCTATATTTAGTCATCATAGAGGTCATTGAGTCCGGGCTTGGTTGGTCCTGGGATCAAACGGTTTTGCTTAATTTGAGCAATTTTCTCATGATCTTCTTTTGTTAATGACCAATCAAAGATACGTAAATTTTGGCTCATTCTCTCCTTATCGTAGCTCTTGGGAACAAAAGTGACTCCTTGTTCATATAACCATCTAAGAGATATTTGTGCAACAGACTTTCCATGTGCATCTGCAATCTCTTTAAGCATATCATTCTCCATAACCTCATTAGGTCCTCTGCTTGCACCTTTCCTCAATGGTGAAAATGCGGTTAACACTATTCCATTTGCGTTGCAAAACTCTCTAAGCTTATTTTGTTGCCATGCAAGGTTCATCTCCACCTATAAATATACGAGTTCATTGTATAAGTACATATTACAATTAAGAAGTTTTCAAAGTTAATCAAAACTTAGGTTTAGTTTGATGACTTACTTGATTGACTGCAGGAAGAACGGTGGCAACAGATAACAAATTTTCAAGTTTCTTGACAGAGAAGTTACTGACTCCAATAGCTTTGGCGAGTCCAAGTTTCAAGCTTTCCTCCATGGATTCCCAAACACCCTTCACATCAAATGGTAAGAGATCTGCCACATCAATTGGAAATGAAAACTTTCCAGGTTGAGAACTAAGTGGCCAATGAATCAAATACAAGTCCAAATAGTCCAGTTGAAGAGTCCTGCACGAAATTAACAAATTCAGCTTCATATCAGTAAATGTACGTTTGAATTCACTTTTGTTCTTCAATTGTTTTTTTACGTGAATATATCGAAATAAAAAACAATTTAACGTTCATCATACTTTTAACCAAATATATTTTATAAAATCAGTTCATTAAAAATTAATTTTGTCACTATAAAACCAAATCTCATCTAAGTATACTCTAAATGAGTGTAATATTTAAATTTACTTACTTGAGAGATTTTTGTAGAGCAGGAATAACAAGATGAGGATGGTTTTCAGTGACCCAAAGTTTAGAAGTAACAAAAAGTTCTTCTCTAGTGACAAGACCAAGTTCAATAGCCTCTTTCAAAGCCTCTCCAAGAGCTTGTTCTGAGCCATATGCAGCAGCAGTATCAAAGTGTCTATAACCTTGTTTGATGGCTTCAATGATTGCATCTTTTGTGTCTTTCTTACATGTGAAGTCAGGGGCTGATCCCATTCCAACCACAGGCATCTTCAATTGACTAGATGTGTTCGTAAGAACCTTTGTTGGGATTTCAATACTACCCATGTTGTTGTTCTTTATGTTGTTGCTGTTGGGTTGGGAAGGTTCAATGTAAAGATTGTTACACTATGAGCTATGTTTGATGATGAACTAAGCTTTGGTTGCAACCTTTTTATAGAACTAAAAAAATTCATACATTCATAATAATTACAAAATTGACACTTTATTGCTATACTTAGTTTTGTTTGAGCAGTCCAAATTTGAAACTATAGTGTTTCTAAGATGGTAGGTGGATTAAGCTCATTTCTACCACCATATGATTTCTGTATTTTATTGAATAATATATAAGGTTGGTGAGTTGCTGGCGGCATATATAGTCCAACGATGTCTAGTAATACATCTTTGACCGTTTTTGTTTTGTTTGTTACAAATTGCAGAATAATTTACATCTTGAATTATGGATACTATTTTGTCTATATCTCCATCTTTATAATTATTGGAGAAAATAAAACTATTACCTATTTTTGAAACTAATATATTATTGAGTTTTCTAATTCTACCGGTCAAGCTTGCACGCACGAATATGATATGTAGCAAGTGACAGTTTGATAGGGACACACTTAAATTTTTTTATTGGGGTAACCATATATCATTAGGGAGGATTAATCACTGATTTTGCCAATAATGAATATCACAGAATTAGCAGGCCAATTTATTGGGATCATGAGAAAACTTAAAGCCATGATTTATTTATTTTTAAAACGAATTGGAGTTCATGAAGTTTATTTTAACTCAAATCAATGTAATGTTGATATATACTCATATCTCAAATTTTTATTTTGACTTAATTAATAAATTCTCACCTTTCAAACTAAAAGCTAAAAAATACAAAATGTAATAAAGTATCGTTCTTACATATTTCAGGTTAACTTACAAGTTACGATAGACTAGAAAAGTTAGACTTTTCTATAAAATAAAATAGACAGTGATGATTTAAATCCAACCACCCTTCTCTTACTCAAAAATTACTTGATTGGATCATACGGTCAGAGTGCTCCCATAGCTTGACACACCTCAAAATGTTGAAGATTCAAATTCTCCTAAAAAAATGTATAAGAGCTTAAATTAAAATCAAATATAAAATTTTGAATTTAATCTTATATGTAAATTTCAAATTTTGAAGGCTTCTATATGGTAAAAGTTAAATTCTTGCATATACCAATTTTTAAAATTAAAATTGGGCCTCCAAAATATTTAAGATAACCCGTATAAATATCATTGGTTAATGTTCTTAAACATACTCGACATTTTTGGTTAACGTTTTCAATGTTAATTTCCCTCTAACTTACTTCAAAAAGGAAAAATATCACTCTAACTAAGGACATATTTTTTATAACAACAACTAAAGGCATCATCTAAACGTATATATTCTTTGTTTAAAATAAAATAAAATAAATTGTGTGAGTTCTAGCCAATAGGTTATTTGACTAAAAAAAGAAGATAAATTATCTATTAAAAGCGGTGGTAGTAATTGTGATTTTAATTGATGAAATTTAAACTCAACTTTTGAATAAAGTCAATATATCTTAGTTCTTACACTAGGTATACATTTTCGGAAAAGAGAAAATATTATTTCACTTTCATCCGAACAAAACACTCACGATACAATCCATAAGTCCTAGCTCAAATGGCAAAAATGCCGAAATTGTTAGGCCGGATGTCATGACCGGGGTTCGAACCACGGTACCTCCACTTGTGTGTGTGAATTTATAATGGCTTTGTCATTTCGTCTATGCACCAAAAAAAAAACACTCACGATACACTCAAAAGAGCGGAATTTCTCAGATTAGACTAATTTTTTGCTTTCTTTTTAGAAGAGATTATTTGGTAATTAAGTCAAATCAATGACAATCACTAATTTATTCTTTCAAAAAAATCACTAATTTATGAAAATTTGACATAGTCATAAGAGTCATGAAAAAGATATGTTTGTGTAACATCATCCTAAAGATTAAACTTAGGTGTGTATTAAATCAAAAGTTTGGTCAATTGATAAAACATAAAAAAAGAAATCTTAAGATTTAAAACTTTCGAATTCGAGCCACGCTTCTACATTTAGAGAAAAGAAAATATAAATCCAATATTTTATTCATAAGCACTTATTTATCTTAACCGTAATATAATATATGAATAAGTCTTGCTAATTTGTATTTTAGGGATACATGTTAAGGATACAAAGTAAAAAATTTGCATTGCTATAAACTATTTTTTAAATTTAAAAAGTTAAGTGGCATTTTCTAAGGGAAATATTTCAAAATTGAGAGAAAGTGTGGGAAGAAGTTAGAATTCTTTTAAATTTATTTTATTTATATCATAAAGAAATAGTTACGTGCATTTCCATCAACTTGCTACTTGCCATATTAAAATGATATAGATAGGAACAAAATGGTACGTACATGGAATCCATCATGGAAATTAATTTGGAATCTATAAACAACAAAAAGTCAAAGATATATGACTATATAGACATAGTTGGACTAGGCCGCCACCAATTCACTAACTTTAGATATTTAGTAGTGTACATTAAAATAAGGAAATAAAACGGTGGTAGATATGAGCATAACCCACCTACCCTCTTAGAAACACTGAAGTTTCAAAATTGGACTGCGCAAACAAAAGCAAATAGCAATAATGCAAGCGTCAATTTTTTCATAATAATATACCATTTTTAGCTATAAAAAGGTTGCAAGCAAAGCCTACTCAATCATCACTCATCAAGCTACATAACTCACTCAAAGTGTAACAATCTTAACTTGAACATTTCCAATCCAACAACAACATGGGTAGTGTTGAAATCCCAACAAAGGTTCTTACCAACACCTCTAGTCAGTTGGAGATGCCTGTGGTTGGAATGGGATCAGCACCTGACTTCACATGTAAGAAAGACACAAAAGATGCAATCATTGAAGCCATCAAACAAGGTTATAGACACTTTGATACTGCCGCTGCATATGGCTCAGAACAAGCTCTTGGAGAAGCTTTGAAAGAAGCAATTGAACTTGGTCTTGTCACTAGAGAAGAGCTTTTTGTTACTTCCAAACTTTGGGTCACTGAAAACCATCCTCATCTTGTTATTCCTGCTCTTCAAAAATCTCTCAAGTAAGTAAAAATTAATATTATTCATTTAGAGTATACTTAGATGATATTTAGTTCTATAGTGACGAAATTAATTTTTAAAAAATTGATTTTGTTAAACTGCTTTTTATTTAGACACATTCACGTAAAAAATCAATTGAAGAACAAAAGGGAATCAAAAAACACACTTACTGAGATTAAACTGGATTTGTTGATTTCGTGCAGGACTCTTCAACTAGACTACTTGGACTTGTACTTGATTCATTGGCCACTCAGTTCTCAGCCTGGAAAGTTTACATTTCCAATTGATGTGGCAGATCTCTTACCATTTGATGTGAAGGGTGTTTGGGAATCCATGGAGGAAAGCTTGAAACTTGGACTCACTAAAGCTATTGGAGTTAGTAACTTCTCTGTCAAGAAACTTGAAAATCTTCTCTCTGTTGCCACTGTTCTTCCTGCAGTCAATCAAGTAAGTCATCAACTAAACCTAAGTTTTGATTAACTTCTAGTAAACTTCTCAATTGTTAATATGTACTTATACAATGAACTCATATATCTACAGGTGGAGATGAACCTTGCTTGGCAACAAAAGAAGCTTAGAGAGTTTTGCAACGCAAATGGAATAGTGTTAACCGCATTTTCACCATTGAGGAAAGGTGCAAGCAGGGGACCAAATGAGGTTATGGAGAATGATATGCTTAAAGAGATTGCAGATGCACATGGAAAGTCTGTTGCACAAATATCTCTAAGATGGTTATATGAACAAGGAGTCACTTTTGTTCCCAAGAGCTATGATAAAGAGAGAATGAACCAAAATTTGCGTATCTTTGATTGGTCATTGACAAAAGAAGATCATGAGAAAATCGATCAAATTAAGCAGAACCGGTTGATTCCTGGACCTACCAAGCCCGGCATCAATGACCTCTACGATGATTAGATATAAAAAGAAAAGATGTTTAAAGTCCTTTAAGTTTATCGTGGAATCTATCTTTTTAATATATATATATATATATATATATATATATATATATATGTATGTATGTATGTATGTATGTTTCTTTTGAACTTGGAATTATTTGTTCTTGTATGAGTTTAAACAATCAATTTTTCATTTCATTTTCTCCAAGTTATTTTGCATTAGTATTTTATTTTACACGATCTTAAAATTTGTATTATTTTTTTGGTTTAATTTCAGTTTTATAAAAAAATTGCATTGACTTTTTACTCAATGAAAAGATGCGTGCCAACAAGTAAAATAAATATACTAGGACTTTGACATAGCAGTAGATAAGTAGACCATCAGAATCTTAGAATGCATAAACATCGTCTCTTCTAGCCTATCAAGGGATATTTTAGAATATTTCTAAAGTATTAGATTAATTTTATTATATAACAATGACTCCTTTCTACAACTAGTGGCAATAAATTATTATAATGTTTTTTGCCAATGGTTCACCTATAAAGAACAAATGATAAACTTATTTTGATCCGTGAAAGCATAATTAATTGGACAATTACTATAGTTTTACTACTATGATTTTCATTCACTTAAAAACATCACTACACTTTGTACCAAAAATTACTACACTTAATTTACTTTGATACCTTGATTGTTAATTAATATGTAACACCTTGATCTCATTACCCGTTCCAAAATTAATGAACATATGTCTCTCAATTATTTTTAATGATTGCTTTGTCTTGAAATTAAGAGATTAATAAAAGGCAACAAAGAGAATGAGCTACGTAATCAAAATTTCTTCTAACATTATAATCCATTGTTTTCAGGCAAAACTATAGAGATGATACTCTATCATTTACCACTATGATCTTCTTTCTATGTTTGCTTGCCTAAACAAAGTTTTTTTTTTCTCTCTGAACACTACTATGTTTATCTTAAGAATATCATATTAAAAGTTTTATATTAACTTTTTTTTTAGGGAAGAAATTTTTATATTAACTTAGAGCTTAATTGCATTTTTTTTTTTAAGAAAGCTAAATTACATTTTTAGTTCTCTATTTTATCCGCATTGGTTCTCCAATTTCAAGGTCCACCAATTTTGGTCCCTTCGGCAATTTTATCGACTAAATTAAAAAAGTGGTAATTTTTTGGATTCATGAATTGACATAATCCCTCCGTTCCATATTAGATGACTTAGTTGACTCCGACACGCGTACCAATGCATATGTTTTATCTTTGATATCTTTAATTCTCTAGTAAAATAAATTATGAAAATTTAATATTTTAAAAATATTCATCGAGACGAATTCAACAACATCTTACATGATATTGTTTATCTTTGTGAATTAGTAGAAAAATATAGTCAAATGTTAAGTCAATAATGTATATTGTCAACTAAGTCATCTATTGAAGAACGGAGGGAGTACGATCTAATGATGTAGAGTTATTTATAAGGATAATTATTTACATGTCACTAATTAAATTGTAAAAAATAATAAATTTTAAAGTTGAGTTTGAAGATTTTTAAAGAGTGTTTTGCAATTTCATTGTCATTGACCATTAAACATCATCATGTCATATGTCAATTCATTTAAAATATGGTGCGTCGAAATTTTTTAGTTCTGAAATACGTAGAAGAGATCAAAATTGATGGATTTTTAATAGGTTGAGTAATTCTGTGAGCAGAAGAAAATAGGAGGGTAAAACTATAATTAAGGAAACATATAAGTTGCTATCTAAAATTGGGGTAATAGTTTCTGATTAAAACAAGAAATGGCACAAAAATAAATGTTTTTATTTTTGTTACATTATAAAAAAGAGATGTTACCACTTAGAAATATATTATTATTTTTGTTCCTCCAATAATTATTAAGATACGAACAAAATGGTACAAGGATCCAACAACATGCAAAAGAAATGTAAAAGATGTATGACTATATAGTCATGGTTTGACTATACCGCCGCCAACTCACCAAACTTATATACACCTACCCTCTTAGAAATGCTATGGTTTCAAAATTGGACTGCGCAAACAAAAACAAATAGCAATAATGCAAGTGTCAATTTTTTCATTATACCCTACCATTTTTGGCTATAAAAAGGTTGCAAGCAAAGCCTACTCAATCATCACTCATCAAGCTACATAACTCACTCAAAGTGTAACAATCTTAACTTGAACCTTTCCGATCCAACAACAACATGGGTAGTATTGAAATCCCAACAAAGGTTCTTACCAACACCTCTAGTCAGTTGAAGATGCCTGTGGTTGGAATGGGATCAGCACCTGACTTCACATGTAAGAAAGACACAAAAGATGCAATCATTGAAGCCATCAAACAAGGTTATAGACACTTTGATACTGCTGCTGCATATGGCTCAGAACAAGCTCTTGGAGAGGCTTTGAAAGAGGCTATTGAACTTGGTCTTGTCACTAGAGAAGAGCTTTTTGTTACTTCCAAACTTTGGGTTACTGAAAATCATCCTCATCTTGTTATTCCTGCTCTACAAAAATCTCTCAAGTAAGCAAATTATAATTTAAAACAATATTACTTTCATTTAGAACTTTAGAGTACACTTAGGGGATGTTCGGTTCTACAACGACGAAAGTTAATTTTAAATGAATTGATTTTGTAAACTAATTTCATGCAGGAGAAATAAATTTTACTAGAGAACGTCCAAATATCTCAAAATTAATTTTATGTGTCAATAATTACTTTTGTATCTCACAAAAGTGATCCAAACATACATTTACTGATATGAAGCTGAATTTGTTAATTTCATGTAGGACTCTTCAATTGAACTACTTGGACTTGTATTTGATTCATTGGCCACTTAGCTCTCAGCCTGGAAAGTTTACATTTCCAATTGATGTGGCAGATCTTTTGCCCTTTGATGTGAAGGGTGTTTGGGAATCCATGGAGGAAGGCTTGAAACTTGGACTCACTAAAGCTATTGGAGTTAGTAACTTCTCTGTCAAGAAACTTGAAAATCTTCTCTCTGTTGCCACAATTCTTCCCGCAGTTAATCAAGTAAGTCATCAGCTAAACCTAAGTTTTAATTAACTTCTAGTCAACTCATAACAACTTCTTAATCGTTAATTAATATTTACTTATACAATGAACTCATATATTTATAGGTGGAGATGAACCTCGCATGGCAACAAAAGAAGCTTAGAGAGTTTTGCAATGCAAACGGAATAGTGTTGACTGCATTTTCACCATTGAGGAAAGGTGCAAGCAGGGGACCAAATGAAGTTATGGAGAATGATATGCTTAAAGAGATTGCAGATGCACATGGAAAGTCTGTTGCACAAATTTCTCTAAGATGGCTATATGAACAAGGAGTCACTTTTGTTCCCAAGAGCTATGATAAGGAAAGAATGAACCAAAATTTGTGTATCTTTGATTGGTCATTGACAAAGGAGGATCATGAGAAAATCGATCAAATTAAGCAGAATCGTTTGATCCCTGGACCAACCAAACCCGGACTCAATGACCTCTACGATGACTAAAAAAAATATGTTAAAGTCCTTTTATGTTTGCCTTAAAATCTACATTTTCAGTTTAATTATTGTATACTTGTTGTTTCTTTGGAGCTTAGAATTACCCTTTCTTTTAATCCAGTTTAAATAATAAATTTTACATTTCATTTTTCTCCAAGTTATTTTACATTAGTAGTTTATTTTGCACGATCTTGATATTTGTTCTTTTTATATTAAGGGATGTGTGGCCAACATGTAAAAAAATATATTAAGACTTTGACATAGTAGAGAAGTAAGCCATCAAAATTTAAGAATGCTTAAACGTCGTCTAGTATCTATACTAGCCGACGTTGGATATTTTAAAATATTTCAAAAATATTAAGATTAATTATATTAAATATTTATGCCAATACTCATATTGTATTTATGCCAATGATTCATAAATGGTAAACTTCTTTCAATGCCTTGAAGGATAATTAATTGGACCTTTACTGTAATTTAATTATACTACAGTTTTCATTCCCCGTCAAAAACGTTACTACACACTTAATAAATTCATATAGGCAAGTAACACTTTGGTCTCATTCAAAGACCAGTTGTAAAACTAGTGAACGTTTATCTCTCAATAATTTTCGATAATTGCTTTATCTTGAAATTAAGAGATCAATAAAATGCAAGTGATGATAATCTATCTTTTCCATCTATAATCTTCACTATATTGGTTCATAAACAAAAGTTTTTTTTCTCCTTATCTCTTCTCATGGTTTAAGAATAATTTTATTCTTGTAACTTTTTTACCATAGTTCTTGCTCAAAAGAGTTGTTGAATAATTTTCGTAATTCTACACGCCTTAAGTCAATCTCTATTTGTTGCTATCTAAAATTGGGTAGACATGGTGCCTATAAGACAAACCTATTATTATTTCACTTTCACACACACAAAAAAAAAATATATTATATATATATCGGTATTTTTATCTTTCTTTTGGAAAAGAAGTGCTTGTTAATATTAAGTCAAATCAATGACAAACACTAGTTTATAAATATTTAACATCTAAGATAAAAGTAATGAAAAAATATGCCTGAATAACAACTTCTTAAGGATTAAATATACGTGTATGTCAATTACAAAAAATTTGGATGTTTTTTTTTAGGGAAAAAATTTTGGATATTGAAATTCCTTGTTTGAGTTCCAAATATATTTTTAGAGTAAAATAGAGTCGGGTTTTAGTGTATTGTAGGGGCTTGTGTCGGTATAAAGTTTTGAAGAACTTTTTGTCAAAGGTCAAATATATTATATGTTGACATGTTGACCCACATGATACATTCGTCACACAACTTAAACTCTATAAGCTGCTTATCCAACATAAAATAATCCTATTCAAAGAAATAAAAAATAAAAAAAGTTAAATAATTTATTTATATAAAGAAATACTTTATTTTAATTCTTTTTTTAAGGGTTTTGTTTTTATTTTTAATAGGTTCCTCTCACCAAAAATAATCTTATTCGAGATGCGTCAGACTCTAAACAAAATACATTTTTAAGTTGGGATTTGAACATTGATTCATCTTGTTGTGGAAGTTAACCTATTTCACTACTAGAGTAAACCTCAATTGGCATAGAGATTTATATTTTTAATGATCATAGGGATCAGTTATTGTGTATATGTATTCTTTCAAAAATAATTTGTTATATATATATATATATATATATATATATATATATATATATGAGCAAATAGTCACTTTAGTCTTTGGCTCTGCACCTCGTTGTCACATGGGTCCCTGACTCAGGATTAAATACAAACAAGTCCCTGACTCTACACTTTCGTTATCACTTTAGTCCCTCCCGTTAAAAAAATATGTTAAGTGATGATGCGGCATGCTGACAAGGAGTATGACGTGTCACAGGGACTAAAGTGAAAGTAAAAAATGGTCACTTTGATCCCTGAATTGAAAATCAATATCCTCAATTTACTGTTAGATCTCTAACTGTGTATACTTACTGTCAGTTAGGTCCCTTAATCGAAAATCAATATCATCAACTTACTGTTAAGTCCCTGATTGTGTATACTTACTGTCAGTTAGGTCCCTGACAGTAAAAACGAAATTTCACTAAAATCCTTAGCAAGTTGTTAGTTTAACATGCTAACAAAGATATGTTATGAATTTATTAGTACAAGAAAATAAAAGAAGCTTTAGGGCAAAATCTCTTCATTTTGTCTTTGAAACTCTATGTTTCTCTTAGTCAGTATATATAGAGAACTTCTCTTCTGTTTGTAAAGTAATTTGGTTGGTTTTGTAATTACAAGCAAAAGAAAAACATATGATTTAAGTGTGAACAAGTTCTACACTACAAGTTTACTTTATTTATTTATTATGTTTGACCACTACCTTGTTTATCTATTCTATGATGATTTAAGTTATGTTCATAATTGGAGAACTACCTTGTTTATCTATTCTATCATGATTTAAGTTTGAGTATAGGTTTAATGAAAAAAAGAGTTAAGACTAGAAATATAAAGTAAAGGTCTTAATCATTTACTAATGGTTATTGGTTGCATTGTAGTACCTGCATTAAAAGTCTTAATGAATTAAGTATATTATAGACAATTCTGACATGTAGATTCAATGTTCATGGTTATAAATAGATGTGTATTGACTTCATGACCATGAGATTGTTGAGATATGATTAATGAGATATGAGATATTTCTTTTAAAAATATATGTCCATAATTTCATGTGTTATTCTGTTATAGATTTCATGTGTTATTCTCAAGTAGTGAAACTCTGTATTCCCTTATATCAGAAATAGTTTTTTTAGAGTATCTGAACAATATGCCACCACATCTTGTTTAATATTTTGCTGAATCATTATGTAATGACTTGTTGAATTATATGCTCAAATATGGTGCAATCTTTTGATTACTCTATGGTTGACATTAATGACTTAATAGTTATGTTATGGAAACATTTGTTATTAAACTACGGAATCATTTTTATAAGTGTTATAATAATATTTTGGTATCTAGCACAGATACCTTAGTGTTGTCAGTAAGTAGCATGTTAAACTAACAACTTGTCAAGGATCTTAGTGAAATTTTGTTTTTACTGTTAGGGACCTAACTGACAGTAAGTATACACAGTCAGAGACCTAACAGTAAGTTGATGATATTGATTTTTGATTCAGGGACCTAATTGACAGTAAGTATACACAGTCAGGGATCTAACAGTAAATTGAAGATATTGATTTTCGATTCAGGGACCAAAGTGACTATTTTTTTACTTTCACTTTGGTCCCTCTGACATGTCATACTCCTTGTCAGCGTGTCACATCATCACTTAACAGATTTTTTTAACGGCAGGGACTAAAGTGATAACGGAAGTGTAGAGTCAGGGACTTGTTTGTATTTAATCCTGAGTCAGGGACCTATGTGACAGCGAGGTGCAAAGTCAGGGACTAAAGTGACTATTTGCTTATATATATATATATATATATATATATATATATATATATATATATATATATATATATATATATATATATATATATTCCCTCAAAAAAAAAAAAAAAAATATATATATATATATATATATATATATATATAGCTTCACTATTAAAAATTCCTAATTACAAATGAACATAGATTTTCTCTGAGGTATTATCAGTCAGGGACCTATGTGACAGCGAGGTGCAAAGTCAGGGACTAAAGTGACTATTTGCTTATATATATATATATATATATATATATATATATATATATATATATAGCTTCACTATTAAAAATTCCTAATTACAAATGAACATAGATTTTCTCTGAGGTATTATCTTTATCACCTCACATTAAAACTTACTATTAGCAACAGGAGATCGAGAGGGACAAAAATGGTGGGACAGGGAGGGACAAAATGGTATTAGCGATACCACATGCAGATTAATCTGAAATTCATAGAAAGCAAAAAAATAAAAAATAAAGGTCAAAGATCTATGACCAGACATAGACATTGTTGGACCGCCACCCATTCGCCAACTTTGAATATAAGTTTTTTTTTCTCTTTCTGAGGGAACTTTGAATATAAGTGTTGTTCAATAAAATATCAAATAAAAAGGTGGTAGAAACTAGAAATGAGAATAACCCACCTACCCTCCAAAAACTCCAAATTGGACTGAGCAAAACAAAAGCAAATAGCAATAATACAAGTGTCAATTTCTTCTATTATAAACGTACCAACTTTTATTTAGCTATATAAAAAGGTTGCAAGCAAAGCTTAGTTCATCATCAAACATAGCTCATAGTGTAACAATCTTTACATTGAAACTTCCCAATCCAACAACAACAAAAATAACAACCAACATGGGTAGTGTTGAAATCCCAACAAAGGTTCTTACGAACACATCTAGTCAGTTGAAGATGCCTGTGGTTGGAATGGGATCAGCTCCTGACTTCACATGTAAGAAAGACACAAAAGATGCAATCATCGAAGCCATCAAACAAGGTTATAGACACTTTGATACTGCTGCTGCATATGGCTCAGAACAAGCTCTTGGAGAGGCTTTGAAAGAGGCTATTGAACTTGGACTTGTCACTAGAGAAGAACTTTTTGTTACTTCCAAACTTTGGGTTACTGAAAATCATCCTCATCTTGTTATTCCTGCTCTACAAAAATCTCTCAAGTAAGCAAATTATAATTTAAAACAATATTACTTTCATTTAGAACTTTAGAGTACACTTAGGGGATGTTCCGTTCTACAAAGATGAAAATTAATTTCGTGCAGGAGACATAAATTTTACTAGAGAACGTCGAAATATCTAAAAAAAACAATTTTATGTGTCTATAATTACTGTTGTATCTCACAAAAGTGAATCCAAACATACATTTACTGATATGCATCTTAATTTGTTAATTTTCTGTAGGACTCTTCAATTGGACTACTTGGACTTGTATTTGATTCATTGGCCACTTAGCTCTCAACCTGGAAAGTTTACATTTCCAATTGATGTAGCAGATCTCTTACCATTTGATGTGAAGGGTGTTTGGGAATCCATGGAGGAAGGCTTGAAACTTGGACTCACTAAAGCTATTGGAGTTAGTAACTTCTCTGTCAAGAAACTTGAAAACCTTCTCTCTGTTGCTACTGTTCTTCCTGCAGTCAATCAAGTAAGTCGTCAACTAAACCTATGTTCTGATTAACTTCTAGTCAACTCATAACAACTTCTTAATTGATAATATGTACTTATACAATGAACTCATATATCTATAGGTGGAGATGAACCTTGCTTGGCAACAAAAGAAACTTAGAGAGTTTTGCAACGCAAACGGAATAGTGTTAACCGCATTTTCACCATTGAGGAAAGGTGCTAGCAGGGGACCAAATGAGGTTATGGAGAATGATATGCTTAAAGAGATTGCAGATGCTCATGGAAAGTCTGTTGCACAAATTTCTCTAAGATGGCTATATGAACAAGGAATCACTTTTGTTCCCAAGAGCTATGACAAGGAAAGAATGAACCAAAATTTACATATCTTTGATTGGTCATTGACAAAGGAGGATCATGAGAAGATTGATCAAATTAAGCAAAATCGTTTGATCCCTGGACCAACCAAGCCAGGCCTCAATGACCTCTATGATGACTAAATGTTTAAGAATAGATATTTAAAGTCCTTTAAGTTTATCCTAGAATCAATCTTTTTAATTTAAACATTTTATACTTGTTTCTTTCGAGCTTTGAATTGTCAATGTTATTGTATTGGGTTTAAATAATCAAATTTGAATTTCATTTTCTCCAAAAAAAATTCTGGTATTTTACTTTACATGATCTTGAAATTTGTGCAATTATTTTAGAAATTTGTATTCAGTCGATTAAACAATTCAATTAAGTGATGATTTTTTATGATGTACTTAAAATATCTACCTTTCATTTGTTAGTTAAAGATTCATATTATCCTAGTTAGACTTAAAAATGAATTGCTCGCATTTGAGGAGCCGGACTAAAATAAACCTCTGAAAAATATAAACCAAAGTACAACCCAAGTACCCAACAAAGATTGAAGAGTGATCTAATTAATGATACTCCTTTTTGTATGTACATGTCATATGGTGATTTCATTATATGCAGTAAATTTAATTGATTTGCAGAAAAAACATTTCACGAGTTGTAAGGAAGTGGACTGTAGGGGAGATCTGTTATTTGTCTTACCATGTTAGGAGCACATGCACGTTGTAGAATAAATATGTTAAATTTATAAACTTGCCAAAAAAAAAAAAAAACTTGCATTATTTTGACATACAATATAAAATTTATGGGAATGTTGCTCTTTAGGCATCTACCATTTGCTCTTAGATTATACACTACTCATTTTCACAAGAATTTTGCATTTCCTTTCTTAACGAGAACTTTGGCATTTGCAATACAAGTGATGACACGCCACCGGCTTTGGCAAAGAATATTCCACGACAATGTTTTTAAATTCAGTTTGTAAACATGTAAAACCACTGAACATGTTACTACAATTACATTTAGTATCTCATACTATCTAACAAGCAAGACCAATATAAAGCACACAAACTCAGTAAATGGCAGATTGTAGAATTAAGTTGCAATCTCAGACAAATAGCTGGTAAACAGATACACTGCATCCTGCAAGTGACCGGATCGTAGGTCTTCAGGAATGGGAGCACTGAAAGCAGTGTTAAAGCAACTAAACTGCTCATCACGTGAGGCACCCTCACCGACAACAGATAACAGCAAGTCACATATCTGGCTTGCCATTTTAGAATACACCACTCTGCAAAATAAGTAGTAAATGTGAATATAGCAATTAAAACATTATCACAAGGGATTAACAAATGAATAACCACATGTCAAAACATACATGTGCTGAACATGTTAGACTAAATGATGTCATTTTGAAGTTGTTACTAAAATGCAAAGCTTCAACAAAATTTTCAAGCAGAACTGCAGACATATTGTTGTATTATCATATTTTGTTTCTCATCTTAACAAGTGCCATAGAAGAGAAAGTGGTTTTAGAAAAGTATCTCGGTCAGCCTACAAAATTAGAATACTAGCTGTACACTTTTTTTTTTCTTTCAAAAAGGTCCACCATTAAGTACTGGCAATTATGGTAAATGATTTTCACGGTAAAAGACGATATATACCTTGCATCAATAGGTAATCTGTAACCCCAAACAGCCAAAGATTCATTTAACTGACTGACAAATTCCTGGCATGCAGCATTTTTGCTTTGAAGAGAATCCTGAAACAAGAAATTTTGACTTCAATCAATTAAACAGAAAAAGAAATAATGTCTCGAGCATACAAAACTGAATTTACAGAGTGAGTGCCTACTGCCTATTCTCCTGACCAATCAATATAATTATAACTAGAAAATATGTCAAGCTTATCCATAACAAAATTTTGTTTCGTGATGGTGAACCATAACACAAAAACCAATGACAACTGTAACCTAACTTCATAAAGTATATCATCTTTAAGCATAAAAAAAATTTGTTTCGTGATGGTGAACCATAACACAGAGACAATGAGAACTGTAACCTATCTTCATAAATTATATCTTCTTTAAGCCTAGTATGATTATCTCATAGAGCTCGCCACAACTAGAAAAAATTTAAATTACTGCCTAACAGGCATTAATACTTCTACAGCTGTTCCATTAAATATCATCATATGGAATGATAAATTCATATTATTGCACTTTCATGTTTCAGGTTCAGGTTCAAACTTGTTCAAATTTTAGTTACACTTCACAATCAACTACAAAGCATTAAAATCATACAAGGCAGAAGCAAGGATTGATCTTACCAAATCAGTCATGGCATTGGCATCTCCCTGAAGTGAGTTTCTTATTGAATAAAATGAAATATAAATTCCAGCTCCCAACTCCCAGTTTTCAATTTCAGATTTATAGTCCTCCATGGAAGTTGCAATCCCCCATATCTCAGAATGTTTGGCTGCACAGTATATAAAAGAAGTTAACTACAATGCCCTATTGCACTTATTTGGAATTAAGAAAAATTCTAGAAATTATTTTGCCAGTAGTTTTCAGAGAGATCATCTTTTGACAATTTTCTGCAATGCATAAAATAATTTCATCGCAATTTCAAGAAAAATAAACTCCAGTTATGCCATTGTCTGGACAATGAAATATCTGGATTGTTTGTTTACCCCTTAGAAGGGCCAGCTATGTGCGAAACAATATACAACAACATACTTTCCAATTCAATTATGAATACTATGCAACATTCCAAGGATCGTCCTTAACTTTTTTTCCAAAGCATAAACATTCTCATTTTGGGTTAGGTAGTAGGACTTTTTTTTTTTTAAAATGCGGGCTAGATAGTAGGATAAATACCCAAGCCCCCTCTCTTACTCTTTTTGGGGTGTACAGAATCAATTGGTACCAGAATCTAGACCAAATCATATCACCGTAACAATGAAGAACGGAGCAAGATGCTTCAAAATTGAGGACTAAATTCTGTCCTGTGGTTTATGCTTTAAGATTTATTGTATGAATTATATAATTCAAAGTCAGAGCATCTATCTGGAGTGTATTGGAAAATCACAGGGAACAACGTGTGATCTTTTAGGCATTTCAGTAAGTATTATATATTCTACAATATAGGGCATGGCAAAATAGAACATTGGAATTGCCTTCCACTCTACATATAAAGAAATCGTATATCTTCAAATAGAACCAACTTTACTGCTTGAATGTTTAGAAAAAAAAGGAAACATCCTCGGACGTTATTTACTTAATTTCAAATACTTTTGCTGTTTAGAGCTCAAGCATTAGCTGCTGAAGCTCCTATATGATGTAATAGCATTTAGTTGATTAGTTAGTATGGAAAATTATACATCACAATTTGGAGTATTTTTATCAATTACTCCCTCCGTCCCACAATGAGTGACCCATTTGTAAATACAATTTGTCCCAAAATGAGTGACCCTTTTGATTTTCAAGGGAATATTAGTTGTTTGTTTTCCAATTCTACCCTCTAATTAATACTACTTTTATCAATCCCAAGTTAATATGTTCCACTTTGCATTTATTGTATTGTGAATACACCAATACTTGATAAGGGTATTTTAGTAACAGCATTATTGTCTCTCTCTTTCATTTATACATTTTTCTTAATCTATGTGAAATTATCAAAAGGGTCACTCATTATGGGACGGAGGAGTAATTAATACAGAACCATCAATGCAGAAACTATATGTGTGTTTGTGCAACAAACTCAAATACTTTTTGCAAATCTAGCTCACGTAAGAATCACAGAAATTGTGAAAATACTCACACAACAATAGCAGCTTAGAAATTACAAATATGTAGCATAATAAATCCTACAAACATTTAGTTTTCTTTTACCAAGCAATATACATACAAACGACTAACCTTGCAAGAATAACTTATGAGCAACTGAAGTTATAAAGATGGTATGAGCTTTCTGCCAATTTGCACACTGAAGAAATTGCTCAAGGGCTTCTGCAAGATCCCCATTATAATTGTAATATATTGCCTGCACCGAAACATGAAAATCATTCAAATAATTAAAAGTTTCCTAATCAAAGAAATCAGAACTTCCAGTAGCCACAAGCATTTGCACACACCATTAATCAGTGAAGAACAACACCATGAGGACAATAAATTAATGCAGTTTTGGTCAGAAATTGTTCATTCAGTACCCATATGAATCATAAGTTTTTTATTTTCCTTTAATAAATAAAAATATCATTCTAAAAATCCATAAATATAAATATCGTTCTAAAAATCCACTCAAGCCAGGTAACAGACATCATTTATATAATTAACCATAGCATCACCACTAAATAAATTGTGTTTGGATGTTTTTGACTTTTTTCATTTACATAGAGTATCGTTGAGGTGAGACAAGCTAGTCATTCTCCTCCATTAAAATCTCTCTCCTTCCATTGTGAACCAAATAATCATCCCCCTTCTTTGGAACAGAACAATGTTACTTTTTGAGTTTCCCCCTATTCTACGCTAACTTCGTGAAAACAAAATTTGTGTATTTGAGGGGAAATGATTCCCCCCCTTGTGTTGTACCCCCTATTTAGGGCCCGTTTGTTTCAGATTTTTTCTAAAAAAAATCTATTTTTTCCTTTAAAAAAATCACTTTTTTCATTTTTAAGTGTTTGTTTAGGATTTTTAGAAAAAACATTTTATCAAAAAAATCTATTTTGACCCTAAAATGAAAAGCTATTAGGATTAGCTTTTCTCAAAATCTATTTTTTTCAACAACAAGGAGATAACACATGTGTATGTTGGAACTCATTTTTTTTTTAAAATGGATTTTTATGGATAGCAGACAAACACAAATAACTTCAGATTTTTTTAAAATCTCTAACAAAAAATCTCTAAATTCTTTTGACACAAAATCTATTTTTTTTAAAGCTGAAACAAACGCACCCTTAAAGTCATAACAAGGTTTACTTATCCCCCTTCCCCTTATGGTCTCCCTCAGTATATGTCATCCATACAGTGACTGAAAAGGGCAGTTAAAAGGGTAAAACAACAAATTATGCATGACATTATATTCTTTTGTAATTGTAAAGTAAACAAATAAATAAGAAGCCATAAATAAATATGTTGCATACCAAAGCCTCGTGCATCCATTCTTTGGGAATGCCTAAATCCACGATGAAATGATACTGAGATTCATCTGAACTCCAAGTTTCACAGTATTGGAACAATATTTCACGAATCAGATTTACATGAAGACATGGATAATCTTCCCGATGAGGCAAGTGAAGGGCCACATATATGGCCCAGTGGCATTTCCCTAAGCACAGCAGCTGAGACACAAATCCCATGTCTAGAATATGAAGATCATTAGAATTAATAACACCCACTGCTTCCAAAACTTCACGTTGGTGCCAGATCATATGATAGTCAAGTGGATCAGGGGTTGACGAGAAGGCACTAAACATAGCCCTCAGAAAACTGAATTCTGTATCTTCACTAGCATGAAGAAGCATGAGATAAAATGAAATGTCAAAGTGTTTGTCTGCTTTCAAACTGACAACCTCCTCTGATGTTCCTTCATCGATATAAAGTGGAACAGGATATGGAGCGGTTCCCTCATCAAGAAAATGTTTATAAGTCTCAAAAGCAGCTGGTAACGAAGTGTCAGGAGGTAATTGGTACCACATTAATAAACCTAAGAACCTCCTCCAGTCAATTTGGATATCATGCAATGCATCATGAATATTTCCCGCAAGCAGTTCATAGAGTCTCAATCTGTCTTCTTCAATGAAATTAAAATCAAGCCCTTTATTCCTCCAAATATCAAGTTGCTTTGCAACGTCAGATCGATTCAGAGTAGAACCGCCGGCCTGACTTAACAAACAAGCCAGCCTCACGTCTCCGTTGGACACAGCCAACTGCACTGCTTCATCCAATTGTCGTCCAGTCAGGAGTGTGAAAACATGTTGCAAATAGTGAGAGTCATTTAGAGAGCTTATCTGGTTTTGGACATGATAGGAGACACTCTCTCGCATCCAATAACTGAACTCTGCTCTTCTGATAAGAGGGAGTGCTTCTTGGTCAACATCTTGATCAACTTCCTTTATATCCTCCATCATATCTTCCTCATTGTCAGCGCCTAATGATTCTATTTGACCCTTTTGTTTTCTCTCAGAAAAAAGAACTCTAATTAACTCCCAGGTCATTACTTGGTGTGTCAAACCTAATCGGTTCCAGGAAGGTAAGCCAGGCACACTCATTTGCCTCTCAATAATATCACAGTATTGATGAGAAATCTCTGGCAGGTCTGTACGATTAGCTTCGAGCTTTTGAAGAGTTAACTTGTAGGGACCAAAGGCAACCTCTTTCGTCACATGGTTTATTCCTTTATGAAAATTTAATGGAGAAACCAAAGCATGGTCAACAAGTTCTTCACACACTTTTTTATTTTCATCTCTTACCAAATTGTCAAAAGCAACTTTCTCCAAATTGACAACCGATGACATTACCTTGTGATCACCACCACTTCCTACAAGTGTACCAGAGTGTACAAGAATGCCATTTGGTCCCCACCCAACTCGAAATGACTTACCCATGAACAGACCAGCATCAACTATATTGTGAGCATAGCTTCCAGATATTGGAGTTTCATGCTTAAGGTCCAGCTTAAAACCCTGCGTTTTTACTGCCCTCAGAGGCATTCTGTTATGTTGCTGAACCATCAAAATGGATCCAGGAGAATTTGACTCTAGATTCCCGTGCTTATATTCAAGTAATGGAAATGGAGTGTTTCGAACAGTTGGTGGAGTAGATCTATTCATTGCCGACTGAGCAGAATTTTTCAAAGGCCTCACACTCTCCTTACCAAAAGATGATTTGTGACCCAAGTCCTCCATCTCTTCTTCATCGGGAAACATCAATGATCTCATTTCTCTCATTTTAACAGGATCAAGCCTAAGATGGGCAGGAAGAGAATGAGAAAGCTCAATTTCATCGACATTTATCGGCGACTCTTTCTCAACATCGTGTGTCTCAGCATCATCCATAACAGCGTCCTCTTCATCATCGTCATCAAACCCAAATCTACTGAAGTGTTCAACTAAGATTTTCAACTCACAAGTTACCGGATCGAATGACACAAACCGTGCTCCTTGACTCTCTGTACTTTGTTTTAATTTTTTCACCAGAACATCATTCCGACACTCCTTAGACTTCAACTTTCTACTATTCAGTACCAAAACCACTTCAGCTACTTTGTTAAGACCCTGACCAACAACAGGCTTATTATTTTCATCCTCATAAACTATAACCTCATTCTTATGGAACTTCACAATGTCATCTAAACATAATCCTCGTACATCCGTTTCACTAACATACCTAATATATCCATAACCAAATCTTCCAACAATGAAATCTGGAACACTGCTGCAATAGCCGGGGTAAAGGACTTCACGGGTCGCTAAATCCTTCAAAGACGGTTCAGTGTAGTAACCAGGAGAGTGCAGTATTGGCAATGAAGCTTCAATTTTGGTCATGATCTTGTTCGAACGAGTAAGATAGCACTCAGAAACCCTTCTTTTCTTGTAACTTAGCACAGTAGAAGAATCACAGACGCCTCCAACGTCAGATTCCATCGCACAGCTAGTTCAAAACGATGACAACATGCGGTGACAGTGACGGTGACGGAGTGGCGAGGAGAGAGAGAGAGAGAGAGAGAGAGAGAGAGAAAAGGTAGCGAATTACCTCTTCGGTGGAGTAACGAGCTGAGATGTTCGCCGGTGAATATGGAGGTTTGTAATTCGACCGGTGACAATGGACGGCACTCGTAAGGAAGACGGTGGTTGTGCAGAGGGTACCAATGCAAAATGTGAGGAAAGAAGAATTAGGGTTCAGTCTTCAACCAGAAATCAAAGAATGCTGCTATGTAGCCAAATGGTTTCGCACAGAAGTGAAATTTCAATTTTACCCTTATGCAAGTTAACTTATGCGGCGTGACTTAAGTCGCGCTATGTTACTTAAATAGTTTATCAGCAGAACAGCAACATAGAAACTCATTTCCAATACACGAAAAGTTCACCCCCAAATCCAAATTTCACCATTCTTGCGCCATTCAAACCAAATTTCGTCCACAACATCAAGTAAGTGATTATTATCCTAATTCTTTGTATTAATTTGGTTGAAATTTTTGAATTTTTGAAAAAATTAAACATTTTTAGGGTTTTTAAAAGTTTGCTTGCATGTTAGTTTTGATGATTGTTAGTAACGAAATAACTTAGGAATTGTTGTTCAGATGTTGTTTAGGGTACAATGTGGTAGATTAGGGTTTACAAATTGTTAGATTATATAGTTGTTTGAAAATTGCAAACTACGTGTTCGGTGAAATGTCTCTATGAATTTTATTTTGTTTTTTTGAATTGTAAATGATGTAATTAGTTAGAATTATGTTTGTTAATGTTTATTATAGTTAATTTGACTGCAATGTGGTAGTTTATAGATTCAAATGGCATTGTCGACATTTTAGTGTTCTTGTTGTATTGTTAAATATGACACGTGTGTTGTCAAAATGATGGGCAGATGTGTTAAAGATTTTTTGATTTTTGTGCAGATATGTCTTACGCGGATAGGACTAGCAGACTTCGGTTAGGGAGGTCTGCTCCTACTAGTAGTGCAAGGAAGGAGAAGCAAGCACAACATGCTCTGGACGGTCGAGGTCGAGCGAAAGTGGGGGCTCAAGACTTGCTTATGTTGATATTGCGGGGGGATCGACGTCACAGACAGGTCCATCCCAGACGATGAACCCGATACAATATCAGTACGAACCGCATTATTAGGACCAGGCGTATCAGGCGCATGTGTATCAGGAGCAGCCTGGATTTCATCCGTGTTATCAGTATCAGCAGAGGTATGAATATCACCAGGGGTATGATGCTCAGCTTCACGAAGGGGTATCAGCCTAAGCAGCCTTCTCAACCCTAGTATGTCGATGCTCTTAAGCAGCATCATGTCGAGCCTCCTCAGCAGCAACATCCTGAGCAGCAGCATGCAGAGGCTGTTATAGAGGACGAGGATGGGAGCTTTCCAGGGGGCCTTACCAGTTGTCACTTTTACCAGACTTCGGTAAACACGTGGCATTCAAGCTTTGGAACGATAAAACAGTAAGTATAATTTGCTTTATTTAATTTAATAATATTTTATTATTTTGTCATGTTACCTCACGTAGAATATGTTATGTTTATTTATGTATAATTGATTTAATTTTGGGTTAATAGTGTTTTTCACCCCTGTAATATATGTCATTTCTGATTTTCACCCTTGTAAAATTTTCGATTTGATTTGCACCCTTTAATTTTCGGTCAGAAATGGCATATATTACAGGGGTGAAAAACACTATTAACCCTTTAATTTTTACGTAGAATATTTATAGTTTATTATTTCATGTTTATTTTACTTTTTTTTTGTATTTCAGTTGCAAGCGAATCGCAAGTTGTCTGGCGTCTCGCACGGGAGGAAACTTAGGCTTTTTGCCTTGACCGTTCCGTTTCCGGTAGAAGATTACCCTTGGTTCTGGCAACCGATAGATAGATCCAGGCTAAGGCCCCTACTTCTGCCTGGGTATGACAACATCTTCCACGGGTTAGTTTGTGGCATGACTGAGAGATGACATCAGGAGACCAGCAATTTTCATCTACCTGTTGGGGAGATGACCATCACACTAGATGATGTGGCTTCTCTTCTAGACATCCCCGCCGCTGGACGGCTCATTCAGGAGGATGAGTTAGATCATGACCATGGAGTAGAGCTGATGGTGAACCATCTTTTATTTCCGATGGAGGAAACAGTGGGGCAGGCGAGTGATAATTCATGAGCCTTTGTGACTTACACGGCCTTGAAACACCGTTATGAGCACATGTTGAATAGGTGTAACCCATTGGTGGGGGAGGAGGATTTATCAGAGTAGGAGGAGCAAGAGCTGAGTCGTATTAGGCCCACTTGTGTCAAGGCACTTTTGCTGCTCTTGCTTGGCTACACCTTTTTTGCCGGCAAGAACAGCAAAACCATTAATCTGGTGTGGATGCTTGTGATTCGGAATTTGGCTAACAAAGGCACTTAGGCATGGGGCGCGATGGAACTTGCTTTCTTGTATGAGCAGCTGAATCTTACCTACAACTCACATGTTCGCGCCGTTGGTGGTTACATGACCTTGCTTGTGGTAATATTTTATTTTCTTCTGTTTATAAATTAATTGTAAATGTATACTTTTTTGTATGATAATTGTCATCTATAAATTTGTCCTTTTGTGTTTGCAGGGATGGGTTATAGCTCACATCAGTCATGTCGTTCCGAGAAAGAAATATCTAGATTACGAACGGGCTAACCCGTATGTGGGTAGATGGACACCTAAAAGGGGGTTTGCTGATGTTGAACACTTCAGAGGCTTGTTGGATTCCATGGAGGATTGTCATGTCTCCTGGAGGCCGTACGAGCACCGACGAGACGTGGCACCTTTTTTCAGGACGTGTGCTGGTACTCCGGATGGATCATGGGCGGCAAACAGAGGATGGTGCGTCACTTGCCGGAGTGGGTTCTGAGGCAGTACGGATATTTTCAGACTGTTTCCCGACCTCCTACTACGGTTATGCCTCTTGCCCCAACAGATGTGGTTCCTGCCTTCTTGGAGTATGCTCTGCATGTCGTTGCCCAGGATCATAGGGGTGACCAGGTCCCGGATGACGAGCCTTGGAAGCATTCAGATAGGTACATCAGGTGGTTCTACCGTGTATCTCATCCTATCATTGTCAACCCTCCTCCATAGTCTAAGATTACAGTGTTGAGACCTATCTACCAGGATGTTCTTGTTGACCAGGACTGGGGCAGACATCCTCCCGATCCAAGGCAAGTCATTAGCACCATGCGAGACAGAGTGAAGCATGCGATGCAGATTTCAGAGGTGGTTTCAAATCCACTCTTCCTCAGCATTTTGGAGGGCCTCCGTTCCGATTATATCGTGTTTGACCAGCAGCCGACTCCGAGGAGGAGGTCTAGGAGTCCACAGGAGTAGTGTCTTATTTTTAGGACATGTTTGTATATTCGTAGTATTTTATTGACATTTTGTTGGATTTGTATGTAATCCATTTACATTTGCGCGGGTGTGCCTCTTTATGACATTTGTGTTAATTGTGTTTCTAAATTATGCTTGAATGAATGCATGTTCTGTAAATTACGAGTTTTGGTTGAATGAATTTTGCTAAACAGGGAACAAGGCAGAGGCAGCAGCTACTGCCTGTCTGTTCTGGTGCCAGCGTGAGTTAACTCACGCCAGTACCAATTGCAACGTGAGTTAACTCATGCTTAAATTTTTTAAATTAACACTAGCGTGAGTTAACGCACGCTACATGACTTAACTCAGTTTAATTTTACATTAGCATGACTCAAGTCACGTAAGGGAATTTTGGTCATTTCATTTTGAAATGAGCAAAACTGTTTGCGTAAAGAGCAGGATTCTTTTAGAAAGTTTGGATTTGGATTGGGATGTTGGGCTCTGCTTTAAAAGGCCCAATATTAGAGATCGGCGAGGAGCGAATTTTTATTATTACTTTTTCCAACCTACCTATTTCTCGCATGCACTATTTGTTTATGAAAATGGTTATGTAATTTTCAGATTTTATGATCTGAAATTGAGTTTTTCCTTTGTTTTGGGGTGAAAAAATTATTTGTTAATCAATTCTGATTTTATAATCCAAACACGGCAAATAATAGGGCGCATTCTTTGCTTTTTTCAAATTATAGAATCTGAACACCCCCTAAACAATGTTATTAAGGGGAAAACAATTTGGATTATATAATCTGAACTGTATCAGCACAAATTATGGACATGTTTTGTAACATTGATAGCTTGTTTACGGGTCAAATTAATCTTCTTAAGTCTCATCCTTATGTTTTAGGTTATTGTTAATTGTCTTCAATTGAAAATCTAGTTTTCGGGTGATCAGATTGCTCCAAAGCTTTCTATAAAATCATAAGAAGAAAAAATCAAGGATTGAGACTCCCTAGAAAAGACTTCTCACGGGGACTCTGCCCCTCAAAATCCAAAATTTTATTGTTCAGACTTTTTTTTAATTTTTTCATATTCTCATAAAAATGCAACAAAATTTGCATTAGTTATATTCGATTTTTTGATGGAATCTTTATATATATATTTATTTTATTTGACATGTTTTATATATTTTTTTACTTTGTTATTTTGTTGTTTTTAAAGGTGAAAATAACAAATGCTGCAATGAGGTAAATTCAGATTGTTGCTTATATATAAGCATATTTCAGATTGTATAATCTAAATACATTCAAAGGATGTTCGAATTAATTAATCTAAAACCCCGTAGATATTTTTGTAAAAAATTAATAGGGCGCGTGAAAAGGTAAATGCTTGGGAAAAGTAATAGTCACCAAATTTTCATATAAAAAATTGAAAATTTCCTTTCACGATTTGGTTTTTCACTTTTATCCTCGCTCGAATTATATAATCGAAAAGCAAAAGATACATTTTCATATTATGCAATTTGAACTATGTTTATAAGACTCAAAACTCTTCCCCACATTTAGTGGTTATGAATTTAGACCTAAAATACTACCATACCCCTAAAATTTGAACGTTGACACATTAAGTGTGTTTGATCTGTTAGACTGTAAGTGCTGGACAGGACAATATAATACATAACAACACAAGGAAAGACATAACAACACTTGACAAATTTTATGGCATCGAATAATGTTTGGTCTTATACAATTTTTTTGTGGACAAAAGATTATTTTGGTATTTAAGACTATTTTGATCTTATACAATTTTATGGCATCGAATAATGTTTGATTACACCACATTTTAGTAGATAACATTTATTAATATTTGACCTGAATGATTGACTTCACATATCCAAACTTCTCAGCATAACGTATGTATTCTACTAAAATTTGTTTGTTTATACACTTTAAAGACTTGTCCTCAATCTCAACTTAACTCAAGACGATCGTGCTAGCTTAATTGGAGTTAAGATCCTCTCCATTTATTTATTTTTTCCATCGTGCTAGCTTAAATGGAGTTAAGATCCTCTTCATTTATTTTTTTCTTCAATTTCTACCATTTGGAGAGATATAGACACATAAAATGGGTGGTGGGTCATATCATTAAATATGTCTCACTATCATTAATCATTTTCAAAAAAATTTGTGTCTATATCTCTCCAAATGGTAGAAATGGAAGAAAAAAAATAAATGGAGAGGATCTTAACTCGCTTAATTGTGTTTATCCGAGTTTGCTTCTCTTTGTTATTCAAATTCATTCTAAATCATGATTGATTGAAATATGAGTTCACACAATCGTTAATCTCCGTTGTTGGTTTGAGATTGGATAGTCTAAATCACATAGTCACTTTCACATAATGAAATGATCTCAACGTTCAATTTTTATCAGTCGACTGTAAATCTTTTTGACACAATTACATCAGAAGATCTAATTTCAAGTATTCTTTCTAAAGTTTAATCTTTTTCATCTTTGTTTATTTTAGATATTTTAAATGATGACAATGATCCATTTTTCTTTAGTTAGTAGCCAAAAGTATTTTTGTTGTATGTGAAAAAACTTATGTTTGAGGAGACACCATTTTTTTATATCGATTTTGCGATGTTGTCGATTTATTTTTGGAGGTTGGTTTTGGATTTTTAAACAACATATGATTATCTTAAGTTGTTATTATATTACGTTTCTTTCTATAGCTAAAACTCTCACTAATACAAAGTTTAGCTTTTAATCCACCTAAAAAAATTAATGCAAGAAGTAACATATTTTTTAATATTATGTTTCATGTTATGATTATGATTAATGCAATTATGGGAAACAAAATAACAGTTTAATTTTAGCTCCCTATTTAAGCAAATATTTTGACAATCAATGCATCAAAATAAGCAAACATAAATATATAAAATATATAGCATTTTTTTATTTTATTTTTCATGGCAAGACTTGTCTTTTTTCTTATTTTAGTTGCTTCCATTTGTATAACAACAATAGCTACAACTCCAGCAGTAGAGAAAGATTGTTTGCATCAATGTGCAAATCATATTGGAGAATGTGGAAAACAAATATTCAACAAGTTGTTTACTTCTAATAAAATTGTTATTTCCACATATTGTTGTTATAAGCTTTTTCAGACAGGATCTTATTGCCATACTAAAATGACCTTATTTATTCTTCAAACTCATAAGAAGTACAAAAAAGAAGAATGGCTCCAATTTCTTTTTAAAGGTGATGAGATTTTCCACAAGTGTGATCTTGTTACAAGACCGGAAAACTCCAATTTTTTTGCTACATGCATAAATGAATTAGGATCACGTTGTGGAGAAGAAGTATTTAATAGTATAGTCAATGAAAATAACATATCTAAGAAATGTTGTGGAAAGCTCGTGAAAATGGGTGAAAAATGTCATATCAATATGGCGAAGGCTTTGATTCGGACTCCATAAATGAGGAATATAGATGCAATTGAATTCTTAGAAAAGAATAAGATGATATTTGACAATTGTAAAATTGCGGATTAAGAAATATTTAATGAGAATAGTAACAACTGTATAGAAACAAATTATCGAATATTGTAAATGATATAAAAGTCATATATAAATGAAAATCTGCAAATTATTGTTGTGCTTTTAAAGATGTTATAATTTTTCATTAGAAGTTATTTATTTATTAAGAGTGATTATTTTATTTTCATTGAAAACATTTGAAATAATGTGGATATATCCAACACATTCAAAAATAGCTCTCTTCTACAACACTTTGATGCAATTCTTAAGTACTTTATGTATGATTTTTAACCACTCATGATTTTCTTAAATTTCCTTATAAGCACAAAAATATTTCTTAGATTTAGAATGCGTTTGAAAGTGATGTTTTATGTAAATATATGAATAAATTTTAGCATTGATATTGTGAAATTATAAATATCTATATAAATATACAAAAGTTAGGCAAAATTACGCAATTTGTCATTTATCTTTTTTCTTTACTCAATATTTTATTTTATAATTATGTAACATTTTTGTCGTTTATCTTTTTCTATTCCTTATTTAGTTTTTTTATGTTATAAAATTACAACATTGTTATCCTTTTTTATCAAGACAAAATAAAAAAATCATAGACAAAAATAGAGTTATAAAAAATTCATTAAACTCATAAACGAACCTAAATTTTCATCATACAAACATAGAAACCAAAATTTCATTGAAAAAATCTCATAAAAAATGATAATAATGTTGACTTTTCATTGTAACACATTTTGAATGTTGAATATATACACATAATTTTTTTCATTTGAATGTTGAATACATTTTGAGTTTTGGATGTGTTGTGTTTGAATGTTTTTAACTATGTTCGAATGTGTTACGGTAATGTTGTATCACATGCTTAAGACTGAATATGAACTTTACCAATCTGAGAATAGTTAAAAGTTTGATTTAATAATTAACTCGTTGAACTAAGTTCGTGAACCAAAAGAATTGAATTTGAGTTTTGTGCAATTCAACTCGTTTAGTTCATGAGTTAGTTAGATACAAATAAAATTATATCAAATCACCGTAATAAAATTTTCAAACTCATAATGAAAAAAGTAAATTTGAACGACTCATAACTGTCAATCTGACTAATCAATTAGGTTGATTATTACAATCACCAAATAAGCAAAACCTTGAGTTAAATCCAGAAGCAGAAAGAAAAAAAGAAAAAGAGAAAAAGAGAAAAACTTTATGATTATGATATACTAGCTATATCACCCGACTAATCGTTACACTTTCATGACCAAAATACCCTACATTAAATCCAGAAGCAGAAAGAAGAAAAAAAAAATGAAAAACAGCCAAAAAAACAAGAAGGAAAAAGAAAAAAAGAATACAATAAGTTTAGCAAATATTGATTTTTTGGTGTAGCTAGGTTTTACAAAATGAGAAAAATTATTCTTTTTATTAGTCTTGGTCACAGAGGTAAGCAAACTTTATCTACCAGACACCACACGATTGAAAGACTTGTTTAAGAGACAATTTGACGTTCTAGATAAAGATATCATTGAAATGATGGATTCTAAAGATAGTGGAAGAGAAAAACTTTCTGATTATGATATACTAGCTATATCACCCGTGCGTTGCATAGGTTTGGCTAAAATAATACTTGCAATATTTTTGCAAATGAAGAAATAAAATGTGTGATAAGTATTATAATATACAATTCAATGATTTATAATATTAGTATGTAATTTGTTGCATCCTTGAAAGTTTTGAAATGATAGAAAAGAAACCAAATGACATATTTGTAATAGTTGTTACACTTCATTAACATTTTGTTAATGGTCACTTTCATAGTCAACTAAAATATGGTACAATTTAAGAAATAGTTAGAAAAAAAAAATGATATTTATTCTCAATTTCAACTTAGAACTCATTGCTATTCGATCAAACTTAACTCATCATTTGACACACATAATAGTAAGGAAAGAAAAGAGGGACAAAGGAACATAGACGCAAGGAAACAAATGTTGGTTTGGTTTGACTCATTATTGTCTATTTTGACCAAATTTTAACTATTAAAAAACTACAAATAGAGTAATATCATTAGATTACTAACCATTATTTTCAAAAATTACAAATAGAATAATATCAGTAGACTATCAACCATTATTCACAAAAACATGTATCTCCATATGTTGACAAACGATTGACTAATAATATGAACACTATTAAGTTTTGATTAGTGTTAATGCATATAATCAATTTTTGACAGTTGCAATGGATAGAATCATAAACCTGTAAAAGTTTTATCAAATTTTAATTTGTTTTAAATGGTGATAAACATGAATTGATCATCATTTAGCTGACTATACTAAATAAAAACATAGCAGATCCACAAAATATGGCTAAAAAAATAAGATTCTTGTTAAACTGAAAAAGAAGTTTACCAAATAAAGCCATCTCTTGCATAAAAGAAGAACCCAAATAAAAAATAGTAAACTCTCATTTCATCTCAAGTTTACCACACAGTGTCATATTAGACCATACAGTAAAGAGAGACAAATAAAATTAAAATTATTCACCATGCGGAAATACTCAATTACTCATGATTGTCAATTGACATGTCTTTTTCATCACTATTAATTAGTAGACACCCAAGTGCATCACAAACATACTCATTTTGAACACATAAAAAAATAATCTAAAATTGATATACTACAATTACTAAAAAGTTAAAGTCAGTATAACCATCCGATAACTAATTAACATCACGAAAGATCAGGCAGTACTTCAATTCAATGTAGATTTTAATCATATTCCTCTCAAAATAAAATTATTTTCATAATTCACATTCTTTATAATACTACATATGAACAAAGCCTCAAAGTTATGAAGACACATCTCAACTTAATAAATCAATAATCATCGTTTACATGATTTCTAAGACAAAAACATGGAATCAAAACATTGAGTTGCAACACATAAATGTTATATAAGTTGTCATTTAGACCACGGGGCATGTTAACTTCTTTTAGGGACCAAAGTAACTGTCGGGCAGCACATGAATTTCTTTCACTTGATTCTACAAATAAGTTTAAAGAGAAATCATTAAAAAAATGGGAAACACTACATATAGGGTGCGTTTGTTTTAACTTTGAAAAAAAATAGATTTTGAGTCAAAAGAATCTAAAGATTTTTAAAAAAGTCTAGTTATTTCTTTTTGTTTACTATCGTAAAAATATTTTTTTTTAAAGATTTGTAGCTCTTACACCTGAGTTCCTTCTATTTAGAAAAAAAAGATTTTGATGTAAAAAATGATTTTTTGTTAGCAAAATAGATTATTTTAAAATCTAAAACAAACATTACAAAAATAAAAAAAATGATTTTTAAGTTAAAATAAATAGTTTTTTTTTTCAAAAAAATGCAAAACAAACATGCCAATAAATAGATCAATTAGTGATTATGTGGCCCTCTCCCAAAGTTTAAACACTTATTGGATTACGAAATTAAATTGCCTCTCGACAAAATTGGAAATTCATAAAGCATTAATTTTTATAGATAATCAGTAGATTTTTTTTTGATGGTGACCGAGTTTGAACTCGAGACCTTGCATATATTATGTATTGCTTATATCAACAATGACGATATTTAGTAGATTTACCAAGACGTAGTTATTTCTTACATTTGGTTTTTCTTGTAACATGTAAAAAAAATTCATTTTTTGAAAAGAAAAAACTTTAATGTTAATTTTAAGGGCTAAATATGTTTCTGGTCCCTATAAATATACCAATTTTTTGTTTTAGTCCCTCTAAAATTTTCAATCACTACTTTTGCTTTCTAATTTTAAGTTAGTTTTAATATTTTTTTAATAAAATTGTGCAGAAATGTGTAGAATATTGTGAAAATATTTTTCAAAAAAAATTAGAATTTTTCAACAAGACATAAATTAAATATGAATTATCTAAATAAATAAATAAATAAAATAAATATGATTTTTTAACCGTCAAAAGTATGAAAATTCATATTAAATTCATTTTTGTTAAAAAGTTATAATTTTTGTTGGGAAAGATTCTTATAATATTATAAATTTTATGCAAAAATTTATTCAAAAATACGAATTTTAGATATGAGTTTACTTTAAAAGGATCAAAAGTGAACATCAAAAATTTTATGGAGATTAAAAGTTGAATGAAAATTTTAGTGAAATTAAAACAAAAAAAATTAGTATATTTTTTTTTGTCAAGAAAAGCTAGTATATTTATAGAAAACAAAAACATATTTAACCTTCCTAAAAAAAAAAAAAAAAACTTATTCAACCCTACATCCCTAATTTTAAATAGCTTTTATGAAAAAAAAAATTAAATAAATGCAAAACGAGTTTTACTACACAAACTCATAAACCCTAAAATTTAATCATCACTGTCTTCTTCTTCTCTCGCGCCTCCGGCAACAATACCGCCGCACCATTCCGGCGCCGCCGCTGTCACCGTATCCTGTACAATAGAGCTATGATTGCCGCAATTTCGTGGATTCCCAAAGGAGTTTCGAAAGCAGAACCAGTTTTTGCTGAACCTCCTTCTAAAGATGAAATTGAAGAAATCATCTCCAATACTCTTACTAGGTTCGTCTCTCTATTTCTGTCATATAAATTGAGTTCGAATAAGTCTGAACTGATATAAGAAAGAATCTATTGTAAATTGAGTTTATTTCATACTTTAAAATGATGGTTTAGAATGACTGAATGTGGATGGTAGTTTCTATCAATTGTGTGTGTGTGCGTCGATTACCAGCTGACTTAGACCCGTTTGGATTTCCTTATTTTTGAGCTTATGCAGAACGGCTTAAATAAGCTTTTATGTTAATTCATAAGTTCTCACTAGCGAAAATTGTTTCTTTATAAGTTGTTTTTCAGTAAACTAAGCTTATGAATAATACTTAAAAGCTTATTTATTTGAATAAGCTGTTTTGCATAAGCTCAAAAATAAACCAATCGAAACGGTTCCTTAATCACTTGGCCCTGCTGTGAGTAGTCAATAGAATTTGGGAATTATTATTGCTTCTGTAAGATTAAGATTTAAGACTGATAACAGGTGGGTATTTTACTCTTTTTAGTGGACTGGCTTATTTGTTGTAGTGGTTTCTTTTGAAATTTAATTTTTGGTGAGTGAAAGCCCATTATGATCCCCCATAGTTTTTTTCGGGGCCCAATTTAGTCCCTGACAAGAAAGAATACCAAATTAGTCTCTGACATTTTTTATACGGAGGCAAATTTGTCCGACATTTTTTTACGAAAGACAAATTAATCCCCGACTCATTACATCAGAGGGATTAATTTATCCCCAATATGAAAATAGTAGAGGCTAGTTTGTGTATTAAGCGAACAAGAAACATAATTTGATTAAAAAAATAATTTTTAAATGCAAAAGATATATAAGAAACCCTCAAGGCCTAAACTAATATTTTCTTGTTTTTTAAAGAAATGCATAACTATATTCAGTATGAGAGACATTAATAGGTAAGTATAGTTATCATACAAGTATTGACTTAATAGTAGAAAAAAATAACATTAAGTATGAAGACAATAAAAACACCCTTGTATAAAAATAGAAAAATAATAGCGCATACATTTTATGTTAAATGTGTTTATAGTAAATGACAAATTATTCAGGATAATCTGAGTTCAATTCTTGAGTAGAACAATTTTTTGCCAAACTTTAGTTACCTTTCAGCCGTACTCCGAATCACAATGATTTATCTTGAGACATGGTGAACATTTAAATTAGATTAATTAGGGGGACCATAGCCTAATATATATTTTATGAAACATTTTAATTTAGTTTAAGTGTAGTGTATAAAAAAATTATTAAAAATACAGGGGGGACCATGGCCTCCCCCCCCCCCCTCCTCTCCCTCCCTCCGCCACTGTATGTTAGGATGTCCATTTTCTGATCAAAGACTCTTCACTTAAAGTCTTTAGTGAAGAGATGGATAGAAAGACACCATTGTCATCCTTTTCAAGTATTCCCAATCTGTATTCAACACTTAAACAATATCATATACCATCCTGTATAAATTATTATTGCTTATTGCAGTGTAGGAGATGAAGATGAGAATGAAGAAGACGCTAACAAACAGAACGATGAAGTCGCACATGCTTTAACCGTAGCTGGTGCAATTGGTAAACCATCCAATGGAAATAGTGATGATATTACCGACGCCTTGAAGGATCTCAACATGGATAACTATGATGAAGAGGATGACGAAGGTGTCTTTTTCTCCATCCATCTATCTATCTTTAACTCATTCACTTACCTAACTATGCACTTTTTGCCGGTTGGAGTTGACTTATTTGACCTTATCCAGTGGCGTAATCACTTGTGAGGCTGTTTGGTAGAACTTACGACATTAGTTTATAACATGTTCATATGCTGTTTACAGCTTATGACATGTTTATAAGCTG